>OZ035880.1:16310611-16870611 GCA_964034835.1 Muscina levida | reverse complement strand
TTAAACTAAGCACTATCTACGATCTTGTCATCCTTTCATTTATTTAATCTAATCATTAATTTTCGTTTTTTTTTCTAATAATTAATCTCATTCATTCACTTTCATTTAACTATTTAATCTGTAATTTAATACACAACTATTTTTCTACTTTGTTTCATTCCAGGTAAATTCGCCACATTGGATACAATGCATGCACTGTGTTTACCTTTGGGCGCTTCTATATCATTGTTAATTATGTTTTTCTTTTTCGATTCAATGCAACTGCTGTTTGCCGTCTGTACCGCAAGTATGTTTGACTTTTTATTTAAATGTAAAATAATGAGTCTACACATCACTCACGCTCACTACTACTGCCCCATTGATATTTAGCTACCAAATGGACAAATGTCTGAGAGGAGGAGTAAGTGTATGAATGGGGTGGTTAGTTGGATGGGTGGGTAATGGGTAATGACACGTTGCATTCCTATTTGTGTTGTTGTTGTCGTTGTATGTTTTAAATATTTCATTTATTATCTTTCAGTAATTGCCACGGTGGCTTTGGCCTTCCTACTCTTGCCCATGTGTCAGTATATAATACGCCCCTGCACTGATGGCAATCGCATCTCATTTGGGATCTGTGGTCGTTTTACTGCCGCTGAATTATTCAGTTTTACTCTATCTGTGTCAATTGTTTGTGTATGGGTGCTAACTGGTCATTGGCTTCTTATGGATGGTAAGTGTTGGCGGCGTATGGGGAGGGGTGATTGGGGTAGGGAAATAAAATGCAAATATTTATTAATTAGTAAAACTTCCTTAATGATAATGAAATTTCCGAAAATGAATTGAATTATTAACTAGTTATTATTAGTTATTAAGGGTTAGGTAGCTTACACACACACGAGCGGCATAGTTATATATAAGTAAATGGGTAGGTAAACAGTACTTCATAGGTGCTTTTGATAAATTGTGAGGGCTGACTTGACATTACATATGGATTCGATTCAATTATATATAATTATGAACCATTTGTTGGTGTAAGAACTTTTGGACACTATAGGATGTGACGGAGTTAAGCATGGACATGTTTTTTCTTAACTTTTCTAGTTTGAGAAATTTTCTATAAGGGCGTCTAAGCATTAAAATTATGATTTTTAAATTTTTTTTTTAAGAAATATGGAATAGTTTTGATAACAACACTATGCAACAACTTGAGGGTCAGTGTCTCGGGGATGAATAAAACTAATATCAAACGATAGCATTTGACCTTAGTAACAAAACCTTAAACTCTATTTTGCTCCACTACGTCACAATTTTTCTTTACAGTGGTTTGAAATTTGATCAATAGTTGAATCAAAGAATATGCATATTTGGGAATACATTTGAACATGAACTAGTTCATGAGACCTGTATTAAATTTTTCCTGGGAACATTTTAATTTTAATTCTCTAGCTCCCACCCGTATGGGACATTTTGGGCCCAATTTTGAAAAATAGCTTCAAATACAAATTTGGAGGGAAGTCAGGGTTAGAATCTTTGATAGAAATATTCTCCGGAGAATTTCACTAAGATTCACGGAAGACAAATAACAGTTTTACAGTGGTTTGAAGTTTGTTTTTTTTGGTCAAAAGTCGAATCATAGATTTTGGATAGTTTATGTCTTCGGAGACCTATAATAACATTTTCTAGGGAATATTTCCTAGGAACATTTTAAACCTCTAGCTCCCACCCATATGGGAAAGAATTTGTTCATTTGTAATAGCATAATTTAGTTTCATTTATTTCTTTTATTATATTATAACTACATTTTTATCTATACTCTGTTTTTTCCCATTTTTTTCAGCTATGGGCATGGGCCTCTGTGTTGCCTTCATCGCATTCGTACGCTTACCGAGCCTTAAAGTATCCACTCTCTTGCTGACCGGTCTCCTTATCTACGATGTCTTTTGGGTTTTCTTCTCCTCGTATATATTTAGCACAAATGTTATGGTCAAAGTGGCAACGAGGCCCGCTGATAATCCAGTGGGTATTGTGGCGCGAAAACTGAATTTGGGCAATATGGTTAAAGAACCACCGAAATTGAATTTACCGGGAAAACTGGTTTTTCCCAGCTTACACAACACGGGACACTTTTCAATGTTGGGACTGGGCGATATTGTAATGCCGGGACTGTTGTTGTGTTTTGTGCTGCGCTACGATGCATACAAGAAGTCACAGGGCATAACAAATGATCCAACACTATCACCGCCAAAGGGTGTCGGCTCGAGGTTGACATATTTTCATTGTTCCTTATTGGGGTAAGTTGACGAGTATGAAAAGAAATTGAAAAAATAAAAAAAATATACTTTCATATTGTTATATAAAAAAAATTATGTGTTTTAGAGTCGTATGTATTCCAGATATCAATATTCTATCTGAATGGTGTATTCTAAATTATTATTTGACTCGCTTAAAATGGAAGACAATAAAAAAAAAGTTTTTGGAACATTCATTAATAAAAAAATAAGAATTTTTATAGTTTAGAAGAAATCTAAAATTGTTGATTTCAATAAAATTTGAAAAATGTGTATTAAAATATTGTTAATTAAAGTAAAAACTAGTACCAAGTGTTTTTGTTTCATGTTGATTTTACTTTTACCCATATTTCGATTAGAAATAAGGGTTTTTAAAAGTAAAATTATAAAAAATCTACACACAAAAAAACCTTTATCAATTACACAACCACGAAAATAGGGGTCGGCGTTGAGGATGAAACTACCATTTTCTTATGTATTTTGATCCGCTGAATACAAATCTAAAGCCAATTTTGTTCCAGAACTTCAGAGTTTTTTTTCCTAACCTAAAAAAAACAAAATTCGCTCCACAAACTCAGCGGTGGAATTTGAGAGGCCTTCCTCATATTGCATGCAGTAGTCTATATTTGGGAATAATTTTTCATCAGATTCAAGCATTACATGGACGAACCTGCCAAAGGCATTAAAAAAGAATGCAGTGGGATTTCATACAAATGCCCTCTCGCCTCCAAATAACAGGGGTAATGTATGCCTTCTAAATGAAAAAAATTGTTAATACGTTTTCTTTCAACTTTTATAAAGAAGCCTTTGCAAAGAATGCAGACGTTATTCATACACATACCCTCTCGCTTTCAAATAACAGGGGTATTGCATGTTTTAAAAGTGGAAAGAATTGTTAATATCAGTGGAAGGTGTTCATATGTTTTTCTTAAAATCGTGTATCAATGTAGTTTCAACCACACAATTCGAATGCATCTTCATAGGCTAGACAGTAGCATGGCTGACTAACAACCACGAGGTAGTGGGTTCAAACAAAGGAAATAGAAATAAGGATTTTTTATAGAAAGCTTCCACAAGGCCTTCTTATGAAAAGCGGTGACAAAAGGCCTTCTTTTCCAATCTCTCGCAATGTTAAAAAAGAATGGAAGAAAGAAGATCAAGGAAGGCATACCGTATCCAAAAGAAGCCCTTCGAACTCATAAAAGAAGGCCATCCTTCTCATGATGCCCGCCGCTGGGAAGCTAGTGTTTTTTTGAGGTTATGTGAAAAACCTGACGTGATTGGCATAAACAGGCTTCGGTTTTAGCGACACAAAAAACATAAAGTAGTCATGATCTGATCTTCAGGAGATTTTTATTACAAAATTTTGTGCAACAATTTCTTCTGTAAATATTGCATAACAACAATAGTTGGTGCTGCTTTTTACTTGTTGATTTATAGCCCAACTATATAAGAACAATTATTATTTAACATTTTTGTAACAAAAAAAAATATTTTGCCATAAAATAATTTTTTTGTACCAAAAAGTACTTTTTATGTTCCACAAAGTACTTTTCATGTGGCAAAAAGTACATTTTATGTACCAAAACGTGAAATTTATTGTCGAAAATTATTCTTTTATTGTACCAAAAATTACTTATTATGTACCAAAAAGTAAAATTTATTAACGAAAATTTACTTTTATTATATCAAAAAGTACAGTTTATTGTACCGAAAGGTACTTTAAGTGTTCCAAAAGAAAAGAACTTATTGTAGAAAAAAGTTATTTTATTATACCGCATAGTACATTATTTATACCAATAAGTACAATTTATTGTACCATAAAGTACTTTTGTTGGCCAAGCGATACTTTTATTGTGCCAAAGGGTACAATCTTTTGTATTTTTATTGTAGCAAAAAGTTTTTTTATTGTCCCAAAAAAGTACAAATTATTGTGTCAAAAAGTACTTTTCCATAAATAAGTACTTTTATTATATCAAAAAGTACTTTTATTGTACCAAAATATCCAATTCATTGTAAAAAGGACTTTTTGTATCAAAAAGTACAATTTATTGATCCAAAAGTTAAAAGTAAGCAGAAGAAAGTAATTTTATTGTTCCAAAAAAGTACAAATTATTGTGTCAATAAGTACTTTTGCACAAATGGGTACTTTTATTATGCCAAAGAGTAATTTTATTGTCCCAAAAAAGTATTATTGTGTCAAAAAGTACTTTTGCATCAATAAGTACTTTTATTGTATAAAAAGTACTTTTATTGTACCAAAAAGTCCAATTCATTGTAAAAAGGAATTATTGTACCAAAAAGTAAGAATTATTGTAACAAAAACTATAAATTATTGTTCTAAAAATTACAAATTATTTTTCTAAAAATACCAAATTATTACTTATATTCCACAAAAAGTACAATATATTGTCGCCCAAAGTATTTTTATCATACCAAAAACTAATTTTATTGCACCTACAAATATTATTTATTTTGTCTGTTCCAATATGTAAATATTTTTATTGTACCGCAATGTACTTTGATTGAACCAATTAGCACTTTTTTGCACCACAAAGTTCTTTTATTGTACTAAAATACTTTTATTGTACTAAGAGTATTTTTATTGTACTAAAAGTACTATTATTGTACTAAAAGTACTACTTCTATTGTACTAAAAGTACTTTTATTGTACTATTAGTACTTTTATTTATTGTACTAAAAGTACTTTTATTGTACTAAAAATTAAAAAATATTTTACCAAAAGTAACTTAATTGTACAAACAAGTACTTTTATTGTACCTCAAAGTACCAATAACTACAATTTTTTCTACCATAAAGTGATTTTATTGTACTAAAAAGTACATTTATGCTCCCGTAAATAATTTTGATTTTTTACACCAAAAAAGTACATTTTTATTTCTGCAAAGTACTTTTATTGCACCCAAAAAGTACTTTTATTATACTAGAAAATACTCTTATTGAACCAGAAAGTACAATATATTGTACCAATAAGTATTTTTGTTCTACCAGAAAGTATTTTAAGTGTAACAAAATGGAATTTTTTTGTACTAAAAAAGTACAACTTTTGTACTATAAATTAATTCCAAGTACTTTTAGTGTACCGCAAAGTACTTTTATTACACCTACTAAAAAGTATTTTTGTTGTAACAAAAAAATTTCTTGTACCTAAAGTACTTTTATTGTACTAAAAAGTACAATATATTTTACCAAAAGTAATTTCATTGTACAAACAAATACCTTCATTGTACTACAAAGTACTTTTATTGTACCACTAAGTAAAATTTTTTGTAAAATAAATTGATTTTATTGTACTAAACGGTAATTTTATTGCACCCATAAATATTTTAGATTTTTACTTTTTTACCCCAAAAAGTACATTTATATTTCTGCAAAGTACTTTCATTGTACCAATAAGTATTTTCGTTGTACTATTGCCCCAAAAAGTACTTTTATTATACTAAAAAATACTCTTATTGTACCAGAAGTACAATATATTGTACCATTAAGTATTTTTGTTGTACCACAAAGTAATTTTAGTGTACCAAAATGTAATTTTTTTGTATCAAAAAGTACAAATATTGTACTAAAAATTAATTCCAAGTACTTTTATTGTACCGCAAAGTACTTTTATTGTACCAAAAAGTACAATTTGTCGTACCATAAAAATCTTTTATTGTAACAAAAAGTTTTTTCGTTGTGCCACAAAGTTCTTTTATTGAACCAAAAAGTACATTTGTTGTTCTAAAAGAACTTTTAGTGTACCGCAAAGTACTTTTATTGTACCATAAAGTAAAATTTATTGTACCAAAAGTACAACAAAAGTTGCATATTGTACTAAAAAGTACTTTTTGGTATAAAAAAAAGTTATTTTTGATACAAAAAAAGTACTTTCTGGTACAGAGAAAATAGTTTTTTGGTACAACAAAAAACTTTTTGATATAATAAAAGTACTGTTTAAAACGATAAAAGATATACAATAAAATCAGGTTTTGTTATTACCAAATACAAAAAAAAGTACTTTTTGGTACAAAAAAAATACTTTTTGATACAAAAAAGTACTTTCACAATTTACGTTAGTGTATTAAATGATACATCAAATTCGGCTAACGATCAGAAAAGTGTTATTATTGTTTCATATTTTTGGTCAAATTCAGTGTGTCACGCATTAGGATGACGCGTTTCGAACTCCATGACGAGCTCATCTTCAGACCCCTTTGTGACGAACTGATGCACAATGGTCCATCATCAGCTGTATATATATCTACAATGTTTGAATATTAACGGTCAAATTTAAACTATAATTGGTGCTGGACATTTTCGGCTGATATCTACTTCGCATGTACATGTTCGACATAATTGTAGATATATATACTGCTGATGATGTACCATTGTGCATCAGTTCGTCACAAAGGGGTCTGAAGATGCAAGGTACTTTTATTGTACCAAAAAGTACAATTTGTCGTACCATAAAAATCTTTTATTGTAACAAAAAGTTTTTTCGTTGTGCCACAAAGTTCTTTTATTGAACCAAAAAGTACATTTGTTGTTCTAAAAGAACTTTTAGTGTACCGCAAAGTACTTTTATTGTACCATAAAGTAAAATTTATTGTACCAAAAGTACAACAAAAGTTGCATATTGTACTAAAAAGTACTTTTTGGTATAAAAAAAAGTAATTTTTGATACAAAAAAAGTACTTTCTGGTACAGAGAAAATAGTTTTTTGGTACAACAAAAAACTTTTTGATATAATAAAAGTACTGTTTAAAACGATAAAAGATATACAATAAAATCAGGTTTTGTTATTACCAAATACAAAAAAAAGTACTTTTTGGTACAAAAAAAATACTTTTTGATACAAAAAAGTACTTTCACAATTTACGTTAGTGTATTAAATGATACATCAAATTCGGCTAACGATCAGAAAAGTGTTATTATTGTTTCATATTTTTGGTCAAATTCAGTGTGTCACGCATTAGGATGACGCGTTTCGAACTCCATGACGAGCTCATCTTCAGACCCCTTTGTGACGAACTGATGCACAATGGTCCATCATCAGCTGTATATATATCTACAATGTTTGAATATTAACGGTCAAATTTAAACTATAATTGGTGCTGGACATTTTCGGCTGATATCTACTTCGCATGTACATGTTCGACATAATTGTAGATATATATACTGCTGATGATGTACCATTGTGCATCAGTTCGTCACAAAGGGGTCTGAAGATGAGCTCGTCATGGAGTTCGAAACGTGTCATCCTAATGCGTGACACACTGAATTTGACCAAAAATATGAAACAATAATAACACTTTTCTGATCGTTAGCCAAATTAGATGTATCATTTGATACACTAAGTAAATTGTGATATATTATCAATACGATCGACTAAAACTAACAAACAATACAGTTTAAAAGTACTTTCTGATACAAGAAAACTACTTTTTAGTACAATATGCAACTTTTGTTGTAGAAAACAATGTTTTTTATTAAAGTACTTTTTTTGTACCAGAAAGTACTTAAACTGTGTCAAAAATACACTTTTTTTGTGCTATATAAAATTTGCATATTGTACTAAAAAGTGTTTTCTTTACGAGAAAGTACTTTTTTGTATCAAAAAGTACTTTTTTTTGTATTTAGTAATAACAAAACGTGATACTATTGTACCAAAATATACCTTAATTGTGCCAAAAAATACCTTTAATCGTTTCAAAAAGTACTTTTATTAAAACAAAATATTTTTTTTTGTTGTACCAAAAAACAAAAACTACAATGTTTTTTTTAATTTATTGAAATTTTTGTTTTTTTTCGTTTGCAAATGTTTAATCTAAATGCATTCATTTATATTCCTTTTTTTCTAGTTACTTTCTCGGCTTACTTACCGCCACTGTGAGTTCTGAAGTTTTTAAAGCAGCCCAACCGGCTCTCCTATATTTGGTACCATTCACATTATTGCCTTTGTTGACAATGGCTTATTTAAAGGTAAGAGTTCGTCGTCGCACTTGTTCCATTTATCCCTCAGCAATGTCTTATAACATTTAAAAATTTTTTCCCAGGGTGACTTACGCCGTATGTGGAGTGAACCATTTATTACCCATCAACCTTCGAAACAACTGGAAGTCTGAGTGTTTTTCTTCAAACAAAAATACTTTTTTTTATCACTACTACTATATATTATAACAACTATAACTTAATGTAAAAATTATAAGTTAAAAATCTCTGTTCGTTTATACAATTTTTTATCGTTTGCTTTTGTTTTTTAGTAGTATATTTTTTACAAAACCAAGATAAAGTAGAAGCAAAAAACGAAAAACAAATTTTTAATTTAACATAATATTAGGTTAGTTTTCAAATTTTCCTTTTATTAAATCAAATGTAATTTTTAAGATAATTTCACCAAATCCTATCCCTGTCCCTCCATGAGTTAGAATTTTTAGTAAACTATTGTCTATTGTTTCATTCTCATTCATTCCCAAAATGCCTTGTATGTAAATCTAACGACTACAAAAACAAAAAGGTTTTGGGCTAATCTCCCAAAAAATAACATGTTTCATGATAATAGTTTTTCGAACGGCAGCGGTTTATATTTCGAATATTTTTTAAAAGCGGTAAACAAAGTGTATTGTCGTTTTGACATTATAATTCGAATGAATTTAAAATTTTAATTTAAAAGAACCAAAAAAAATGTCCTCAGACTGCTAAGAAAATGTGAGAAATTTTCTATTTTAAAAGCCTTTAAAAGTGTTTTGAAAACTTAAAAACTATACACTTTTATATGTATTACCAATTTGTTTTTCAAATCTACTGCCAATCCTTTACTATTATCAAAAAATACAACGTTTTCATACTCATTTTTCTTAATTTTCAGTTTTTTCTTTAATTTTAAAAATTAACCCAAAAACAAAGAAAAAAAATAAACTCCCGTCACATTATCTAACATATTATGGAAAAAGACCCTCCCCCACATCAAAAAAAAATAAAAAAATATAATGAAATTACAACAAAATATGAAAACAACATAGCAATTATGGAAACAAAATGGAAAACATTTAAAAACTAAGGAGAACAAAAACTATTGAAATTATGAAATGAACAAAATATAAAACAATTCTCTCTTTAACAACAACAAAAAACCACAAATTTTATAATAAAATGTATATGTTTAAGACAGTCTACATGTAGTTGGATTTACTTTAAATGAAATTATAAGAAATAATTACAAAGAAAAGAAGAAAATTAAACAAATAATTGGAATATATGTTACATATATACGATAAAACAACCAAAAACAACAAACATTCTCTACAGTCGTACTCATTTGTAAAAGGCTTTAAGACTTACGTTTTTTGTTTTCAGAATTTCTTGTGGGGCAGTATCAATTTGAGTTGATTGTATGGTATAGAATATGCAGAACTTCAAAGGCTACGAAATGGTCAGCATGTGTGATTAACTTCATTTTAATGGCGACTGGACAAAATATTGATGAGCTTTGCGATCGTGCGAATGGATATCTCGGAGAATTACACAATTTTGTTGCTGGACGTAAACTGAAACTATTACCGTCAGCAAAGGAGGCATCACCTGGACAAAGGAGGTATACCTACATTTTGGTGTCGTAGTCGATGGCGTCCAAATACCGACTGTGAACCACCCAAAATTTTGAGGATCACCTTTGACAACCTGTTTACCTCCTCAGCTCACGCCACTTCAATTACGCACAAACTGCGAAGTAGGCACAAAGTCCTCAAAGCGCTAGCCGGCAGCACTTGGGGGATAGACAAGTAAACCTTGTTAATTACCTACAAAACAATTGGCCGGTCAGTGGTTAACTATGCCGCTCCAGTGTGGTCTCCTTCACTCGAGTGATACCCAGTGGAGAAATATTCAAAGCTGCCAAAATGCGGACTGTAACGGGCTGCATGCAGATAACCTCAGAACACCATCTACATGAGAAAACGAAGGTCATCCCAGTCACAAGGAATATAATGTAATGTTGACCAAACAGTTCCTCCAGGAATGTCATCGGAAGAGTCATCCCAACTTTAAAATCATGCGGTTCGATGATTTCCTGAGGCATGTCAGGAAGAACCTTCGAGTATACGAGGATCCCTTGAATCGCACTTCGTATGCAGCAGGTTTGAACGACATTTATAGAGACGCCTTTATTTCCGCGGTTTCAGGTTACCGCATGAATGTCGTTCTTGGAGGTCGTCTACCCCCTTGTAGCCGAAACAGAGGAAAGCCTGCCAAGAGTGGCCCTGGCACAACTAAGATCGGGTGCAGGAGCAACAGTCTCACTGGCTACTGGTCTCACATAGACCGTGACATCCCTAATGTATGTCCAGCATGTGGTCAGGGTCGTCCTCACGATACCCACCACATTTTCACCTGCCTAGCCCACCCTACTTCACTTAGGCCATTGGATTTATAGGCCACTACAGTGGAAGTAGCCCAATTTTTAGGGCTGGACATTAGCAAAGAACCATTGATTAAAATTTTGTACGGCTTAAGCTGTTACAACAACAACAAAGCCTGCCACGGAAGGCAAGAGTGGCTCTGGAACAACTCAGATCGGGTTGGGGAGCAACAGGCTCAATGGCTACTGGTCTCGCATAGACCGTACCATCCCTAATGTATGTCCAGCATGTGGTCAGGGTCGTCCTCACGATACCCACCACATTTTCACCGGCCCAGCCCACCCTACTCCCATTGGATTTATGGGCCAATCCAGTGGAAGTAGCCCAATTTGTAGGGCTGGACATTAGCGAAGAACTTAACTTAAACTTAATTTCCCCTTACACTCCATGAAAGAGGTATGAGATGCCTCTCGCGTTGTTGTGAATTAACACGCTTTCTATTTTAGATTCACAACAAACGGCACCTACTTGTTTATTGACGAATGCAATAAACATCAGAATTATGTATTATAATGAGTTGAATTTGAATCTGAAGTCCAGTACGTCAGGATTTTTTTCCTAACATCAAAATGCAACCCTCCAAAGGTTGGGATTTTTTGAGGTTATGTCGAAAATCTGACGAGATTAGTACAAACATACTTCAGATTCTTTAATTCTTACTTACTTAGCTGGCACTTCTTTGCAATTCCATTAGATAATATACCGCACGTAAAAAAATATTATAAGCGCCTCGATCTTCTGCGCTCATTCTCCAGTTAGTCACACCAAGTTCTGGTTCCAGGTTCTCAGTAACCTGGTTTTTCCAACGAAGTTTTGGTCGCCCTCTTCTGCGCCGTCCATCGATTTTCATTCGTCCAGGCGTTCAACATTACCTAGCCAACCCAACCGCTGCACCTTAATGCGTCTGACCACGTCAGTGTACAGCTCATGGTTCATACGACGCCGATACTATCCGTTAACGAAGATGGGCCCATACATTTTACGGAGTATTTTCTCTCGAATACTGCCATAATCGATTCATCCGCTTGTGTCATAACCCAGGATTCTGAACCATACATCGAGACAGGTAGAACCAGTACCTGGTATAGTTGGATTTTTGTTCGTCGAGAGAGGACTCTGTCATTGAATCGCTTGCTTAGTCTGTAATCGCATTTATTAGCAAGCCTGATTCTTCTTCTCCGGATTTCGAAACTGACATTATTTGTTTTGTTGATGGCGGAGCCTAGGTAGATAAAATTATCTACCACCTTGAAATTATAGTTGTCAACGTTCACGCAGTTTCCCAAACGAGTAGATTATTTGTTCGTTGGACCTAATAACTTCGTTTTGTCCTCGTTCACAATTAGACCCATTTTCGCTGATTTCTTCTGTATACCTAAGAAGGCTGCAGTCACTTCCCGCAGTTTTCGACCGATGATGTCTACGTCATTAGCGTAAGACAGTAGCATGTGGCTTTTGTTGAATATCGTGCCACTCGTGTTTACTGCAGCTTTCCATATTTCCATCTTTCCATTATCTCCATCACTATGTTGAAGAGGTCACACGATAGGCCGTCGCCTTGTTTTAGGCCTCGTCTGTATAGAATGGCTCCGTAAGGTCCTTGCTAATCTTCACTGAAGACTTCGTGTCAGTTAGCGTCATTCCGCAAAGGCGTATCAGCTTCGCTGGAATACCAAACTCAGCCATTGCTTCGAGTAATTCCTGCCATATTCGGCTAAGGCAGCTTTTTTTGTTGACGAAAAGATTGTACGCGTCGATCTGGGTTTCTTGAGTCTTTTCCAGGATTTGCCAAAGTGTGAATATCTGGTCAGTTGCTGATTTACCAGGTCTAAAGCCACACTGATAAGCCCAGATCAGGGTGGATAACACTGGCTTTAGTCTTTCATATAGCACACTCGGCCCGACAATTGGCGTCATACCTTCACGTGCGCTGCCTTCTGGAACCAGCAGTTGCTGGAAGTGTTCTCTCTATATATGCAGCACACTCTGCGTATCAGTAACCAGATTTCCATCCTTGTCCTTACAGGAGGGGAGCTCATTACCGTAGCCTTTTGCTTTTACTTCTTGGTAAAATTTTCGGGCCTCACCTCTATTCCTGTATCGCTCTATATCCTCGTTATCCTGTTCCTTCATCAGATGTTTTTTTCGCTTAAAAAGCTGTCTCGCCTGTTTTACTATCTCCTTGTGCCGTTCCCAAACAGTCCGGGTTACAATTGGCTGTAGTGTTGCCCTATAAACGGCATCCTGTTCCTAAGACGCTATGCGATATTCTTCATCGTACCAGGATTCGTCTGAACGCCGTTTTTTATATTCCAAGAATATCTTCCATTCCTATTTTTTGCATTTAAGTCTCCCAAAATAATTTTAATGTCGTTGCCAGGGCAGCGGTCGTATGTTTCCTCTAGGCATTCGTAAAATGCATCTTTAATCTCATCGTCTTTATCTTCCGTCGGGGCATGAGCACAAATCAGCGTGATGTAAAAATATTTCGCCTTGATGCGGCTATTCGATCACTAACAAGATTGAATCGCAAGACAAGGTGTCTGAGTATCTCGCTAACTACAAATCCACATTCATATTCGTGCTTTTCGGCATGGCAGCTGTAGTAGATGTCGGAATCTCATCTCCTAGATGGCTGTATGGCGGTGATGTCAGCCTTATATTTTTTAAGGATATCCGCCAGTCGGTTAGTGGCACCTTCTCTATAGAGAGTCCGGACGTTCCAAGTGTATATCCTTAAATCATGGTCCTTATTTCGTTTGCGGGGGTCGTTAACATTTGGGGGGTTCCGTTTATTACTTTTTCTTTCTGATGTTTTCATAGCCAGTGAAGGACCTGAAGGCGGGTAGCTAGCCCAACCCTCAGGGTTCGTCGCTCGCTATCAGCCGCTATTCATGATAAAAAAAATATCAGGAACAACGTTGCCCAGGTGCTACCACGAAGGAGGTTGTGAGTCGGCTTGAGATGCAAGATTCACCTTACATCCCCAACGGATAGTGATCGCTTACGATCACTATTTTTTTATGTACAGTTTATTGAAAAATTCTTCTCGGTCAAAAAATAGAATACTCTTAAAAATTTTCGTGAGACGATTTTTCAAAATTTTCGGTGTGGAAAAGAAGGCGGATCATTTTACATCAGGACAATGCGAATTGTTACGTCATTCACCGTGCAGACTTGATTTGACACCCAAAGACTTCTTTTTCCTTCACATCAACGTTTTTCGACGGCCGAAGCAGATGTTGGTTTGAGCGCATGCCAATAGGGTATTAATCTTCACGGAGAATATTTTGAAAAACAATAAATCCATTATTCCAATGACAAACTATTGTTTTTTATTGCTGGGCCAAAAATTTGAATACCAATCCTCGTAACGCGCGAATGTTTTAATATAAATTCGTTTTAATTAAAATTTCCTCTTGAGAAATTTCAAATGTGTTCTAGTTTTTTGTTAAATTTATTGTACTGTACATGTTTAGCTGAGATAAGTAAATATAATTTGTTTTTCTTCTAATTTTCACTTCATTTTCTTCAAACAAGTGCATATAGTATATACTAACACACACAGACAGCTAAAAACAATAACTCTGAATAATGACAAAAATACTGGTAATACTGACATATTTCAATTATTATATAATAACAAGAATATATATATAGATATATAATAATAAATAATACCGAATACAATAACATAAAGAAGAGGAAAACAAAAACTAAAATATAATTTTAGAATTTAAGTTAAAGACGGTTAAAACAATTTTTAAATAAACAATAAGTTATAAAGTAAAACGTAATATGTTTTTTTTACTTATTTGTATATTATGCGAAATAAATTGCAGATTAGGTTCAACACGCGGTATTATAAATTAATGTGAGTGATTGAATAAGGAAAATACAATGTAAGAGCGCTACACTTTAAATCTTGAGTAGTTGCAATTCAAGTAACTTAATGTCGTATATAGCGTTTTTACACCGTTAGCATATTTTCGCATCCATTAAAGATGCGGAAAAATACACAGAGTTGTACTCTGAAAAGCTGAATTTAAGCGATATTTCTGAGTAATTTGATCTGGCAACCACCGTTTTCGTTGTTTGTTTACATTTATCGGAAAAAATGTCAAACAACATGGACGTACAAAAAATTTAAAATACGCGCTTCGTGGATTACTGCCTCCGAAGCAATATTAATAGGTTTGCGGCAGGAAAATATTGCTGGGGTACAAGGCTACTGGAAAAATGTGTGAGCTAGACAACAGCTGACAATATACGAAACTACAGTGTAAAACCACTTTTTAGCATTTCACATATATCTCATTGAGAACTTCAGATTGCCAGTAATTGATAGTCTCGAGCTGAAACTCTCGTCTGAGGCGAAATATCTAGGCATCATTTTGGATAGGAAACTAAATTGCAGACGCAATACGGAGGAAAGGACGACGAAAGGATATACGCCTGCCGGAACTCGGTAGGAAAAGCTGGGGACTACAACCTGTAATGGTATATTGAATATACACTGTGGTAGTGTGTCCCATAGATAAGTAGTGTACAGCGAATGGCATCACTGTGTATATAGTGGCCTTCGATAGCTCAGTGGAAGCGACGTAGATTAGCAATTTGAATGTGCCAGGTTCGATTTCTGGCCGGGGCACTGGCATAACATCGATGAAAAATTACTTTTCAAATACTTTCGAGCTCTCCAGCCAACAAAACTCGTGCTTGATGCTTTCACTACAAAAAATCCAGATTGCGCAAGGACCAAGGACAAAAGGAAATGATTTATCAACATCGCAAAATAAAACAACAAAACCAGCTAGCGCCATCTTAGGAATTTGGCGGTTAAAACTCACAACAACAACACATAACAATCCTTGACACGAACCTTGTTATATACAAAGGAACAAAACAGAGTTGCCAACAAATTGCCGATAAATTGAAATTCGGTATAAAACATATCACCCCAGCTACTTCCTCCAGCTGTTACAACAACAATAACAACAACTGGGACCCGGCCAATCGGATGGATCACTGCGACCGCCAATGTGTCATAAATATAGGGAATTGTTCCCGTCGCATCAAACGGATGGTAAATGCATCCTGGGAACATCGCACCGACTGTGGTATCACGAGATATTTGAGCAGGACTGGATAGAAGACGAACCAGATCACTATTGGAACTGGATAGGAGGTCCATTAGACGACTAATTGAAGTAATTACGGGACACTGTGACGTCAGAGCATTTACATCCAACTGGGAGACGGCATAGGAGGATTTTTGCAGGCTCTGCGACGATGAGGAGGTAAGGCTTGGTTCTTTGATAGGCTCACCAAATTGCTGTCATGTACGGGGAGAATCTGGCGAAGTTCACTGATGGTTTGAGCAGGCTTAAGGGAAAAGGACCATAGTGTACCCACGTAATCTCACTACTTGTATATATGAACTTGAGAAGAGAATACAACGGAATTAGGCAAACTTTCCGAATATTCAAAAAAAAATAAAAAATATGAAAAAATCACGGAAAAAAATAGAAAAACAAATAAATAAATTGAAAAATTTTAGAAATAATGAAATTTTGTAAAAAAATGTGAGAGAAAATTTTAAAAATTGAAATCGCGCGATTATTTAGCTCTTCTATACTATATCTCTTCTACTGTACCTATTATATTGCAAAATACTCTTTCCTTTATATTTCTCCTTTCATAAATCAGGACAATCGCAATTAACCATAATGGTCTCCAAGTGTTGTAATGGCATGGTATTGTGCCGTGTCATCCCTTTTTATCCCTTAATATCGGAATGACCCCCTATTAGCAATTAAAGATATTTTCGAGGCAAATTTAATAGAGTGTTTTTCAAAACGCTCCTGGTCCCCTGAACCGAGTTATACGTTGTTGAGTCATTATCGACACTAATCTGAAAAATACAACTTTGGGCTCGTCACGAAAATATCTTTCATTTGAGTACCCGCACATAGGAGGCCCAGACGGCATCGCAATGCTGATGTTGAAATTTCTCGGCGTAATAGGACTGGAACGTCTCACACAAGTTCTAAACAACTCATTGGCCAGTTTGGTCATCCCCGAGGTTTAGAAAGTGACGAGGGTTATTCCAATGCCAAAAAATAATGAACCCGCTACCGAGGGAGAGTCGTATCTCCCAATCTCCCTATTATCACCCAAAAGCTTTGGAAGCAATACCATCCCTGAAAGAGCACTTCCCACTCTGTAACCACCAACATGGCTTCATGGAGACGCATAGCACAACGACGGCTTGTCGGAGCAGACCCTGCGAGCGCACTATTGTCGCAGCCCTAGACCTAGACATTCGACTGCGTTGACTCAGTACTCAGTACTGCTCCAAACATGTTGGACTCACCGCTCCCCAATGTCCACAACCGCTGCTTGAGCAACTATCTGAATGGTAGACAGGTGTTTGTAGAATTCAGAGGCCAAAAATTCAAATATCGAAAGATAAAGATGGGCGTGCCACAAGGGAAAGTACTTTTACCCATACTCTTCAATCTCTAACTCTCGAAAATATCTGCACCTCCTCAAAGAGTTTCAATGGCGTCAACATAGATGACAAACGCTATAATCACAGACTACCTAGCCACCATACAGAACTTCCTGCAGGATCGAAAATTAAAGTTATCACCGTCTAAATCTACAACTTTTTACCTCTAGGACTAAGTACGTAAGGTTAGATTTGGATATCTCAGTCGAGGGCAACCATATACCTAAGGAACAAAACCCCAAAGTTTTAGGGGTAGTCTTCGACAACTTCCTTACCTTATCCAAGCATGTCACTTACATCAGGAATAAGGTAAAAACCTGGAATAAGTTCCTTAAAGAGACAATAGTTATGACATACAAGGCGATTGGTCGCTCGGTATTTAACTATGTACCCAAACTCTGGACACCATTCCAAAGCGACACTCAATGGCGAGGTTTACAAACGGTACAAAACAATGCACTAAGGATCGCTAAAGGATGACTCTCAATGACAAATGAGGATCATCTCCATGAGTACACCAGTGTTTTGCTGGTACGGCAACATAATTTGTTGCAGAGCCGCCAATATTGTATGGTCTGCCACCTGCCAACACACCACAACCATCAAATCTTGATGGAAGATCCTCAGGCCTCAGGCCTCAGGCCTGACATTCAAAACGTCATACCATATGACTTTTACAGAGCGTCGATTACAACTGCGCAAAAATATTATAGTAACATCGTGAAGCCGTGTCAACGGCCAAAATAAGCTATCGATGTAACAGAGACCTTAACGAACAGCCAAGCGGTTGATCCGAGTGAAGGGCAGCTGCCTAGAAAATCCAGGGTAAGCCTGGCACAGCTTAGAGCCGACTGGAGCAGTATCCTACACTGCTAACGCGAAAGGTTAATTCCCGGCACACTTACCAGATGCCCCCTATGCAACCTAAGCCCTCACGATACCGTGTATTTATTTAACAGCTCCTATAGGATCACACAGTTGCGTTTAATTGATCTATGATTGATGCATATTGAGGTTGCGCAATTCCTCCTGCTCCATAATCCCCCTGACAACATTTCCCCGTAATTTTATTATTTTCCTTCATTTCAGAGAAGGAATCCTGTATACAGCCCAGCTGTTACAACAACAACAACTATTCAATTAGGTAGCACTAATTTGCTTTTTTAACGCATAGAATTTTGTCTTTTTCCAGTCAATTAATGTCAATTAATGATACTAATTCATGTAATCCATTCTTAAGAAGTTGTCAACAATGGTTTTTTATATAATTATAATTTGATATATTTTCACCATGTATAAAATATAAAGAATCTACGTTTTTCTTAATATGTTTTTCCCAGTGCACTTAACCCTTATCTACTCTCTCTGTTTACTCACACACAATCTGGCAACACACCATCCCATCCGTCTAGCGCACATGATTGATAAAATCTACTACTATTTACATACAAATCTGTGCCACACAAAAACATGACCAAAGCAACACTCACTTTTCACGCTTTGTGTTTTTTCTGCGAAATCTTGAACAAGAGAAAAAAACAGGATGCGTAAATAAGAAAATTTAACACGGTAAAGATATATTCAACTGCGAATCACATGAAATTACAAAGAAATCAATTAAAAACAACGCAATTCAATAGAGTTCCACGAGAGTTAAACGAATTTCATTGAAATATTACGAATAATATGAAAAAAGGTTACGTGATGTGAAGTGAAGGAAGTAAAAAAAAAAGCCAAAAAATATGGTGCAACATAACACACACCATACACACACATACTGTCGTGCCGTCGTACATGGTATATAAGGAGATGGTGAAGAAAAAACAAACACCAACAACATAAAATAGAATTTTCATAGAGGAGTGTAAAAGAAGAAGAAAAACAAAAAAACAACAGAGCAAAAAAAAAAACAACATAACGACGAAAAAAGAACAACGACGACGTCGACGAGACACAACGGGGAGGCGCCTTTCGTTTATTAGTTTGTTCGATGTGGTGAATACGGGAGAAAAATTAAATCCAAATGTTTTTCTTTTCATTTATGGCAAAACAAATTGAGCAATGAAAGCATTGCATAGAAAAAAAAAGTTATAAAAAGCAATAGAAAATCATATAAAATAATACAAAAGAAAGCGTAACATATTTTTGAAAAAGATACAATTTCTTAAATTCTTAAAGAGAAATACGCTTAATAAAATCAACAGTGAGCATAGCGTGTGTTATTATTAAAGTTTGTGTTTGTGTAAATTGCGTTTTTGGGTTTTCCCTCTTGTTGTGTTTTTCAATTACAACTGCGTTGTGTGGTTGGTGCTCAAAGTTAAGGTGTACCTACACAAAACAACAACAAAAACCATCTTCCAACTTCAACAACAGAACCAACGACAACAACAGCAGCAGCAACAACAATAACATCACCACCATCATCATCATTACCAACCATCTCAGCGGCAGCGACTTGTAAACTGCATGACCAGCAGCAGCAGCAGCTATGCAATTACACCAACTGACAACGTAGGGGGTTCGGTTGCAGCGCAGCCGCTTCTAAACAAACAGAGACTCGGAGAGATCTCGATGATTGTGTTGCAGATAATGATGATTACAACAAAACATGTAATGCAACAATAGCAGCAACAATCACAACTCTCCATAGTCAACAACAGACGGATAGTCAGCAGCAGCAAGTGCAAGGTAATTTAAATTGAAAATAAAAGAGCTAAAATAAAACAAAACATGAAAAACAACAATAATGACGAATGCAACAACATCTACGCCGCTACCAGAGTAGATGCCGTGTCGTGCCGTGCCGTAGTAGTAGTAGTAGCAGTAGTAGAGAGTGAAAAAAAATCACAAGAATATTTCAAGCTTTATGTGGCGTTTTACGGCGCAATAACCAAACAAAATAGCACCGCCAACAATAACAACAACAACAACACCACCAGCGTTGTGAATAAAAACGTAGAGCACGAAAAGAAAAAAAAAACTAAATAATATGCGTACAATATGTACCTATAAGATTTTCGCTATCTTTTGTTTTTATTTCTATTTTGGCAGTTTTCGTTGTTGTTATTATTGTTATTATTATGATTCCAATGTTTACTTTTTGCGTGCATGTGTTTGTGGTCATATTCATCATGTTTTATTTGCATATACTTACGTATATACATATAAATATATAAATGTATGTACTTGCTTATGTCTCGAGTGCTGTGGCAAAGAAAACACGCAATTAGTTTTGTAAACACACACACACACACTAGTGCACTCCCCAGCAGCAAAAAATGGGGCTTTGCATGCCTTCTTACAGGCCTGCAATGGCAGTCAGAAGCCCTACCCTTCAAATGCAGTCTTCATTTCAAATTAACATAGGTTGGCATAGGCAGGCAAGGCCTGCACATTCCCTTTCTCATTGAAGGCATTTCAGTAGGCATGCCTAGTATGTCCTGCTTGGAGTCCTAATAACAAGGGCCTTTTATGAGGCATTGCTAATGCAGACCAGCTTGCAGGCCTGCAAAAGAGCATTTATAAAAGGACTTAAATAAAAAAAAAACATGCGAATTATTTTCATATTAAATGATTTCCTACTTTTTATAAATTTTTACTACAATATTTATTACAATTTGTAATAACTAGTTTTTTTATACTCCAGCAGCGGGAATCGAACTCGCGACCTCAGTACTCATAGTTGGGCATGCTACCTACTCGGCTATCACGTGATATAGTTGTTGTGCGATAAATAACATACATGTGGTTTTCATAAACAACAGCATCTGTCTTACCTTCCCTTAAGAGGCCTGCCAACAGGCCTAATCGGAGAAGTGACAAGTGTATGGCTATGAACGTCAATTCTGCCTTCTACTAATAGGACTGTCAACAGCCCTGTTTAAGGCAAGAAAGTTTGCATGCCCTTTGAGAACATCTATGGTATTTTTGTGGGGTACACAGTAGGGCTGCTCACAGGCCAGTTTTAAGAAGGGAAAGAGGCATGTCTGCGGGATCTATTCTCATCCTAGTAAGAGGTCCATTGCAGGTCTCATTTGAGAAGCGAAATGTGCATGGGTATGGAATTTTTTATAAGGCTTAGTGAAGGACTTATTATAGCATGTATACATGCCTGGAAAAGAAAGGCGTATTTGAATGTCAACAAAATGCCTTTGAAGGCATGTTTGCAGGCATATTTTTACAATGCCTCCTCTATTCCGCTGCTGGGTCGCTCTGGTGATATTTTGTTTTTGTTTTCATTATATCACTAGTACATTTAAGGAGATATCGGGAGTTGCCAGAATTTTAGTATGGGTTAAGTGCAGTATAACGATCCCCAATGTCAATAAAGGCCTGTGCTCACACTAATTTGAAGTTTTTTCAGAAACGTATTTCAAAACTGTAGGCCAATATTGCAGCACAAATTAGGGCGAAATTACTTTTGCAGACAAAAAAATTATATTTTTAAATAGTAAATAAGTTTGCTGGCGCGGCAAAGGAGTTTAATCGAGAAATCGCAGTGGTGTCAAACCTAATAAGAAAGATTGGTATCTTAAAAATTATTTTTTTTCATGTTTATTATTATAATTGATATTAGTTTTATTATTATCACTTTTCAAACTAGCTTTATATTGTAAATAAATTTACTTCTTTTGCACTATCATTAAATTAATATATTCCTTAAAAAAAATGCTTATAAAATTATTAAAAAAAAATCGTAAGTTTTTAATTAATAAACATGAGTATTTGGGATGATTTTCGGAGTCCTCTCACAAAAAATTATCCCTTGGAAGGTATCTAAATGAACGTGTAGGGACTCCAAAAATTTACATTTGTAGGGAGTCCCTAGGAAGCGCTTTTTTCATATGTATTGAGCGTGCTCTTTTCTCCGGCGGATATGCTCCTTTGGGACATTTTTCGGCACACCGTGGGCGGAGTCCTAACGGAGGATCTAGCGTACTCCGTTGGTTGGTTGGGGACAAATGTACAATCCCTTAAATCCTTTTAAAGATATAATATGAATATCATATCACATTGATTTGTGTACACGTCACGGGCGGAGGACAAAGATAAGGACGCTATAATTGCATTCTATAAGCGCATGGAGGAAACATATGACCACTGCCCGGGCCATGACATAAAATTAGATTTAGTTTTTAATGCTATAACAGGAAGGAAAGTTTTTCTTTTCTCAGCAGTTGGAAAAATCAGTTTATAAAGGATTTAAACTGGTTAGGTTCACGTCGGCAAGAAACAAGGTAGTGAGTGGAACCTCATTCACGAATAAAGATATCAACCAATCGGCAAATCTGCAACCAATGGTAAAACACCTCTTCAGGAGGAAAAAGGGTCTATGGAAATAGAGAAACAGGGTATCCAAAATTACCGAGAAAGATTTGAAACTCGAAAGATCTATCAACAGGTAAAAAGTTAAGTTTTTGTAACTGGGATTCGCCCTGTAAGGACAGAGGTGTTAATCGGGTTACGGACACGCAGAGTGTGCTGGAAATGGAGGGAGCACTTCGTGCTCTACTAGTTCCCGAAGGCAGCATAAGTGAAGAATCACGCCAATCATCGTCGACGGTGTAAATCGTCCAGCGATGAGCCAAAACAAGATCAGCGCGACAACCGCAAGGCTGAAAACCAATAAAGCTGCAGGAGCCTAAAGATATCCGGCAGAGCCTTTTAAGGCCGTGGGAGATGAACTGGCAACATACCTGCACCAAGTCAAAAACACGATTTGGCTAAAGGAATTCATGCTCGTTTATAAGAATCCGTGTTTTCTATGACACGTGCTTAAGTAGGGCGATCTAAGTGGTTGCATTAACCACCGCGGGATAAGCTTTTTACACATCCCAATTAAAGTTGTCTGCTGTGTAATTGGGATACAATTTCATTAACATTCGACATTAGCAGATAAACTTAGCAGATAACTAATTGGACAAAATCAAAAAAATATATATTTTTTCTTTTGTCATCTATTTTATTTTTTTTCTTAAGAATTTAAAAAGACACCATCATGAAGCTTACTAATGGCTCAAAGACAATATTATCTAATATCGGAAAAAAAATTTGCTGTCAAAAAGGCTAAAAGGGCAGATCGGTCTTTTAACCTTCGTATTGAATGGCGGTTCCGCCACTACAGCCCCATTGGGAGGAAATTTGCAGCTGGCTTCCACCATATTTGTAATAGGCCGGCTTCCCAGAAAGGAGATTCCCGTGCGAGTCCTGCTCGATACTTGTATTGAGACGAGCCACATGTTCAGTAATTTATGAAGAAGCTACGTCTAACGTTGCCCCAATTTTACAAGTCCATGTCGGTTGATTTGGTTTTGAGCCCGGAACTTCTCACCAGAGTCTCCCGCAACATAAATGTAGCGCTACCCGGACTTCCGCTAGCCAAATGCACTATCTTTGGGTACACATTGTCCGGCGCTGTTATGCCCTTTTAAATGTATCATATTGTCGTATATAGTTGAAATCCAAATGGATTTATTTGTATTAAAATCTTTAAAAAAAAAATCTATTAAAATTGTATGAATTTTAATTTTGATATTGTAACTTCAGTTTTGTTGTAAAACCAGGGCCAGTTCGATGCAATAACAATCTAATTTAATATTGCGAAATTTTCTATTGAAGGAACAAATACTAAAACTTGCCAAATGTTAATACCAAAACACGCACATTTCATAAATTACTGCGAATAAGAACGTATGAATCCATGGAGCTACCTTGTAAAACAAAACCCTTGCTTACAATATTTCCTTGTAACAATCTGGTAACTTTGCGCAGCTATCCTTGGGAAGTCGTCTTTCGAGTACTTTCCCACCACTTATAGTATTACTCACTCATATGAACTTTGATATGGTTCTTATGATTTCTGGGTTTTCTTTTCATTGTCACACAGTTGCTTTCTTATTTTACACCTCCTTGTTTGTGTTTTTTTATTCTGCCTCTTCCTTTTGTCCTTTTCAAGGCTGTTGTCGATTTTCTCGCTCCTTAGCACGAGCCCCATTTAGGGCTGTTATGCTCTATTATTATATTTATGTGGATGAATGTCGTGTAAAGTACTCATGACTGTGTGTTTGCGTGTGTGCCCTGTCATGAGTGAGTCCTACGAAAGAAAAATGCAACATTTCTTTTCTTCTCATAGTATGTGATGTAAAACAATTTGGTTTTACAAAATTTGCCGTCGTGTTATTATTGTCGTCGTCGTCGTTGTGTCTTCGTCTTCGCTATCATCGTCATCGCCATCGTGGTCGTTGTTATTCGTGGTTTCTTCGTCATCGTGTTGTTTACTTTTTATGCCGTAGCTGCGTTGCTGTTGTTGTTTTGTTTCGCCCATTTCAATTTACTTTTGCTTTCATTTGTTTTTGTTTTGTATTTTTCTTTCACAGAATATTTGTTTGTTCTTTTTTTTTATTTCATTAATTCTTATTTATTTGTTAGTTTCATTTTGTTGTTTTTTTGAGTATCATTATTGTTTTGTTGTTGCCGTTTTTTCTGCTTCCCTATGCGACCTTTTTTGTTTACTTTCAGATATTGTGGGGGTATGTTTCTAATATTTTTGTTGTTGTTAGTTTCGGATTGTTATTATTTTTTTTTTCATATGATTTTTTATTGGATTAAATTAGTGCGATTGTGAAGTCAATGATGGATTTGCTGATGATTTTTTTGTTTGTAAATAAATAAAAAATAATACAAGTTTTCTTATTGGTACTACAACTCAAGTTATTAGTTAGATGCGTTAAGCGAGGTTGCTCTGTATGTTATGCAGATTGACAATGGTGGCATCTGTTTTGATATTTGCACTTGAGATTGCTCGACAAGACACACAATTTAATACATATGGAAATTTACCCACCAGCACCAATATATATAGAATTTGTTTAGAAAATCAATGAAACATTCTGAAAACTTTAGGGAATGCATAATTGCCAATTTATAAAAAAAAAACAAATTTGTCATTTTACAACAATGAATTCAGCATGTTGGTGTACAAACTTAAAGTTTCTAGCGATGCTTTTAACGTTGTTTTTTTTTTTCATTTTATTACAGATAATACAAATAGTATTTTATTTTTCATTTTCATAAATGAAACATGACAATTACATTGTTCTGCCGTCAGTTTCTGTTTTGTTCATCTAGGTATTTGTTATTTATTTCTTCCTTTCTTTTTACTGCATTAAAAAAACACTTATTTGTATAGTTTGTTCAATTTTATTAAGTTTTTCCTTCTCCTGTATACTTTACTTTTTATGAGTTGAGTATTTTTTATATTAAGTTATTGCTATGAAATAGAAAGGGAAAGAGCAATGTCACCTCAGAGAGAAATTTTTTTGGTTTATAGACAACTTTTTCATTATAGAACCGATGTACACAGTTTGCGAAGACAAGATATATCAACATAGATATTATAATTTTAAAAACATTTATTATATGTTAAAATTCCAACTTATGTCGTATTTAAGCTAATTAAAATAGGTATACGGTAGGCCATTTAAAATTTTAAGTATCTTGAACAACCGATTACGTAATCGAAGCTGCCATTGAAAGGATTCGACCCGAACATAGGAAAATGTACAGAAAAATTGGGTTGATCGGATGAGGTACTGCTGAGCCTGTCGCACAATGGTCCCGCTAGTGTAAGAGCGTAGATAAATTCAAAATTTGAAGTGTTTGTCAATAATTGGTTTTCTCTTTTATAGGTATATAGCCACATGTTTCACATATTCGTTCTAAAAATTTGAGCTGCTAATACCTGCAAACCTACAAATATTTACAAACTACTTAATTATATGTGTTATTATTACCATTTTTAACAAATTTGCAATACTCTTTTTATATTCTCAGCTATAGGAAAGAGAGAATAACCAAATTGATACGGAAAAAAGTAAAGCCTATAAATGCATAAAACTAACACCATACACATCTTAAGAAAACAAATTTTGAGGCTTTTTAATACTATTGACCCATGTCCGTCTGTCCCGCTGAATGAATGGTGAGGACGATAACAAAAGTAATTCTTAATCAATTCAAATACAAATTTGGCAGTAGTATAAAAATAGTTAGTTGGGTGGGAAATGGGCGATGTAATCACGCCCCTTCATGTACCTCCCATACAAAATAAACTATTTCATTAACACGTTGACTGCCGATTACGAGATAACTCGTAGATTGCGTTTCCTTCTAGGTTGCCAACTACGTGTTATCTCGTTCTCTAAACATGTGATTTTTGTGCAGCTACGAATAAAGCCGTATTATATCAGTGCTAGATTTGATAAATGGCTTCTGGGAAAAGAACAAAAAGTCAATGTTGGCTCGCGTGAACTTAACGTTTATTAAATACAAAAAAATATAATGGAAAAATTCATTCAATATAATGGAAATGGAGATAATTCGTAGGAAATGTGAAAAAATCAAATTCTTTTTTCCCAGTTTTCTGAAAATTTCCCCGGCAGTCAACGTGTTTAAAACACTATTTTGTCGATAAGTTCATGCTGGTGGACTCTACGAACCTGAAATTTTGCTGGTCTTATTATTTTGTAGCGTAAAATATAATAATATAATGGGTTTGCTTGCCCCTTCCCTTCTTGTACCTCCCATACAAAATATACATATATTAACTTAAAAAAAATTAATTTCCCTTTACACCCCATGAATGAGGTATGGGATAGCTTCTCGCGTTGTTGTGAATTAACACTCTTTTTTTTAGATTCACAACTAACGGCATCTACTTGTTTATCGACGAATGCAAACGTCAATGTTTGAGAAACTCTTACTAGACACGCCGATTGACTCGACACTAATAATGCGAAGTTGCTGTCGACAACATTCGAGAGGAGCCGACAATGAAAGAAAAATTTATTTATTTTTTTCTTTTAAGATGACTGGAGCCAGGAGTTGAACCTGTCATCTCCCGCAAGGTAGTCGCGTGTTCTAACCACTATGCCACGGCCGGTCCCTCATATATTTTTGCACCGTTTTTAACGAAACTTTGCAGATCTTTATTTTTTTACACTGTTACAATTTGATAACCAATCTAAACGAATCGGTTCAGATTTAGATATATCCCCGATATATATATGTCTCAACCTATGTAGGATTTTAATAGCGGAAGTCAAGTTTGATTATAATTATAAAGTATAAATTAACACTTGATATACAAGTATTATATACCGTTGGAAAGAGCAAGACATTTTAGTTTTGGCTTGATTCTGAATTAAACATAACATTTTGTCAAAAGTAATTTTTGAGAAACAATATTTCATATGAAAAATAGAGTAAAATTCAAACGAACAGGGCGAGTAATATCTGTTTACCAAATTTTGTCTCTATGACTATAATACAGTTTCGGCAAGACCACTCTGCCCACTGACACAAATTTAAAATTTTGTCTACAAATTTTTAGTTGTTGTATCAACTTCTATCTACTTATCAAATGTTCTTTCTTTAGGGCTTAAATACAGCTTTGCCACACCTCCACCGCTAACTGATCACAAATTAAAATTTCCTCAGCAAATTTGAACTCGAAGTGCCGAGCACTATCTGTGTACCAAATTGTATCTCTCTATGACTATAATACAGTTTGGACACGCCTTCTCCGCCCGCCGAGCTAAATAAAAAATTTCGTCTTCGTATTCATATTTTTGTTGCCAAGTACTATCTGGGTATCAAATCTTATTTCTCTAGGGCTTAAATACAGTAATGCCACACCCCTAACGCCCACTGATCAATACTAAGAATGTTGTCAGCAAATTTGGACCTAAAGTTCCGAGTACTATCCGTGTACTAAATTTTATGTATATGGTGGCGTATTATTATCACAAGTAATATTCCACGTAAATCAAACGCCACAAAGTACAACAGTTTTATTGTGACTACTACAAAATAAAACCAGTTCAAAATCATTTGATGAATGGAAAAGTGAAACTGTTGCTTATGTGGGGAGACGTACAATGTCAAACAAAAGAGCCTTACTAACTTCAAATCGATATTAAATTATTATGGCATGTAACTTGACAAAATGATTATAATGCAGAACTTCATCTTTTTGGGGCTACTTTTACATGCACTTCTCAGAATTGAGTCCCAAACCAAAGTCCGTGAAGATAAATTCGTATTTAACTAGCAAAGACACAAACCACATTTGGTACTAGAGCACTGTTAATTCATTTAACAGAGCTCTGTTAACCGGCAAATTTGGTGGTGATTTTTTAAAAAACGTGATGTGCCTAAACGAAGAATTCTTCGTCGATCGGACTTATGTCACGTGATAGTGTTTTGATAGTACTTTCGATCTATATTATCAAAATATTCAGAAAGACCTTCTGAAATAGAAATTTTTCAACTTTTTTTCAAAGTCCGTGCATAACAGTTTGGCCCACTGTGCCTAAACGAAGAATTCTTCGTCGATCGGACTTATGTCACCTGATAGTGTTTTGATAGTACTTTCGATCTATATTATCAAAATATTCAGAAAGACCTTCTGAAATAGAAATTTTTCAACTTTTTTTCAAAGTCCGTGCATAACAGTTTGGCCCACTGTGCCTAAACGAAGAATTCTTCGTCGATCGGACTTATGTCACCTGATAGTGTTTTGATAGTACTTTCGATCTATATTATCAAAATATTCAGAAAGACCTTCTGAAATAGAAATTTTTCAACTTTTATTCAAAGTCCGTGCATAACAGTTTGGCCCACTGTGCCCAAAGGAAGAATTCTTCGTCGATCGGACTTATGTCACGTGATAGTGTTTTGATAGTACTTTCGATCTATATTATCAAAATATTCAGAAAGACCTTCTGAAATAGAAATTTTTCAACTTTTATTCAAAGTCCGTGCATAACAGTTTGGCCCACTGTGCCTAAACGAAGAATTCTTCGTCGATCGGACTTATGTCACGTGATAGTGTTTTGATAGTACTTTCGATCTATATTATCAAAATATTCAGAAAGACCTTCTGAAATAGATATTTTTCAACTTTTATTAAAAGTCCGTGCATAACAGTTTAGCCCACTGTGCCTAAACGAAGAATTCTTCGTAGATCGGACTTATGTCACGTGATAGTGTTTTGATAGTACTTTCGATCTATATTATCAAAATATTCAGAAAGACCTTCTGAAATAGAAATTTTTCAACATTTTTTCAAAGTCCGTGCATAACAGTTTGGCCCACTGTGCCCAAAGGAAGAATTCTTCGTCGATCGGACTTATGTCACGTGATAACGTTTTGATAGTACTTTCGATCTATATTATCAAAATATTCAGAAAGACCTTCTGAAATATAAATTTTTCAACTTTTATTCAAAGTCCGTGCATAACAGTTTGGCCCACTGTGCCTAAACGAAGAATTCTTCGTCGATCGGACTTATATCACGTGATAGTGTTTTAATAGTACTTTCGATCTATATTATCAAAATATTCAGAAAGACCTTCTGAAATAGAAATTTTTCAACTTTTATTAAAAGTCCGTGCATAACAGTTTGGCCCACTGTGCCTAAACGAAGAATTCTTCGTCGATCGGACTTATGTCACCTGATAGTGTTTTGATAGTACTTTCGATCTATATTATCAAAATATTCAGAAAGACCTTCTGAAATAGAAATTTTTCAACTTTTTTTCAAAGTCCGTGCATAACAGTTTGGCCCACTGTGCCTAAACGAAGAATTCTTCGTCGATCGGACTTATGTCACCTGATAGTGTTTTGATAGTACTTTCGATCTATATTATCAAAATATTCAGAAAGACCTTCTGAAATAGAAATTTTTCAACTTTTATTCAAAGTCCGTGCATAACAGTTTGGCCCACTGTGCCCAAAGGAAGAATTCTTCGTCGATCGGACTTATGTCACGTGATAGTGTTTTGATAGTACTTTCGATCTATATTATCAAAATATTCAGAAAGACCTTCTGAAATAGAAATTTTTCAACTTTTATTCAAAGTCCGTGCATAACAGTTTGGCCCACTGTGCCTAAACGAAGAATTCTTCGTCGATCGGACTTATGTCACGTGATAGTGTTTTGATAGTACTTTCGATCTATATTATCAAAATATTCAGAAAGACCTTCTGAAATAGAAATTTTTCAACTTTTTTTCAAAGTCCGTGCATAACAGTTTGGCCCACTGTGCCTAAACGAAGAATTCTTCGTCGATCGGACTTATGTCACGTGATAACGTTTTGATAGTACTTTCGATCTATATTATCAAAATATTCAGAAAGACCTTCTGAAATAGAAATTTTTCAACTTTTTTTCAAAGTCCGTGCATAACAGTTTGGCCCACTGTGCCCAAAGGAAGAATTCTTCGTCGATCGGACTTATGTCACGTGATAACGTTTTGATAGTACTTTCGATCTATATTATCAAAATATTCAGAAAGACCTTCTGAAATATAAATTTTTCAACTTTTATTCAAAGTCCGTGCATAACAGTTTGGCCCACTGTGCCTAAACGAAGAATTCTTCGTCGATCGGACTTATATCACGTGATAGTGTTTTAATAGTACTTTCGATCTATATTATCAAAATATTCAGATTTAGAATATTTAATTTAGTTTAACAATCTGCCTATTTTACCGTTTTTGTTGATGGTACTCCATAGATTATTAAAAATATTTTTTTGGTTTCGAGGCAAATATATTTTTCTTTTAAACATTTAAAAAAAAAATACAGAAAAAATCCACGAGCCGCAGGATTTGAACCCACGTTTCATAAAAACTGCCAGTTATTTGCAAAAGAAACTAGAACAACATTAAATATTGTAAAGGCGGTTACAGTTTATGAAGACAAGGGTTCAACTCCCAGGATAGACAAGATATTTTTTGTACATTAAATTTACAACTTACAGCAAATATTTGATTTTTTTTAAAAAAAACTTATCTTTTATAATCAAGGCTTATGAAAGTTTTTTTTTGGTAAGTAGGCATATATATTTTTCACCTAAGCATTAAAAATACAACCGAACACATCCACCAGCTGCAGGATTTGAACCCACGTTTCATAAACACTGCAAGTTATTTGCAGAAGAAACAAGAACATCATTAAATATTGTAACGGCAAAGATATGAAGTTTATGAAGACAAGGGTTCAACTCAACGAGATATTTAACAAGAAATATTCGACCTTTCTTTTAAAAAAAGTTTTTTTTAAACAATCGACCGAATTAAATAAAAAATAGTTTAACAATTATTATAAACCGGCTAAATATATATTTTTGAATTAAGAAATAAATAATGACAATATTCACAATTTGGAAAATTTTTATTTCAGAAGGTCTTTCTGAATATTTTGATAATATAGATCGAAAGTACTATCAAAACACTATCACGTGACATAAGTCCGATCGACGAAGAATTCTTCGTTTAGGCACAGTGGGCTAAACTGTTATGCACGGACTTTTAATAAAAGTTGAAAAATTTCTATTTCAGAAGGTCTTTCTGAATATTTTGATAATATAGATCGAAAGTACTATCAAAACACTATCAGGTGACATAAGTCCGATCGACGAAGAATTCTTCGTTTAGGCACAGTGGGCCAAACTGTTATGCACGGACTTTTAATAAAAGTTGAAAAATTTCTATTTCAGAAGGTCTTTCTGAATATTTTGATAATATAGATCGAAAGTACTATCAAAACACTATCACGTGACATAAGTCCGATCGACGAAGAATTCTTCGGTTAGGCACAGTGGGCCAAACTGTTATGCACGGACTTTGAAAAAAAAGCTGAAAAATTTCTATTTCAGAAGGTCTTTCTGAATATTTTGATAATATAGATCGAAAGTACTATCAAAACGTTATCACGTGACATAAGTCCGATCGACGAAGAATTCTTCGTTTAGGCACAGTGGGCCAAACTGTTATGCACGGACTTTGAAAAAAAGTTGAAAAATTTCTATTTCAGAAGGTCTTTCTGAATATTTTGATAATATAGATCGAAAGTACTATCAAAACACTATCACGTGACATAAGTCCGATCGACGAAGAATTCTTCGTTTAGGCACAGTGGGCTAAACTGTTATGCACGGACTTTGAATAAAAGTTGAAAAATTTCTATTTCAGAAGGTCTTTCTGAATATTTTGATAATATAGATCGAAAGTACTATCAAAACACTATCACGTGACATAAGTCCGATCGACGAAGAATTCTTCGTTTAGGCACAGTGGGCTAAACTGTTATGCACGGACTTTTAATAAAAGTTGAAAAATTTCTATTTCAGAAGGTCTTTCTGAATATTTTGATAATATAGATCGAAAGTACTATCAAAACACTATCACGTGACATAAGTCCGATCGACGAAGAATTCTTCGTTTAGGCACAGTGGGCCAAACTGTTATGCACGGACTTTGAATAAAAGTTGAAAAATTTCTATTTCAGAAGGTCTTTCTGAATATTTTGATAATATAGATCGAAAGTACTATCAAAACACTATCACGTGACATAAGTCCGATCGACGAAGAATTCTTCGTTTAGGCACAGTGGGCTAAACTGTTATGCACGGACTTTGAATAAAAGATGAAAAATTTCTATTTCAGAAGGTCTTTCTGAATATTTTGATAATATAGATCGAAAGTACTATCAAAACACTATCAGGTGACATAAGTCCGATCGACGAAGAGTTCTTCGTTTAGGCACAGTGGGCCAAACTGTTATGCACGGACTTTTAATAAAAGTTGAAAAATTTCTATTTCAGAAGGTCTTTCTGAATATTTTGATAATATAGATCGAAAGTACTATTAAAACACTATCACGTGATATAAGTCCGATCGACGAAGAATTCTTCGTTTAGGCACAGTGGGCCAAACTGTTATGCACGGACTTTGAATAAAAGTTGAAAAATTTATATTTCAGAAGGTCTTTCTGAATATTTTGATAATATAGATCGAAAGTACTATCAAAACGTTATCACGTGACATAAGTCCGATCGACGAAGAATTCTTCCTTTGGGCACAGTGGGCCAAACTGTTATGCACGGACTTTGAAAAAATGTTGAAAAATTTCTATTTCAGAAGGTCTTTCTGAATATTTTGATAATATAGATCGAAAGTACTATCAAAACACTATCACGTGACATAAGTCCGATCTACGAAGAATTCTTCGTTTAGGCACAGTGGGCTAAACTGTTATGCACGGACTTTTAATAAAAGTTGAAAAATTTCTATTTCAGAAGGTCTTTCTGAATATTTTGATAATATAGATCGAAAGTACTATCAAAACACTATCAGGTGACATAAGTCCGATCGACGAAGAATTCTTCGTTTAGGCACAGTGGGCTAAACTGTTATGCACGGACTTTGAATAAAAGATGAAAAATTTTTATTTCAGAAGGTCTTCCTGAATATTTTGATAATATAGATCGAAAGTACTATCAAAACGTTATCACGTGACATAAGTCCGATCGACGAAGAATTCTTCCTTTGGGCACAGTGGGCCAAACTGTTATGCACGGACTTTGAAAAAATGTTGAAAAATTTCTATTTCAGAAGGTCTTTCTGAATATTTTGATAATATAGATCGAAAGTACTATCAAAACACTATCACGTGACATAAGTCCGATCTACGAAGAATTCTTCGTTTAGGCACAGTGGGCTAAACTGTTATGCACGGACTTTTAATAAAAGTTGAAAAATTTCTATTTCAGAAGGTCTTTCTGAATATTTTGATAATATAGATCGAAAGTACTATCAAAACACTATCAGGTGACATAAGTCCGATCGACGAAGAATTCTTCGTTTAGGCACAGTGGGCTAAACTGTTATGCACGGACTTTGAATAAAAGATGAAAAATTTTTATTTCAGAAGGTCTTTCTGAATATTTTGATAATATAGATCGAAAGTACTATCAAAACGTTATCACGTGACATAAGTCCGATCGACGAAGAATTCTTCGTTTGGGCACAGTGGGCCAAACTGTTATGCACGGACTTTGAAAAAAAGTTGAAAAATTTCTATTTCAGAAGGTCTTTCTGAATATTTTGATAATATAGATCGAAAGTACTATCAAAACACTATCACGTGACATAAGTCCGATCGACGAAGAATTCTTCGTTTAGGCACAGTGGGCCAAACTGTTACGCACGGACTTTGAAAAAATGTTGAAAAATTTCTATTTCAGAAGGTCTTTCTGAATATTTTGATAATATAGATCGAAAGTACTATCAAAACACTATCACGTGACATAAGTCCGATCGACGAAGAATTCTTCGTTTAGGCACAGTGGGCCAAACTGTTACGCACGGACTTTGAAAAAATGTTGAAAAATTTCTATTTCAGAAGGTCTTTCTGAATATTTTGATAATATAGATCGAAAGTACTATCAAAACACTATCACGTGACATAAGTCCGATCGACGAAGAATTCTTCCTTTGGGCACAGTGGGCCAAACTGTTATGCACGGACTTTGAATAAAAGATGAAAAATTTTTATTTCAGAAGGTCTTTCTGAATATTTTGATAATATAGATCGAAAGTACTATCAAAACACTATCACGTGACATAAGTCCGATCGACGAAGAATTCTTCGTTTAGGCACAGTGGGCTAAACTGTTATGCACGGACTTTGAATAAAAGATGAAAAATTTTTATTTCAGAAGGTCTTTCTGAATATTTTGATAATATAGATCGAAAGTACTATCAAAACACTATCACGTGACATAAGTCCGATCGACGAAGAATTCTTCGTTTGGGCACAGTGGGCCAAACTGTTATGCACGGACTTTGAAAAAAAGTTGAAAAATTTCTATTTCAGAAGGTCTTTCTGAATATTTTGATAATATAGATCGAAAGTACTATCAAAACACTATCACGTGACATAAGTCCGATCGACGAAGAATTCTTCGGTTAGGCACAGTGGGCCAAACTGTTATGCACGGACTTTGAAAAAAAAGCTGAAAAATTTCTATTTCAGAAGGTCTTTCTGAATATTTTGATAATATAGATCGAAAGTACTATCAAAACGTTATCACGTGACATAAGTCCGATCGACGAAGAATTCTTCGTTTAGGCACAGTGGGCCAAACTGTTATGCACGGACTTTGAAAAAAAGTTGAAAAATTTCTATTTCAGAAGGTCTTTCTGAATATTTTGATAATATAGATCGAAAGTACTATCAAAACACTATCACGTGACATAAGTCCGATCGACGAAGAATTCTTCGTTTAGGCACAGTGGGCTAAACTGTTATGCACGGACTTTGAATAAAAGTTGAAAAATTTCTATTTCAGAAGGTCTTTCTGAATATTTTGATAATATAGATCGAAAGTACTATCAAAACACTATCACGTGACATAAGTCCGATCGACGAAGAATTCTTCGTTTGGGCACAGTGGGCCAAACTGTTATGCACGGACTTTGAAAAAAAGTTGAAAAATTTCTATTTCAGAAGGTCTTTCTGAATATTTTGATAATATAGATCGAAAGTACTATCAAAACACTATCACGTGACATAAGTCCGATCGACGAAGAATTCTTCGTTTAGGCACAGTGGGCCAAACTGTTACGCACGGACTTTGAAAAAATGTTGAAAAATTTCTATTTCAGAAGGTCTTTCTGAATATTTTGATAATATAGATCGAAAGTACTATCAAAACACTATCACGTGACATAAGTCCGATCGACGAAGAATTCTTCGTTTAGGCACAGTGGGCTAAACTGTTATGCACGGACTTTGAATAAAAGTTGAAAAATTTCTATTTCAGAAGGTCTTTCTGAATATTTTGATAATATAGATCGAAAGTACTATCAAAACACTATCACGTGACATAAGTCCGATCGACGAAGAATTCTTCCTTTGGGCACAGTGGGCCAAACTGTTATGCACGGACTTTGAATAAAAGATGAAAAATTTTTATTTCAGAAGGTCTTCCTGAATATTTTGATAATATAGATCGAAAGTACTATCAAAACACTATCACGTGACATAAGTCCGATCGACGAAGAATTCTTCGTTTAGGCACAGTGGGCTAAACTGTTATGCACGGACTTTGAATAAAAGATGAAAAATTTTTATTTCAGAAGGTCTTTCTGAATATTTTGATAATATAGATCGAAAGTACTATCAAAACACTATCACGTGACATAAGTCCGATCGACGAAGAATTCTTCGTTTAGGCACAGTGGGCTAAACTGTTATGCACGGACTTTGAATAAAAGTTGAAAAATTTCTATTTCAGAAGGTCTTTCTGAATATTTTGATAATATAGATCGAAAGTACTATCAAAACACTATCACGTGACATAAGTCCGATCGACGAAGAATTCTTCGTTTGGGCACAGTGGGCCAAACTGTTATGCACGGACTTTGAAAAAAAGTTGAAAAATTTCTATTTCAGAAGGTCTTTCTGAATATTTTGATAATATAGATCGAAAGTACTATCAAAACACTATCACGTGACATAAGTCCGATCGACGAAGAATTCTTCCTTTGGGCACAGTGGGCCAAACTGTTATGCACGGACTTTGAATAAAAGATGAAAAATTTTTATTTCAGAAGGTCTTTCTGAATATTTTGATAATATAGATCGAAAGTACTATCAAAACACTATCACGTGACATAAGTCCGATCGACGAAGAATTCTTCGTTTAGGCACAGTGGGCTAAACTGTTATGCACGGACTTTGAATAAAAGATGAAAAATTTTTATTTCAGAAGGTCTTTCTGAATATTTTGATAATATAGATCGAAAGTACTATCAAAACACTATCACGTGACATAAGTCCGATCGACGAAGAATTCTTCGTTTAGGCACAGTGGGCTAAACTGTTATGCACGGACTTTGAATAAAAGTTGAAAAATTTCTATTTCAGAAGGTCTTTCTGAATATTTTGATAATATAGATCGAAAGTACTATCAAAACACTATCACGTGACATAAGTCCGATCGACGAAGAATTCTTCGTTTGGGCACAGTGGGCCAAACTGTTATGCACGGACTTTGAAAAAAAGTTGAAAAATTTCTATTTCAGAAGGTCTTTCTGAATATTTTGATAATATAGATCGAAAGTACTATCAAAACACTATCACGTGACATAAGTCCGATCGACGAAGAATTCTTCGGTTAGGCACAGTGGGCCAAACTGTTATGCACGGACTTTGAAAAAAAAGCTGAAAAATTTCTATTTCAGAAGGTCTTTCTGAATATTTTGATAATATAGATCGAAAGTACTATCAAAACGTTATCACGTGACATAAGTCCGATCGACGAAGAATTCTTCGTTTAGGCACAGTGGGCCAAACTGTTATGCACGGACTTTGAAAAAAAGTTGAAAAATTTCTATTTCAGAAGGTCTTTCTGAATATTTTGATAATATAGATCGAAAGTACTATCAAAACACTATCACGTGACATAAGTCCGATCGACGAAGAATTCTTCGTTTAGGCACAGTGGGCTAAACTGTTATGCACGGACTTTGAATAAAAGTTGAAAAATTTCTATTTCAGAAGGTCTTTCTGAATATTTTGATAATATAGATCGAAAGTACTATCAAAACACTATCACGTGACATAAGTCCGATCGACGAAGAATTCTTCGTTTGGGCACAGTGGGCCAAACTGTTATGCACGGACTTTGAAAAAAAGTTGAAAAATTTCTATTTCAGAAGGTCTTTCTGAATATTTTGATAATATAGATCGAAAGTACTATCAAAACACTATCACGTGACATAAGTCCGATCGACGAAGAATTCTTCGGTTAGGCACAGTGGGCCAAACTGTTATGCACGGACTTTGAAAAAAAAGCTGAAAAATTTCTATTTCAGAAGGTCTTTCTGAATATTTTGATTATATAGATCGAAAGTACTATCAAAACACTATCACGTGACATAAGTCCGATCGACGAAGAATTCTTCGTTTAGGCACAGTGGGCCAAACTGTTATGCACGGACTTTGAAAAAAAGTTGAAAAATTTCTATTTCAGAAGGTCTTTCTGAATATTTTGATAATATAGATCGAAAGTACTATCAAAACACTATCACGTGACATAAGTCCGATCGACGAAGAATTCTTCGTTTAGGCACATCACGTTTTTTAAAAAATCACCACCAAATTTGCCGGTTAACAGAGCTCTGTTAAATGCATTAACAGTGCTCTAGTACCAAATGTGGTTTGTGTCTTTGCTAGTTAAATACGAATTTATCTTCACGGACTTCCCAAACCAATGAACTGAAAAATGTTGTACTGTGATATTCATATTTGTTGTGCCGAGTACTATCTTGGTGTTATATTGTATCTCTCTTGCTTTAAATAAGGCTTGCCACGCTGATTCCGCCCATAGGTTCAAAAATTTTAATAATATGTAGCCTGTAGTAGTTTCCATATATTACTCTAACTATGTACCACATTTCATTGAAATGGGTCCAGCCGTTTGAACTGAGTTTTAAAAAAACAAACAGACAAACACTCATTTATAATATTAATGGGATAACCCACATTCTAATTGATTACCAGAGCAATATGACATTTTCTCGATTCTTACTTGGCTGATTAAACCACTACTCGTCTATGCCGTACAATAACAACTTCAAATAGGTATATCAACAACTATGACAGTCGTCGTCATATGCCAATCATCAATAATACTATTAAAATGTAGAATGAAAGAAAAAAAAAAAATAGTAAAACAAACATTAATAATAATAAAATGGGTACCTATAAAAAAATATTCACAACAACAACAATTTATTGTAATATAAAGGAAAATAACAACAATATAAAAGCAACAACAACAACAGCACTTACCAGCAACGCAACGACGATGAAAACAACTGTCAAACGACGTCGTCAGTTCCAGTGCAGACTGGTAATAGTAACAACAACACCGAAAACCGATTGTGTTTATTTACCGATGATCGACAACAATAACGGCAGCAGCAGCAACAACAGCAATCAGCAGCAGCAACCACAACTGCCGGCTATTGTCTGGGGTTTGCCACTGCGGCTTTTGCTGTACACATCATCAGCAAAAGGTAGCGGTGACAGAGCTTGGGGGCTGCTGCAGAGGCGGTGGCGGCGGCGTCTTCGACAGCCGTAGCTAATAAACAAACCAATTAAAGCATAAATAATGAAATGAACAAATAAACAAGTGTCGTCTTCCCTTGTGACTTGAATCACAAATTGTCAGAGTGGCAGGACGGACGGACGTAAATACTTATACATACATTTATGCACACACACAAATATGTATTGTACATATACATATACATATGTATGTACTTTTATTTGTTTGTTTATTTGCTGCTATTTGTTAACATATAGTTGGTGTAGTTGCTGTTGTTGTTGTTATTTATTCCAAAAATTGTTTTTGCTTTTTATCAAAATACCGAGAAGTGTAGGAACTACAACAACGGTACGTTTATACAGTTTGGGGGAAAAGTATTAGTCAGCAATGATTGCATTACTTATTTGTTGGTGATGTTGGTGTTACTGTTGTGATTGTTATCGTACCTCGATTAACAGATAACATTTGTTTACAGTTTAAAATACACAGTACAAGACATGATTTTGGGACTCAATTCTGAGAACTACACGTGAAATTAGCCACAAAAAGAAGAAGTTCTGCATCATTCACTTTATCAAGTTACATGCCATAATAATTTAATATCGATTTGAAATTCGTAAGTATCGTATAGGTCAATTTGTCACGTTATAGGCTCGTTTGTTATGTTGTTATATGGTGGCGTATGATATTTATAAGTAATATTTCACGTAAATCATACGCCACGGAGTACAAGAGTTTTATTGTAACTGCTACAAAAAAAACCCAGTTCAAAATCATTTGATGAATGAAAAAGTGAAACTGTTGCTTATGTAGGGAAACGTTATATGAACAGATTAAAGGAATTGTAATTCTTAATTTTTTTAAATTTGTTTCAGCTAAATCCGACTTGTGGTTCTCGAGTTACAAAAGAGCCTAAAACGTTGCAATCGCCCAATACGTACTAACTTTAAATCAATATGAAATTATTATGGCATGTAACTTAACAAAACGAATGAAGCAACACTTCTTCTTTTGGGGTCCTTTTCATGTGCAGTTCTCAGAATTGAGTCCTAAATCAATGAGCTGAAAAATTTTGTACTGTGCTATTCCCGCGCAAAAATCTAATTGAGGACTCAGTTTGCCGGTAATTGATGGTGTCAAATTGAAGCTCTCGTCTGAGGTGAAATATCTAGGCGATATTTTCAATAGGGAACTAAACTGGAGATGCAATGCGAAGGAAAGGACGAAGATTGGATTAAATTTAAAAAAAAGGTGGTGACTACAACCTGCAATGGTATGTTAAAAATACACAGTGGCAGTGCGTCCCATAGTAACTCACCGATGCATAGTTTGGCGTCGGACTTTGGATACGGAAAGTAATCTAATGCTGATAAATAGTGTACAACGAATGACATCACTGTGTATAATAGATGCTAGACGAAGCACACTACAAGCGTCACTGGACGTGATATTGAACCTGAAGAGCCCGCGGTACCATGCAATAGCTGTAGCGGCTAAAATGTTACGTGAAGGAGGCATTTGGCGCCAAACGGTGTTGGGTCACCAATCATAGTTTAGCAACGGAGCACTCTACAAAGAAACGGACTATATGGTTCCTTTGTTGGATTTTACATCATTCCCGGAAATAGTGATCCCTGATGGAGAAGAATTGGAAAGCTTCCTTGCTCTTCAGGGCTTGCTGTCCATCTTCACTAATGGTTCTTAAATTGAATTTTAAACTGGATTGGGTATCATTAGTGAGGATCTCAATTACAGGCAAAACTTTTGATTGGATAATGATTGCAGTGTGTTCCAGGCGGAAATCTTCGCTTACATCCAACTGGGAGACGACAGGTGGGTTAATGCAGGCTTTTCGATGATGGGGAGGAAATTGAGCATTTGTTACGCCATTACCCATAGTAATGGGTTTTCCAATAAGAGGTGTTATTTTGGTATTCAAAGAAAAATAAAATATTTTGAGATAAATGTTCCAATGTTTATTTCATAATAAAGAGAAAGGTATGCCGTTAAAAATGAAAAACAACATCAGCCAAATAGCCACCACGAGCACGCTTACAGGACCATATCCTTTTAATGAAATTTTCCATAACCAAATCGCAAAGTGGCTGCCCTATGTCCTCGATAGCCTCACGAATATTATCTTTGAGGTCTTGTATCGACGCTGGGCTGTTGGCGTAGACCTTATCTTTCACGAGGCACCAAAGGAAGAAGTCGCAAGGTATGACATCACAATATCTCGGTGGCCAATTGTGATCACCTCTTCGAGAGATAACACGTTGCGTAAAATATCAATCAATGGTTTCGTTGCTTGTGTGGCACGTAGCGCCGTCTTGTTGAAAGTCAACGTTGTCCAGATCAATACCATCCAACTCCGATCATAAAAAATCATTAATCATCTCTTGATAGAGCAATTCATTCACCGTAAATGTAGATTCAACCTCATTTTCGAAAAAGGAAGGTCCATTGAACCCTCCGGACCATAAACTGCACCAAACAGTCACACGTTGAGAATGGAGAGGCTTCTCAACAATAGCTTGGGTTTTCCGAGTCCCAGATGCGATAATTTTGCTTGTTAACGTAGCCACCGAGGTGGAAATGACCCTCATAAGTAAAGATAATTTTCGATGGAATTCCGGATCATTTTCATGCATTTCAAGGACCCAATTAGCAAAGACACGACGTTGTTGATGATCGGCCGGCTTGAGTTCTTGTCTTAGCTGAACTTAAGACCCAAGTCTTTATGCAAAATACGGTGTAATGACGTTTGTGGAATGCCCAATTCCAAAGAACGACGAGGAATGGAAAAAACTGGGTTTTCTTCAACACTTTGGGCTACAGCAGCGAAATTCTCTGGTGTTCTTGAGCGACGTGCACGGGTTTAATTCTAACTTCTCCCAACAGCTCGAATTTTGCTACCAATTTCTGGATTGTGGTCCGACAAGGTCCACGACCAAAAAATTGTTTAGTTTTGCCAACTGTGACTGCAAGATTTTCACCATTTTTGTATTGAATTTTAATAATTTCAATACGTTGTTGAAGCGGGTATCGTTCCATTTTTAGTAATGACGTAGTTTCTACTTGTCAAATCTCAAAGAATAAAAGCTTCAAAAGTGACAGCTACCAAAATAGCGGGCCATTCACAATAACACCTTTCATTTCAAAACCCTTTAGAAGGAAACAATTTCTCGGAAAATTGTTCTTTGATAGTCGCACCGGATTTTCGTCATGTAACATGGAGGATCTAGTTGTTGTTGTTGTTGTTGTAACAGCTGGAGGAAGTAGCTGGTGTGATAATTCTTTATACGGATTTTCGATTTTATCGGCACTCGATCGGGCATATAACCCGATTATCATACGATCATTGTTGGCATCTCTGTTTTATTCCTTTGTAGATAACAAGGTTTGTGTCAAGGATTGCTAGTTGGTGTTTGTTTTTGAGTTTTAACCACCATTTTTCTCCAAGAGATGGTGCTAGCTGTTTTATTGATTTATTTTTAACATGTTGATAAATCTTTTTCCTTTGGCTCTTGCGCAATCTGGATTTTTTTTTGTAGAGGAAGCATCTATGACGATTTTTGTTGGCTGGAGAACTCGAAAGTGTTTCAAAAGTAATTTTTCATCGATGTACATATCCCAGTGCCCCGGCCGGGAATCGAACCCGGCAGCTTCGGATTGCAAATCTTCGTCACTTCCACTGAGCTATCGAAGGCCACTGGATCTAGTGAAGTTCACTGATGGTTTGAGCTGGCTTAAGGGCAGAGGACCATAGTGTCCTCACGTAATCTCACTACTTGTATATATGAAGTTGAAGGAGAGAATACAACGGAATTATTATTTAGCACTTATATCTCTCTTTCACTGTACTATTCTTGTGAATTTTTTATTATATTGTTTTGAATCTGTGCACTGTGTTATTATATGTCCTCAACATAAACCTAAAGTTTGTCTAGTGTTTTTTCTATGTTATGATTCGACCTTCAATAGTATTTTCTATATATTAATTGATCAGTAAAATTACATGTTTTTGGCTTATATATTTTTGATCCTATTGACATAGTGGGCGTGGCAAAACATTTTTTTAGAGTTAGAAATATAAAATTTGATACCCATATTGTACTTGGCAATACGATTATGAACATGCAGACGAAATATTAATTTTGGATCAGTGGACGAAGGGGCGGTGCCAAAACTGTGCTTAGCCGAGATAAATGCATTTAATGTTTTCGATTTACACCCAAGATATTAATATGAATTGTAGAATTGTTTAGAACAATTCTACATCATTAACTCAAAAATTACGTATTTTTTGAGTTATGCCGGTCTTGCACCGATATATACCTACAAACAACATTTTAACATTTTTGTTTGTCTCCGTTTTTTTTTTACTTTGTTTCTTTTCTATTTTCTTGCATATTTATCTCATCTATATTAAACGTCTAACGTAGTTTTTTTTTGCATTTTCTCAACAACCGACAAAATACCGCGTATTGTCTCGTTGTTGTCGGCGGCATTTTCGTCATCATGTCATCAGGTTGTCGTCGCCGCCGCCTTCGCTACCATCACCTCTATAGGTGTTACCTCCTTCTATCTGACAGTGATACGTTCGTCTGTGCATGTTTGTAGATCCCCCGCCCCCCACTTGAACGCCTTCCTTCCCGTTTTTTTTTTGTTGTATTTTATTTATTTTTAATAGATTTTATTGTTGTTGCTTTTGCTGTCATTCTATGTTTAAATATTTTTTATAGAATATGAGTTCTATATTTAACTTGAGATTGGCCAATGTTTGTCGGTATGTGGTGATTGTGTGTGTTGGGTATTTTCTTGGTATTTGGTAGTCGAATTGCAATGCATTTTGGTGCTGTCTGTCTGCAATTTGGTGATGGTGGCGGCGATCGCCTTTTCTGGTTGCTGGTGACAGTGGCGATGATGTTAATGGATACTACGCCAACAATCGCTGATGATGACAATGATGATTCATATGTGTGTTTTTCATTTTGCCATACTATAGTGGCATTTTACTATGTTACCCATGAATTATTGTCATTACGTTTTAAGGGGTGGTGGTATAAATAGGTTTCCTATTACTATGATTACAAGAAAATTACCTATTGGTGCTATGAAGCTACTTTTTGCTACAAAAAAGTACATTTTCGGTACAATAAAAGTGCTCTTTATCATAACATAAGTACACTTTGTAAAATTAAAACACTTTTTGCAAAATTTAAGTATTTTTTGCAAACTAAAGATACTTTTTAACACAACAAAAGTACTTTTAGGTTCAGATTAGTAGTAAAGACAGATAACGCATCTCGCATAAAAGTACATTTTGATGCTACAAAAGTAATTGGTTTTACAATAAAAGTAAATTTTCAGTACAACAAGATAACCTTTTGTGTAACTTTAAGATATTTTTATATAATAAAAGTACTGTATCAAAACGTAATTTTATTGTACCACATAGTACTTTTATTCTAAAATATAAATGCTTTTATATACAAAAAAAGTACATTTTTGGTACAACAACATTAATTTGGGGTACAATAAATATACTTTTTGGTACAATAAAAGGAATTTTTGGTACAATAAAAGTACTATTTGCTACAATAAAAACACTTTTTGGTACACTTGGTTGTCGACCAAAGCAAACGAATTAAGGACCATGACTTGAGGATATGCACCTGAAATGTTAGAAAACTGTATAGACTAGCCGCCTCCATCCAACTGGCAGAAGTCGTCGAAGAATACAAGGTTGACATAACCGCTTTACAAGAAATCCGGTGGACCGGACACGGGTGCTCGCGCATGAAGACGTGCGACATGTACTGTTGTAGCCATGCGGACAAGCACGAGTTTGAATGTGGATTTGTGGTTGGCAAGAGATTGCGACACCTAGTCTCACAGTTCAACCCGGTGTGTGTTAACATTGTACTAGGCGATTTTAATGCTAGAATAGGCAGGGCATTTGAGCCTACCATCGGAAAATTTAGTCTGCACACCGAAACGTCGAACAATGGCAATCAGTCTGATTGTTTTCTCTGCAGCAAGAAATATGGTAGTTAGCAGCACTAGATTTGAACATAAAAATATTCATAAGGCAACATGGTTTTCTCCAGATCAATTAACGAGGAATCAGATAGATCACGTGGTAGTCGATGGAAGGCACACATCGAGAGTTTTGGACGTACGAGTGATTAGGGGTGCGAACATTGACTCCGATCACTTTCTTACCGCTGTTAAGGTACGCACAAGGCTAAGCATGGCGAAAAAGGTACTTAATCAGGCACAACGAAAGCTGGACATCGGTAAACTGCGGACCGCAGCGGTAGCGGACGCCTACTCCAACCACCTAACTCAAATGCTGCGGAATGATCCAACCCCAGAAAATATTAACTGGCAATGACAATATATAACCGACTCCTTAGAAAGGGCTGTGAGAAGCGTACTTGTGTACTCAAAGCCGTCTCAAGAAGAAGCCTGGTACGATGATGAATGTCACAATGCCACGAGAGAGACGGTTGCTGCTTACAGGTCGAAATTGCAGCTTTTATCAACGCGAGCTGTTCGTGAAAAGCACAATGAGAAGAGACAAGAGGCAACACTCGTTATTAGACGGGAAAAGAAGGAGCTGAAGAAGAGACAGGATGAGAGCACAAAGTTGCTCCGAAAAAGAGGGGAAGCCCGAAAATTCTACAAGAGAGTTTAGGCGAGAATGCGTGGAACAGGGTTGCCCCCTGCAAGGACAGCGACGGTCACCTAGTGACGGACCCAGATAACGTTCTGAAGATATGGAGAGAACATTTCAGAAATCTCCTGGATACGGACTCCACTCCAGAAGATCTCGCTCCAATCCATGACGATGGTATTAACTGTCCACCTTCGAGCAAGAGTTAGATACGAGTGGCAATATCCCGCCTTAAAAATAGCAAAGCAGCTGGAGCCGATGGTCTCCCTGCTGAATTGTTTAAGGTAGTAGGGGAGGAGCTTAATAGGAGCATGCACCAGCTCATCTGGAACATCTGGCTAGAGGAGACCATGAACGGAAAATGGAGTCCCAGTCTGTTATGTCCAATGTACTACAAAGGAGATCATAGTGAATGTAAGAACTACCGTGGAATAAGCCTATTTCCAATTGCGTACTAGGCCGTTTCGGGTATATTGTGTGAACGTCTAAAGCCAATCGTAGAAAAACTAATTGGACCTTATCAGTGCAGCTTTAGACCTGGTAAATCTACTACGGATTAAATATTCACTTTACGACAAATCCCGGAAAAAAAACTAATGAAAAACAGATCGATACCTACTACCTCTTTGTTGACTATAAAGCTACCTTCGACTCTCCGATAAGGAATAGGCTTTATGAGGCCATGTTTGAGTCTTAATCGACTTTGCAGATGTACCTTGGAAAACATCAAATCCTCTATTAAGATTGGGAAGGATCACTCTAAACCATTCAACACGGAAATAGGTCTCAGGCAGGGAAATATCTTGTTCTGTAACAGAACAGAACAACGGGGTACAAATAAAAGTACTTTTTGGTACAACAGAACTATTTTTGGTAAAACCAATGTACTTTTTGCCACAACAACACCACCCCATACCTGGGGTGTATAGTAAAATTTAGTTAAGGTAACACACACCTCGCCTAAATGACGAATGGGTTGACCTAAAGTGGCAACAAAAACGGTTAATGGGGTTTTGTTGGGGGTCAATTGTACATTAAAAATCCACTTGAATCAAAATCCTAGCTGATCCTTTTTTTAAGGTAAAAGAATTTTTCATTTTTTTACTCCGTTTTGCGCTTTTTTTAGAAGTGACGTTCTTTGCTCCATGACTCCGCTATCAAATCATAAAGATAATATATCGTGTTATGTCTGATTGGAAGCGTACGGAGTTCAACTTTAAGACACTTCTGTCAAAATTTAAGTTTTCTGCACTAAATTAACCTTTGTGGAAAAAAATTGAGTCTTTTATTTTTATATTTCCCAAAAATTTTATATTTTCCTCACACGTCGCCTGAATGATAAATAGGTTGACCCAAAATGGTAACCAAAACGATTAATGAAATATTTTTAGGAGTAAATTGAACATTAAAAATCAACTTGATTCAAAATCCTAGCTTATCCTTTTTATAAGATAAAAGGATTTTTTGTTTTGTATTTCCGTTTTTTGCTATTTTGGAAATGACGTTCTTTGCCCCATGACTCCGCCATCAAATCATAGAGATAATATATCGTGTTATATCTCATTGGAAGCGTACGGAATTCAGCTTTAAGACACTTCTGCCCATATTGATGTTTTTAATACAATTAAAGGCTTTAATAAAAAAACTAAACTTTTGAATTTAAAAAAATATATATTTCTTTTGCCGGTTTTCGTACCTGACACACATCATTATTAAATAGCAACCTGGAATAAAAAATATTATTTTTAAAAAAATTTAAAATTGACTGCGGCGCTATTAGTCCCAACGTATCAATTTTAAATCTAATTTCAAAAAAATTGGCTGCGGCGCTTCTGCAACCATCTCAACCATTACCACTCTAATTTAAAAAACAAATAATAATTAAAAGGGATATATCAACAAAAATAAATAAAAATTTACAAAACAAAGCTTTTTTTTTTATATTTCTTCAACTTTTCCACTTTTATTCTTTTTTTTTATCAATTTTCTTTTTTCAAATATTTCTTTTTGCACTTTTTCTTTTTTTAATTAAAAAGTGCTTATTTGTGTATTATGTTGGCATGTTGTGCGCTTCGAGGATGCTTTCTTCGCACCGGAGGGAAAAGTTCTCATTAATTTTGAGATGCTTTCTTCCCTTAAGGTTTGTGATGATAGAGGAGAAGGCACAGCAAAGGGCGCTGACGAGACATTGTGGTTAATGTCGAAATGACGTCATACGCCTAACCTGCTGTCAACATAATACATTTCACAAACTCTTGATTAAAAACCTATTGGCAATAATAAATAATTGCCAATAGAACTGATCTCAAACCGAACTATGACAATATCATAATTCTTTAAAATTTTAAATTTTTTTTTAATTTTTTAGGTTTTTTTTAATTATGATATTGTCATAGTTCGGTTTGAGATCAGTTTTATTGGCAATTATTTATTATTGCCAATAGGTTTTTAATCAAGAGTTTGTAAAATGTATTATGTTGACAGCAGGTTAGGCCTAATCAAACCGAACTATGACAATATCATAATTAAAAAAAACCTAAAAAATTTAAAAAAAAAAATAAAATTTTCACACATTTTTGATGACATTTCAGTTTTCTATAGAATTTTTCAATTCATTTCCTTAAATATTTCTAATTTTCCATGTTTTTTTCCCCACCATTTTTTTTTTTAATTTTTTACGGGGTATTTAAAAAAAAATATTTTTTTTTTAAAAATCGCGCGATTTTTATTTTTTTTTTAGAATTTTTCAATTTATTTCCTTAAATTTTTCTAACTTTTTCCATGATTTTTTCAATTTTTTTTTGGTGTATCCCGGAAATTTAAATGTCTCTAACTCGGCCCAGAAGACCCGTAGGAACTTAAAAATACCACCGGGGGTTAACATACTTTGACCTTGATTTTCGTGTTTTAGGACGTATTTGGGGGGGAGTGACATTTTTTTTGGGCTCCCGATCCATATTCTGCGCTTTTGCCACAAAATGGTATACCAATTGCAAAACATTATAAGTTTCACATTTTCATTAGTTTCACACAGTCATGTATTTATATTCTCGATATCTTATTGTGATTCTTGCAAGTTTACCAATAAATATTTGTATGTAAGAATAATTTGTCGATGGAATATAATAAAACATTTATGAGCAATATCTCCAAATGGTTTGATTTTGTGTAAATATAATCTATTGAAGTTTATTTTTTATTTAATTAATTCTTCTTCTATATTCTGTTTTTAAATCACCCCCCCCCCCCCTCTCTCATTCGCTCTCTTGCCTTTGTGACTGACAACAGCATCAGCATCGTTTTGTATTATTTCATTCTTTAATTTCAAAATCATTTAATGAATAAAACAAAAATTTCATTTCACAATTATCAGATGACGGACTGACGGACGTCGACATATAGTATGCACATATTTTGTATACATATACATTGGCGCCAAATAAGTCCCCAAATGTACGACAATGCACATTAATTTCGGTGATAAGATGCGACCCATAAATTTTGAGGGTGTTGGGTGTGCAAGTATGTGTGTGTGGGGTGTTTGTGGTTATGGGGAATGTACGTTTGCTAGCAAGATGGCAGCTGCTGTTGCTGCAGCAACCACTGCATATCACCGTGCCGTGTCGACCATTGTCTCCATGTATTCGTTTTTTTTTTTTTTTGAGTTCTGACCTCAATTTGAGAAGGTGTCAACAAATCTAATCGCAGCAAATTATTACTTAATGTCCTAACAATAAATCATTTATTTATTTATTTATTTAACAATTTGCTAAAACTGTCTAAATTTAAGAATTGGGTTATGTTTTTTCTCTGGGTATTTTATTTTCATTGTTTATTTTTTTCTTACGAATATCAATTGCTCAAAGTACACGTGTCGCCGCCAATGTGATTGAACTTTAAACTTTACTTTGTTGCTGGTGGCTGCATGTGATGAAGCACAATGCGAAACATGAAACATTATATCAGTTAATGGTAATGAATGGCAATTAAGGGGAACAATTTTAAACATCCGTAATGGGCACGTGTAAAATCGAAAATGAGTCTTGGATTTTCTCAGCTGCTTTGTCAGCCTTTACTATCAAACTAGAGACACCGAACAGTCATAAGTTGTGCATAAAGGTTACAAAAGAAATTGTTTAGACGTTGTTATACAAATTGTCCAATTGTCGTAAAAAATTCAAATTTCGAGCTTAGTGGGCGGTGCCACACCCTTTTGCAAGCTGTCAGTCCATATTGCAAAGAATCTCTTTTGACTGCGCTTCTACGTCATTAAAGGAACCTTTATGCAAAATTTCAAGGTTCTAGCTTTAGCCATTTGGTCTGGGAAGTGATCAGTTAGTCAGTAAGTAACACAGTGCAACATTTTTCAGCTCATTGATTTGGGACTCAATTCTGAGAACTTTACGTGAAAGTAGCCCCAAAAAGAATAAGTTCTGCATTATTTGTTTCGTCAATTTACATGCCATAATAATTTAATATCGATTTGAATTTAGTAAGTATCGTATAGGGCTCTTTCGTTGGACTTGACATAAATACTATATGGTGGCGTATGATTATCATAAGTAATATTCCACGTAAATCATACGCCACGGAGTAAAACAGTAACTGCTACAAAATAAACCCAGTTCAAAATCATTTGATGAATAGAAAAGTTAAACTGTTGCTTATGTAGGAAAACGTTATATGTACAGATTAAAGGAATTGTAATTCCTAATTTTTTTAAATTTGTTTCAGCTAAATCGGATTAGTAGTTCTCGAGTTATGTCCAACAAAAGAGCCTTAAACGTGAGAAATTCCCCTAACTTCAAATCGATATTAAATTATTATGGCATGTAACTTGACAAAACGAATTATGTAGAACTTCTTCTTTTTGATGCTACTTTCACATGCAGTTCTCAGAATTGAGTCCCAAATCAATTAGATGAAAAATGTTGTACTGTGTAATGCAATCTTTTTATACGTCACGTTATCACATCAAAACACAGCGATTGCGTTAAGAAGTTGTTCGGAAGGATAACATGAAAAATACAGAATCCAGAGGCATTTGGGATGGTTTTCCCTCAAATATAGATTAAATTCTAACACCACCCATGAATATGTTCTAGTGATGGCCATAGATAAATTAGCCTGCCAGCCAGTGGACACAGCCCTCTTTAAATGTCTACCCAAAAATCGTGCTACGTTTCGTCTTGTATTTATGTGTCCCTCGTCGAACAACAAACATAAAATGATTTATATGTTGATCTGCCACCATCAGCTGTTTGTTTGACAGCTGTCGTTTTTTATTATACAGTCTGCACATAGGTGTCATGTCACTCGGTATTAAAAAATAGATAGAAAGAGACGTAAAACCATAAATTTATTCTGTTATAGCTACATAACATGATTTGGGTTTAAGAAATGACATTAATTTTCAAAAGAATTTAAATAAAATTTTAACATTTTTATATTTAAATATGTCCGTGAAGATAGATTCGGAATCTAACTAGCGGAGACAACAACCAGTTCGGTTAACATAATTATGTTAACTGGTTAACAGAGCTCTGTTAACCATTAAAATCAACACTCTTTAAATAAAAACGCTTTTTTTTTAATTTTTATAAGCAAAAGAAATGTTTTTATAAATTAATTATATAAACAACATATCAAATATGACATATTCCACGCAAAAGAATAACAATTGTAAATCACAATAGAGTTACTTATGCTGCAACAGTCACGACTTTTCGGAATATAAGTCTTAATAAAACAAAAGCAGAGAATTCTCCCGGTAGCTCACCTATACCATGACATTGTACTTAGGAAAAGCTATCAGAAAAATGTGTCCCCAAATTTCAGAACAGCTCCAGAGCTCCAGATTCGTCACTTTTATATGGCCCCTATGAATAACAGAATCTCCCACTGTGCGAAAACGAAGAATTCTCCCGGTATCTCACCTATACCATGACATTGTACTTAGGAAAAGCCATTAGAAAAATATGTCCCCAAAATTCAAAACAGCTCCAGAGCTCCACATTCGTCACTTTTATATGGCCCATATGAAATTCAGAATGTTCCACTGTGTGAAAACGAAGAATTCTCCCGGTATCTCACCTATACCATGATATTGTACTTACGAAAAGCTATCAGAAAAATGTATCCCCAAATTTCAAAAGAGCTCCAGAGCTCCACATTCGTCACTTTAATATGGCCCATATGAAATTCAGAATCTCCCACTGTGCGAAAACGAAGAATTCTCCCGGTATCTCACCTATACCATGATATTGTACTTAGGAAAAGCCATTAAAAAAATATGTCGCCATAATTCAAAAGAGCTCCAGAGCTCCACATTCGTCACTTTTATATGGCCCATATGAAATTCAGAATCTCCCACTGTGCGAAAACGAAGAACTCTCCCGGTATCTCACCTATACCATGATATTGTACTTACGAAAAGCTATCAGAAAAATGTATCCCCAATTTTCAAAAGAGCTCCAGAGCTCCACATTCGTCACTTTAATATGGCCCATATGAAATTCAGAATCTCCCACTGTGCGAAAACGAAGAATTCTCCCGGTATCTCACCTATACCATGATATTGTACTTACGAAAAGCTATCAGAAAAATGTATTCCCAAATTTCAAAAGAGCTCCAGAGCTCCACATTCGTCACTTTAATATGGCCCATATGAAATTCAGAATCTCCCACTGTGCGAAAACGAAGAATTCTCCCGGTATCTCACCTATACCATGATATAGTACTTACGAAAAGCTATCAGAAAAATGTATCCCCAAATTTCAAAAGAGCTCCAGAGCTCCACATTCGTCACTTTAATATGGCCCATATGAAATTCAGAATCTCCCACTGTGCGAAAACGAAGAATTCTCCCGGTATCTCACCTATACCATTATATTGTACTTAGGAAAAGCCATTAGAAAAATATGTCGCCATAATTCAAAAGAGCTCCAGAGCTCCACATTCGTCACTTTTATATGGCCCATATGAAATTCAGAATCTCCCACTGTGCGAAAACGAAGAATTCTCCCGGTATCTCACCTATACCATGATATTGTACTTACGAAAAGCCATTAGAAAAATGTATCCCCAAATTTCAAAAGAGCTCCAGAGCTCCACATTCGTCACTTTAATATGGCCCATATGAAATTCAGAATCTCCCACTGTGCGAAAACGAAGAATTCTCCCGGTATCTCACCTATACCATGATATTGTACTTACGAAAAGCTATCAGAAAAATGTATCCCCAAATTTCAAAAGAGCTCCAGAGCTCCAAATTCGTCACTTTAATATGGCCCATATGAAATTCAGAATCTCCCACTGTGCGAAAACGAAGAATTCTCCCGGTATCTCACCTATACCATGATATTGTACTTACGAAAAGCTATCAGAAAAATGTATCCCCAAATTTCAAAAGAGCTCCAGAGCTCCACATTCGTCACTTTAATATGGCCCATATGAAATTCAGAATCTCCCACTGTGCGAAAACGAAGAATTCTCCCGGTATCTCACCTATACCATGATATTGTACTTAGGAAAAGCCATTAAAAAAATATGTCGCCATAATTCAAAAGAGCTCCAGAGCTCCACATTCGTCACTTTTATATGGCCCATATGAAATTCAGAATCTCCCACTGTGCGAAAACGAAGAATTCTCCCAGTATCTCACCTATACCATGATATTGTACTTACGAAAAGCTATCAGAAAAATGTATCCCCAAATTTCAAAAGAGCTCCAGAGCTCCACATTCGTCACTTTAATATGGCCCATATGAAATTCAGAATCTCCCACTGTGCGAAAACGAAGAATTCTCCCGGTATCTCACCTATACCATGATATTGTACTTAGGAAAAGCCATTAAAAAAATATGTCGCCATAATTCAAAAGAGCTCCAGAGCTCCACATTCGTCACTTTTATATGGCCCATATGAAATTCAGAATCTCCCACTGTGCGAAAACGAAGAATTCTCCCGGTATCTCACCTATACCATGATATTGTACTTACGAAAAGCCATTAGAAAAATGTATCCCCAAATTTCAACAGAGCTCCAGAGCTCCACATTCGTCACTTTAATATGGCCCATATGAAATTCAGAATCTCCCACTGTGCGAAAACGAAGAATTCTGCAGATATGACACTTATGCCAGGATATTATACATAGGAAGAGCTTTCAGAAATATGTGTCCTTAAATTTCAGAACAGCTTCAGAACACCAAATTCTTCACTTTTATATGGCCTTCAGATGACCTTCAGAAGTAACAGAATCGCCCACTGTGCGAAAACTAAGAATTCTGCAGATATGACACTTATACCAGGATATTATACATAGGAAGAGCTTTCAGAAATATGTGTCCTTAAATTTCAGAACAGCTTCAGATCACCAAATTCTTCACTTTTATATGGCCTTCAGAAGTAACAGAATCGCCCACTGTGCGAAAACTAAGAATTCTGCAGATATGACACTTATGTCAGGATATTATACATAGAAAGAGCTTTCAGAAAAATGTGACCGTTAATTTCAGAACAACTTCAGAACATGAGATTCTTAACTTTATAATTTGCCCCAAGAAATATTTTTTGCCCATTGTGCAAAAATTCTAACGCCTGCGTCATTACCGTTGTTCCAGTTTGATATCTCTTTTCTAGTAGTAAATGCTTCTATAAACTTATTTAATTTAACAAACTTTAAGTTTGAAGAAAATCCTTTTTTTCATACAAACATAATGGAAAAATAATAATTATAAATATTATAATAAATATAAAATAAAACAAAGGAATGACCTTAAGCCTAACCATATCAAACAAATAATATTAAAATAATTTATTTGAAAAATTCCAAATATGATATATTACTATCCAATCAATCAATTATTAACAAAAACCAAACATTTTGAAAAAATAAAAATGCTCCTTAAGAAGCATAAATTAACATAAAATTCTTAAAGTCCCATCCAGGTATCGAACTGCCGACCTCACGGCTCCTACGCGGACATGCTAGCACCTACACCACAACGGCCGGTGTTCATTCGCAGAAAATTTGTGTAATGTAGATCGTAAGGGTTGAATAACTGCATAACAAGCGAAAATTTTGAAGATGTCAAGAGCAATGTAATAAAACTTTATGATCTTGTTGTGTGTGCGCGTAGGTGAATATGTTTGCAAAATGTTCACACTACATACGTACATACACAGTACCACAACGGTGGTAGCATCAGCAAAACAACTGCATATTGTATTTGTTTTTAAGTAGTTATAAGGAAACTAAAACTTCTGTTGCGAACATAGGTATTTTATGATATACAATTAAATGACATAAATTTACTTTTATTTTATGTCTGCTGTTGTCATCTTAAAAATGTTAGCTTGTTATTAATGATTAACCTTTCGGTTTACAATTCTAGAATATTCTGATGGTGTGGAGAAGTCTGAGTTCGAATCCTCAAGAGGTTGAGATAATTTTTTGTTTTACACACAAATAATTTTTCTCAACAACCAACAAGAAACAATGACAGTTAACATTTTTTTAAATAAAAATTGTTAATTTTCGAGTTATTGTTATTTTATTCGAACTTTTTTAATTTTCATCAAAAATTGTTTATCTACATATACAAATAACCTTTGAAATTTCTTAAAAATCTCAAAAAAAACTTTAACTTATGTTGAGTAGTCACACTTTATTTTGTTAATAAAAAAATTTATTATGGACACATTAATTCTTTTTGACAACAAAGACATAATGGGATTAAGACTCTGTTAAATACATTTTTCTATTTAGCAACAGATGGCCTACTTCTGTTAACGCACCATCTCAATTTCCAGCCTTATTCCTATTTTGAGATGGTATCACAGGAATAAATAAGAAACATAAGAAAACATTCAAATACTACAAGAATTAAATGAAAAATATTTCAAAGTCGAAAATGTTTTGTTTACAAATCACAATTTCTTCCGTTCCCATGATATGGAATTCTGTTAAATCACAATCTAGCTCTGTTAAAACACCATCTCATTCTACCGCGCCCACATGTGTTTTGTACACAGAATGACACATCTCGGTCATTTTATGTGTAATTTTTGAATGAATAAAACACAACTAGCAGGTAGTAGCAGAAAGGTTTTTTTTATTACAGGAAAACATCAGTTATCACGTTTTCACCACCGTGTTTGTGCAATTTTTTACAGCTAATAAACCGTTTCTGCTACTACCTGTTAGTTGTGTTTTGCGTCATTCTGTATACAAAACACATGTAGGCGCGGTAAAATGAGATGGTGTTTTAACAGAGCTAGATTGAGATTTAACAGAATGTTTTGTAAACAAAACATTTTCGACTTTGAAATATTTTTCATTTAATTCTTGTAGTATTTGAATGTTTTCTTATGTTTCTTATTTATTCCTGTGATACCATCTCAAAATAGGAATAAGGCTGGAAATTGAGATGGTGCGTTAACAGAAGTAGGCCATCTGTTGCTAAATAGAAAAATGTATTTAACAGAGTCTTAATCCCATTATGTCTTTGTTGTCAAAAAGAATTAATGTGTCCATAATAAATTTTTTTATTAACAAAATAAAGTGTGACTACTCAACATAAGTTAAAGTTTTTTTTGAGATTTTTAAGAAATTTCAAAGGTTATTTGTATATGTAGATAAACAATTTTTGATGAAAATTAAAAAAGTTCGAATAAAATAACAATAACTCGAAAATTAACAATTTTTATTTAAAAAAATGTTAACTGTCATTGTTTCTTGTTGGTTGTTGAGAAAAATTATTTGTGTGTAAAACAAAAAATTATCTCAACCTCTTGAGGATTCGAACTCAGACTTCTCCACACCATCAGAATATTCTAGAATTGTAAACCGAAAGGTTAATCATTAATAACAAGCTAACATTTTTAAGATGACAACAGCAGACATAAAATAAAAGTAAATTTATGTCATTTAATTGTATATCATAAAATACCTATGTTCGCAACAGAAGTTTTAGTTTCCTTATAACTACTTAAAAACAAATACAATATGCAGTTGTTTTGCTGATGCTACCACCGTTGTGGTACTGTGTATGTACGTATGTAGTGTGAACATTTTGCAAACATATTCACCTACGCGCACACACAACAAGATCATAAAGTTTTATTACATTGCTCTTGACATCTTCAAAATTTTCGCTTGTTATGCAGTTATTCAACCCTTACGATCTACATTACACAAATTTTCTGCGAATGAACACCGGCCGTTGTGGTGTAGGTGCTAGCATGTCCGCGTAGGAGCCGTGAGGTCGGCAGTTCGATACCTGGATGGGACTTTAAGAATTTTATGTTAATTTATGCTTCTTAAGGAGCATTTTTATTTTTTCAAAATGTTTGGTTTTTGTTAATAATTGATTGATTGGATAGTAATATATCATATTTGGAATTTTTCAAATAAATTATTTTAATATTATTTGTTTGATATGGTTAGGCTTAAGGTCATTCCTTTGTTTTATTTTATATTTATTATAATATTTATAATTATTATTTTTCCATTATGTTTGTATGAAAAAAAGGATTTTCTTCAAACTTAAAGTTTGTTAAATTAAATAAGTTTATAGAAGCATTTACTACTAGAAAAGAGATATCAAACTGGAACAACGGTAATGACGCAGGCGTTAGAATTTTTGCACAATGGGCAAAAAATATTTCTTGGGGCAAATTATAAAGTTAAGAATCTCATGTTCTGAAGTTGTTCTGAAATTAACGGTCACATTTTTCTGAAAGCTCTTTCTATGTATAATATCCTGACATAAGTGTCATATCTGCAGAATTCTTAGTTTTCGCACAGTGGGCGATTCTGTTACTTCTGAAGGCCATATAAAAGTGAAGAATTTGGTGATCTGAAGCTGTTCTGAAATTTAAGGACACATATTTCTGAAAGCTCTTCCTATGTATAATATCCTGGTATAAGTGTCATATCTGCAGAATTCTTAGTTTTCGCACAGTGGGCGATTCTGTTACTTCTGAAGGTCATCTGAAGGCCATATAAAAGTGAAGAATTTGGTGTTCTGAAGCTGTTCTGAAATTTAAGGACACATATTTCTGAAAGCTCTTCCTATGTATAATATCCTGGCATAAGTGTCATATCTGCAGAATTCTTCGTTTTCGCACAGTGGGAGATTCTGAATTTCATATGGGCCATATTAAAGTGACGAATGTGGAGCTCTGGAGCTCTGTTGAAATTTGGGGATACATTTTTCTAATGGCTTTTCGTAAGTACAATATCATGGTATAGGTGAGATACCGGGAGAATTCTTCGTTTTCGCACAGTGGGAGATTCTGAATTTCATATGGGCCATATAAAAGTGACGAATGTGGAGCTCTGGAGCTCTTTTGAATTATGGGGACATATTTTTCTAATGGCTTTTTCTAAGTACAATATAATGGTATAGGTGAGATACCGGGAGAATTCTTCGTTTTCGCACAGTGGGAGATTCTGAATTTCATATGGGCCATATTAAAGTGACGAATGTGGAGCTCTGGAGCTCTTTTGAAATTTGGGGATACATTTTTCTAATGGCTTTTCGTAAGTACAATAACATGGTATAGGTGAGATACCGGGAGAATTCTTCGTTTTCGCACAGTGGGAGATTCTGAATTTCATATGGGCCATATAAAAGTGACGAATGTGGAGCTCTGGAGCTCTTTTGAATTATGGGGACATATTTTTCTAATGGCTTTTTCTAAGTACAATATAATGGTATAGGTGAGATACCGGGAGAATTCTTCGTTTTCGCACAGTGGGAGATTCTGAATTTCATATGGGCCATATTAAAGTGACGAATGTGGAGCTCTGGAGCTCTTTTGAAATTTGGGGATACATTTTTCTGATAGCTTTTCGTAAGTACAATATCATGGTATAGGTGAGATACCGGGAGAATTCTTCGTTTTCGCACAGTGGGAGATTCTGAATTTCATATGGGCCATATAAAAGTGACGAATGTGGAGCTCTGGAGCTCTTTTGAAATTTGGGGATACATTTTTCTGATAGCTTTTCGTAAGTACAATATCATGGTATAGGTGAGATACCGGGAGAATTCTTCGTTTTCGCACAGTGGGAGATTCTGAATTTCATATGGGCCATATAAAAGTGACGAATGTGGAGCTCTGGAGCTCTTTTGAATTATGGCGACATATTTTTTTAATGGCTTTTCGTAAGTACAATATCATGGTATAGGTGAGATACCGGGAGAATTCTTCGTTTTCGCACAGTGGGAGATTCTGAATTTCATATGGGCCATATTAAAGTGACGAATGTGGAGCTCTGGAGCTCTTTTGAAATTTGGGGATACATTTTTCTGATAGCTTTTCGTAAGTACAATATCATGGTATAGGTGAGATACCGGGAGAATTCTTCGTTTTCGCACAGTGGGAGATTCTGAATTTCATATGGGCCATATTAAAGTGACGAATGTGGAGCTCTGGAGCTCTTTTGAAATTTGGGGATACATTTTTCTGATAGCTTTTCGTAAGTACAATATCATGGTATAGGTGAGATACCGGGAGAATTCTTCGTTTTCGCACAGTGGGAGATTCTGAATTTCATATGGGCCATATAAAAGTGACGAATGTGGAGCTCTGGAGCTCTTTTGAAAATTGGGGATACATTTTTCTGATAGCTTTTCGTAAGTACAATATCATGGTATAGGTGAGATACTGGGAGAATTCTTCGTTTTCGCACAGTGGGAGATTCTGAATTTCATATGGGCCATATAAAAGTGACGAATGTGGAGCTCTGGAGCTCTTTTGAATTATGGCGACATATTTTTTTAATGGCTTTTCCTAAGTACAATATCATGGTATAGGTGAGATACCGGGAGAATTCTTCGTTTTCGCACAGTGGGAGATTCTGAATTTCATATGGGCCATATTAAAGTGACGAATGTGGAGCTCTGGAGCTCTTTTGAAATTTGGGGATACATTTTTCTGATAGCTTTTCGTAAGTACAATATCATGGTATAGGTGAGATACCGGGAGAATTCTTCGTTTTCGCACAGTGGGAGATTCTGAATTTCATATGGGCCATATTAAAGTGACGAATTTGGAGCTCTGGAGCTCTTTTGAAATTTGGGGATACATTTTTCTGATAGCTTTTCGTAAGTACAATATCATGGTATAGGTGAGATACCGGGAGAATTCTTCGTTTTCGCACAGTGGGAGATTCTGAATTTCATATGGGCCATATTAAAGTGACGAATGTGGAGCTCTGGAGCTCTTTTGAAATTTGGGGATACATTTTTCTAATGGCTTTTCGTAAGTACAATATCATGGTATAGGTGAGATACCGGGAGAATTCTTCGTTTTCGCACAGTGGGAGATTCTGAATTTCATATGGGCCATATAAAAGTGACGAATGTGGAGCTCTGGAGCTCTTTTGAATTATGGCGACATATTTTTCTAATGGCTTTTCCTAAGTACAATATAATGGTATAGGTGAGATACCGGGAGAATTCTTCGTTTTCGCACAGTGGGAGATTCTGAATTTCATATGGGCCATATTAAAGTGACGAATGTGGAGCTCTGGAGCTCTTTTGAAATTTGGGGATACATTTTTCTGATAGCTTTTCGTAAGTACAATATCATGGTATAGGTGAGATACCGGGAGAATTCTTCGTTTTCGCACAGTGGGAGATTCTGAATTTCATATGGGCCATATAAAAGTGACGAATGTGGAGCTCTGGAGCTCTTTTGAAATTTGGGGATACATTTTTCTGATAGCTTTTCGTAAGTACAATATCATGGTATAGGTGAGATACCGGGAGAATTCTTCGTTTTCGCACAGTGGGAGATTCTGAATTTCATATGGGCCATATTAAAGTGACGAATGTGGAGCTCTGGAGCTCTTTTGAAAATTGGGGATACATTTTTCTGATAGCTTTTCGTAAGTACAATATCATGGTATAGGTGAGATACCGGGAGAGTTCTTCGTTTTCGCACAGTGGGAGATTCTGAATTTCATATGGGCCATATAAAAGTGACGAATGTGGAGCTCTGGAGCTCTTTTGAATTATGGCGACATATTTTTTTAATGGCTTTTCCTAAGTACAATATCATGGTATAGGTGAGATACCGGGAGAATTCTTCGTTTTCGCACAGTGGGAGATTCTGAATTTCATATGGGCCATATTAAAGTGACGAATGTGGAGCTCTGGAGCTCTTTTGAAATTTGGGGATACATTTTTCTAATGGCTTTTCCTAAGTACAATATCATGGTATAGGTGAGATACCGGGAGAATTCTTCGTTTTCGCACAGTGGGAGATTCTGAATTTCATATGGGCCATATTAAAGTGACGAATGTGGAGCTCTGGAGCTCTTTTGAAATTTGGGGATACATTTTTCTGATAGCTTTTCGTAAGTACAATATCATGGTATAGGTGAGATACCGGGAGAATTCTTCGTTTTCGCACAGTGGGAGATTCTGAATTTCATATGGGCCATATTAAAGTGACGAATTTGGAGCTCTGGAGCTCTTTTGAAATTTGGGGATACATTTTTCTGATAGCTTTTCGTAAGTACAATATCATGGTATAGGTGAGATACCGGGAGAATTCTTCGTTTTCGCACAGTGGGAGATTCTGAATTTCATATGGGCCATATAAAAGTGACGAATGTGGAGCTCTGGAGCTCTTTTGAAATTTGGGGATACATTTTTCTGATAGCTTTTCGTAAGTACAATATCATGGTATAGGTGAGATACCGGGAGAATTCTTCGTTTTCGCACAGTGGGAGATTCTGAATTTCATATGGGCCATATTAAAGTGACGAATGTGGAGCTCTGGAGCTCTTTTGAAAATTGGGGATACATTTTTCTGATAGCTTTTCGTAAGTACAATATCATGGTATAGGTGAGATACCGGGAGAGTTCTTCGTTTTCGCACAGTGGGAGATTCTGAATTTCATATGGGCCATATAAAAGTGACGAATGTGGAGCTCTGGAGCTCTTTTGAATTATGGCGACATATTTTTTTAATGGCTTTTCCTAAGTACAATATCATGGTATAGGTGAGATACCGGGAGAATTCTTCGTTTTCGCACAGTGGGAGATTCTGAATTTCATATGGGCCATATTAAAGTGACGAATGTGGAGCTCTGGAGCTCTTTTGAAATTTGGGGATACATTTTTCTGATAGCTTTTCGTAAGTACAATATCATGGTATAGGTGAGATACCGGGAGAATTCTTCGTTTTCGCACAGTGGGAGATTCTGAATTTCATATGGGCCATATTAAAGTGACGAATTTGGAGCTCTGGAGCTCTTTTGAAATTTGGGGATACATTTTTCTGATAGCTTTTCGTAAGTACAATATCATGGTATAGGTGAGATACCGGGAGAATTCTTCGTTTTCGCACAGTGGGAGATTCTGAATTTCATATGGGCCATATAAAAGTGACGAATGTGGAGCTCTGGAGCTCTTTTGAAATTTGGGGATACATTTTTCTGATAGCTTTTCGTAAGTACAATATCATGGTATAGGTGAGATACCGGGAGAATTCTTCGTTTTCGCACAGTGGGAGATTCTGAATTTCATATGGGCCATATTAAAGTGACGAATTTGGAGCTCTGGAGCTCTTTTGAAATTTGGGGATACATTTTTCTGATAGCTTTTCGTAAGTACAATATCATGGTATAGGTGAGATACCGGGAGAATTCTTCGTTTTCGCACAGTGGGAGATTCTGAATTTCATATGGGCCATATTAAAGTGACGAATGTGGAGCTCTGGAGCTCTTTTGAAAATTGGGGATACATTTTTCTGATAGCTTTTCGTAAGTACAATATCATGGTATAGGTGAGATACTGGGAGAATTCTTCGTTTTCGCACAGTGGGAGATTCTGAATTTCATATGGGCCATATAAAAGTGACGAATGTGGAGCTCTGGAGCTCTTTTGAATTATGGCGACATATTTTTTTAATGGCTTTTCCTAAGTACAATATCATGGTATAGGTGAGATACCGGGAGAATTCTTCGTTTTCGCACAGTGGGAGATTCTGAATTTCATATGGGCCATATTAAAGTGACGAATGTGGAGCTCTGGAGCTCTTTTGAAATTTGGGGATACATTTTTCTAATGGCTTTTCGTAAGTACAATATCATGGTATAGGTGAGATACCGGGAGAATTCTTCGTTTTCGCACAGTGGGAGATTCTGAATTTCATATGGGCCATATAAAAGTGACGAATGTGGAGCTCTGGAGCTCTTTTGAATTATGGCGACATATTTTTCTAATGGCTTTTCCTAAGTACAATATAATGGTATAGGTGAGATACCGGGAGAATTCTTCGTTTTCGCACAGTGGGAGATTCTGAATTTCATATGGGCCATATTAAAGTGACGAATGTGGAGCTCTGGAGCTCTTTTGAAATTTGGGGATACATTTTTCTGATAGCTTTTCGTAAGTACTATATCATGGTATAGGTGAGATACCGGGAGAATTCTTCGTTTTCGCACAGTGGGAGATTCTGAATTTCATATGGGCCATATTAAAGTGACGAATGTGGAGCTCTGGAGCTCTTTTGAAATTTGGGAATACATTTTTCTGATAGCTTTTCGTAAGTACAATATCATGGTATAGGTGAGATACCGGGAGAATTCTTCGTTTTCGCACAGTGGGAGATTCTGAATTTCATATGGGCCATATTAAAGTGACGAATGTGGAGCTCTGGAGCTCTTTTGAAAATTGGGGATACATTTTTCTGATAGCTTTTCGTAAGTACAATATCATGGTATAGGTGAGATACCGGGAGAGTTCTTCGTTTTCGCACAGTGGGAGATTCTGAATTTCATATGGGCCATATAAAAGTGACGAATGTGGAGCTCTGGAGCTCTTTTGAATTATGGCGACATATTTTTTTAATGGCTTTTCCTAAGTACAATATCATGGTATAGGTGAGATACCGGGAGAATTCTTCGTTTTCGCACAGTGGGAGATTCTGAATTTCATATGGGCCATATTAAAGTGACGAATGTGGAGCTCTGGAGCTCTTTTGAAATTTGGGGATACATTTTTCTGATAGCTTTTCGTAAGTACAATATCATGGTATAGGTGAGATACCGGGAGAATTCTTCGTTTTCGCACAGTGGGAGATTCTGAATTTCATATGGGCCATATTAAAGTGACGAATTTGGAGCTCTGGAGCTCTTTTGAAATTTGGGGATACATTTTTCTGATAGCTTTTCGTAAGTACAATATCATGGTATAGGTGAGATACCGGGAGAATTCTTCGTTTTCGCACAGTGGGAGATTCTGAATTTCATATGGGCCATATTAAAGTGACGAATGTGGAGCTCTGGAGCTCTTTTGAAATTTGGGGATACATTTTTCTAATGGCTTTTCGTAAGTACAATATCATGGTATAGGTGAGATACCGGGAGAATTCTTCGTTTTCACACAGTGGAAGATTCTGAATTTCATATGGGCCATATAAAAGTGACGAATGTGGAGCTCTGGAGCTGTTTTGAATTTTGGGGACATATTTTTCTAATGGCTTTTCCTAAGTACAATGTCATGGTATAGGTGAGATACCGGGAGAATTCTTCGTTTTCGCACAGTGGGAGATTCTGTTATTCATAGGGGCCATATAAAAGTGACGAATCTGGAGCTCTGGAGCTGTTCTGAAATTTGGGGACACATTTTTCTGATAGCTTTTCCTAAGTACAATGTCATGGTATAGGTGAGCTACCGGGAGAATTCTCTGCTTTTGTTTTATTAAGACTTATATTCCGAAAAGTCGTGACTGTTGCAGCATAAGTAACTCTATTGTGATTTACAATTGTTATTCTTTTGCGTGGAATATGTCATATTTGATATGTTGTTTATATAATTAATTTATAAAAACATTTCTTTTGCTTATAAAAATATAAAAAAAGCGTTTTTATTTAAAGAGTGTTGATTTTAAAGGTTAACAGAGCTCTGTTAACTAGTTAACAGAATTATGTTAACCGAAATGGTTGTTGTCTCCGCTAGTTAGATTCCGAATCTATCTTCACGGACATTATTTAAATGCCAATTATGCATTTAAACATAACAAAACCCATTAATCTCAATATTTGGCCAATGATGACAAATTCACCGATGAATCACAATATTCCTAAATAGTATTTGAAAAATTTCTCGGAATTTTTAAAAATGATTAAATGCAAGGAATTTTAAAAATGTCATCTATAGCAATTTTTGCAAATATCAGCAGCAGACACAGCAGGTGGTGGTATCATTGGCCATTCAGTCGATGTCTTCGTCTCTTATTAAGAGATTTCATTATTTTTTTGTTTTCAATTAATAATTTATTTTTTCCGGTTTTTTTTTGATACTTTCATTGTGTATTTTTTTTTAACAATAATAACAACAGCATTACTTTTAATTGGTGGTTAAGTTTAAAGTTGTCGCTTATTGTTTGTTTGTTGTATTTTGTAGTTGTTTTGTTGCTGTTTTTGTTTTTTGTTGTTAAGAATTTATTTGTTTATGCATTTGAATTTACGTGTTTGTTGTACCCTCCCGCCGGTTTGTGTGTGCTTTGTTTTTGGAGGTGTCGGATTTCCGGTTTTTTTTTACAAAAAGAAACAAAAAAAACAAAACGAATGACACATGTGGGCCATAAATTTGTTTATTCTAAAGTTGTCATCCGTCCGTCTGTATGTCGATTTGCCCGCACCCAAATATACGCATATATTTATAATGATGTTCATATTTGGCAATTCTCTTAAAAATATTTTTTTTCTTCAGGAATTTGAGTAAAAGACAACAACAACAAAAAACAAGTAAATCATTGTTCTTAGAATTAGGCATAGAAAAGAGAGGATATTTTAAAATTTGTAATTTATTATTATCGGGTTAATTGCTAAATAATTTATATTACAGTCGAAGTTCTCTATAACGTAGTCACTGGTGATCGCCGATTTCTACGTTATAGAGAAAATTCATTATAGAAATGTAACAATGTAGGAGAGGATAAGTCCGTGAAGATAAATTCGTATTTAACTAGCAAAGACACAAACCACATTTGCTACTAGAGCAATGTTAATGCATTTAACAGAGCTCTGTTAACCGGCAAATTTGGTGGTGATTTTTTAAAAAACGTGATGTGCCTAAACGAAGAATTCTTTGTCGATCGGACTTATGTCACGTGATAGTGTTTTGATAGTACTTTCGATCTATATTATCAAAATATTCAGAAAGACCTTCTGAAATATAAATTTTTCAACTTTTATTCAAAGTCCGTGCAAAACAGTTTGGCCCACTGTGCCTAAACGAAGAATTCTTCGTCGATCGGACTTATGTCACGTGATAGTGTTTTGATAGTACTTTCGATCTATATTATCAAAATATTCAGAAAGACCTTCTGAAATAGAAATTTTTCAACTTTTATTCAAAGTCCGTGCATAACAGTTTGGCCCACTGTGCCTAAACGAAGAATTCTTCGTCGATCGGACTTATGTCACGTGATAGTGTTTTGATAGTACTTTCGATCTATATTATCAAAATATTCAGAAAGACCTTCTGAAATAGAAATTTTTCAACTTTTATTCAAAGTCCGTGCATAACAGTTTGGCCCACTGTGCCCAAAGGAAGAATTCTTCGTCGATCGGACTTATGTCACGTGATAGTGTTTTGATAGTACTTTCGATCTATATTATCAAAATATTCAGAAAGACCTTCTGAAATAGAAATTTTTCAACTTTTTTTCAAAGTCCGTGCATAACAGTTTGGCCCACTGTGCCTAAACGAAGAATTCTTCGTCGATCGGACTTATGTCACGTGATAGTGTTTTGATAGTACTTTCGATCTATATTATCAAAGTATTCAGAAAGACCTTCTGAAATAAAAATTTTCCAAATTGTGAATATTGTCATTATTTATTTCTTAATTCAAAAATATATATTTAGCCGGTTTATAATAATTGTTAAACTATTTTTTTATTTAATTCGGTCGATTGTTTAAAAAAAAACTTTTTTTAAAAGAAAGGTCGAATATTTCTTGTTAAATATCTCGTTGAGTTGAACCCTTGTCTTCATAAACTTCATATCTTTGCCGTTACAATATTGAATGATGTTCTTGTTTCTTTTGCAAATAACTTGCAGTGTTTATGAAACGTGGGTTCAAATCCTGCAGCTGGTGGATGTGTTCGGTTGTATTTTTAATGCTTAGGTGAAATATATATATGCCTACTTACCAAAAAAACCTTGATTATAAAAAATAAGTTTTTTTTTTTAAAAAAATCAAATATTTGCTGTAAGTTGTAAATTTAATGTACAAAAAATATCTTGTCTATCCTGGGAATTGAACCCTTGTCTTCATAAACTGTAACCGCCTTTACAATATTTAATGTTGTTCTAGTTTCTTTTGCAAATAACTGGCAGTTTTTATGAAACGTGGGTTCAAATCCTGCGGCTCGTGGATTTTTTCTGTATTTTTTTTTTTAAATGTTTAAAAGAAAAATATATTTGCCTCGAAACCAAAAAAATATTTTTAATAATCTATGGAGTACCATCAACAAAAACGGTAAAATAGGCAGATTGTTAAACTAAATTAAACAAAAATATAGACCTACTGTTTCACAAAATTTTAGAAAAATTTCGTTCGGACGTACCATTTTCCGGCATCAACAATTTCATAACTTTTTAAAAAAAATTGTTATTTTTCAAAAGTATGTTGGTATAGTATATTTATAAAATCTATAAAATTTTACAGTTTTGTTCCTACTTTTATATCAGTAGACCCATAAAAAGTCCAACTTCAAGTTGCATCACAAAAAAGACCAAATGAAAATTCATGAAAATAAATAAAAAATTTACAGATGGGTATGTTGTTGTATATACATATTTTCGACTATGGTAATGTGTGGTATGCAAGTATGTTATATCTCTAAATCAAAAATGAAAATATTAATATACGCTTTTTAAACGTTTTTCTTCTTTTGGATAAGAAGGAATAGACTTATCTACCTATTTTTGTATTTCACCTCACAACATAAGTCAGCGTATGAACCGATGAACATTTATGGTGGTTAACAACAGCAGGTTGATAGTAGATCTCTTGTAAAAAAGTGGTTGTTTTGCATTTGCTGAGAGAATATTCACCACATGGTTGCCATTGCAGTAGAAAAGCGATCGTTATAGGGACGAGTTGGGTGAGTAAAACTAGTAATGTTGAAAAGAACATTTTAACGATGTTATATGAACCAAGTCTTTATCAGGTGCATTTCTAATTTGAATCTCTTCTAAGCATAGCAATTTATTCAACAATGGCTTTTGAAATCTTCATTATTCGTAAAGTGTTGCGGCAAATACACAACTTTTTTTTTATTTTGCATTATGGCAACACTCAGAATAGTTAAATACTCACGATTGTCAAAACATCAGTAAATGTAAAAACAACTATTTTAAAATTTTAAGAAAAAGTATAATATTTTTGTTAACTTAAGTTAAGACTGCCTATTTTTGGCGTTTTTGTTGATATTACTCCATAGATTATTAAAAAAATTTTTTTGGTTTCGAGGCAAATATATTTTTCTTTTAAACATTTAAAAAAAAAACAGAAAAAATCCACCAGCCGCAGGATTTGAACCCACGTTTCATAAAAACTGCCAGTTATTTGCAAAAGAAACTAGAACAACATTAAATATTGTAAAGGCGGTTACAGTTTATGAAGACAAGGGTTCAATTCCCAGGATAGACAAGATATTTTTTGTACATTAAATTTACAACTTACAGCAAATATTTGATTTTTTTAAAAAAAAAAACTTATTTTTTATAATCAAGGTTTTTTTGGTAAGTAGGCATATATATATTTCACCTAAGCATTAAAAATACAACCGAACACATCCACCAGCTGCAGGATTTGAACCCACGTTTCATAAACACTGCAAGTTATTTGCAAAAGAAACAAGAACATCATTCAATATTGTAACGGCAAAGATATGAAGTTTATGAAGACAAGGGTTCAACTCAACGAGATATTTAACAAGAAATATTCGACCTTTCTTTTAAAAAAAGTTTTTTTTTAAACAATCGACCGAATTAAATAAAAAAATAGTTTAACAATTATTATAAACCGGCTAAATATATATTTTTGAATTAAGAAATAAATAATGACAATATTCACAATTTGGAAAATTTTTATTTCAGAAGGTCTTTCTGAATACTTTGATAATATAGATCGAAAGTACTATCAAAACACTATCACGTGACATAAGTCCGATCGACGAAGAATTCTTCGATTAGGCACAGTGGGCCAAACTGTTATGCACGGACTTTGAAAAAAAGTTGAAAAATTTCTATTTCAGAAGGTCTTTCTGAATATTTTGATAATATAGATCGAAAGTACTATCAAAACACTATCACGTGACATAAGTCCGATCGACGAAGAATTCTTCGTTTAGGCACAGTGGGCCAAACTGTTATGCACGGACTTTGAATAAAAGTTGAAAAATTTCTATTTCAGAAGGTCTTTTTGACTATTTTGATAATATAGATCGAAAGTACTATCAAAACACTATCACGTGACATAAGTCCGATCGACGAAGAATTCTTCCTTTGGGCACAGTGGGCCAAACTGTTATGCACGGACTTTGAAAAAAAGTTGAAAAATTTCTATTTCAGAAGGTCTTTCTATCAAAACACTATCACGTGACATAAGTCCGATCGACGAAGAATTCTTCGTTTAGGCACAGTGGGCCAAACTGTTATGCACGGACTTTGAATAAAAGTTGAAAAATTTCTATTTCAGAAGGTCTTTCTGAATATTTTGATAATATAGATCGAAAGTACTATCAAAACACTATCACGTGACATAAGTCCGATCGACGAAGAATTCTTCGTTTAGGCACAGTGGGCTAAACTGTTATGCACGGACTTTGAATAAAAGTTGAAAAATTTCTATTTCAGACGGTCTTTCTGAATATTTTGATAATATAGATCGATAGTACTATCAAAACACTATCACGTGACATAAGTCCGATCGACGAAGAATTCTTCGTTTAGGCACAGTGGGCCAAACTGTTTTGCACGGACTTTGAATAAAAGTTGAAAAATTTCTATTTCAGAAGGTCTTTCTGAATATTTTGATAATATAGATCGAAAGTACTATCAAAACACTATCACGTGACATAAGTCCGATCGACGAAGAATTCTTCGTTTAGGCACAGTGGGCCAAACTGTTTTGCACGGACTTTGAATAAAAGTTGAAAAATTTATATTTCAGAAGGTCTTTCTGAATATTTTGATAATATAGATCGAAAGTACTATCAAAACACTATCACGTGACATAAGTCCGATCGACGAAGAATTCTTCGTTTAGGCACAGTGGGCCAAACTGTTATGCACGGACTTTGAATAAAAGTTGAAAAATTTCTATTTCAGAAGGTCTTTTTGAATATTTTGATAATATAGATCGAAAGTACTATCAAAACACTATCACGTGACATAAGTCCGATCGACGAAGAATTCTTCGTTTAGGCACAGTGGGCTAAACTGTTATGCACGGACTTTGAAAAAAAAACTTGAAAAATTTCTATTTCAGAAGGTCTTTCTGAATATTTTGATAATATAGATCGAAAGTACTATCAAAACACTATCACGTGACATAAGTCCGATCGACGAAGAATTCTTCTTTTGGGCACAGTGGGCCAAACTGTTATGCACGGACTTTGAAAAAAAGTTGAAAAATTTCTATTTCAGAAGGTCTTTCTGAATATTTTGATAATATAGATCGAAAGTACTATCAAAACACTATCACGTGACATAAGTCCGATCGACGAAGAATTCTTCGGTTAGGCACAGTGGGCCAAACTGTTATGCACGGACTTTGAAAAAAAAGCTGAAAAATTTCTATTTCAGAAGGTCTTTCTGAATATTTTGATAATATAGATCGAAAGTACTATCAAAACGTTATCACGTGACATAAGTCCGATCGACGAAGAATTCTTCGTTTAGGCACAGTGGGCCAAACTGTTATGCACGGACTTTGAAAAAAAGTTGAAAAATTTCTATTTCAGAAGGTCTTTCTGAATATTTTGATAATATAGATCGAAAGTACTATCAAAACACTATCACGTGACATAAGTCCGATCGACGAAGAATTCTTCGTTTAGGCACATCACGTTTTTTAAAAAATCACCACCAAATTTGCCGGTTAACAGAGCTCTGTTAAATGCATTAACAGTGCTCTAGTACCAAATGTGGTTTGTGTCTTTGCTAGTTAAATACGAATTTATCTTCACGGACTTGGAGAGGATAGAAGCTTGCATAGCTTAATTTCAGCAGGAGAACTATAAAAATGCGGCTGTAGTCGCTGCGATGGACCGCAAAAAGCGCGCTTTGTCTCCCATACTAATACCACCTCCCGCTTTGAGAGCAGAAGCTTGCATACCAAATTTCAGGTCTATAGCTGTTAAACTACGGCTGCAGTCGCGGGGCCAAACGCACACCGCATATAAGGAGAGCTTGTACGGGAGGTTTGAATATTTTTTGTCCGATCTTGCTCATCTAACCTAACCTCCGTTTAGAGGATAGAAGCATACATATCAAATTTCGGCTCGATAGCTCTTACACTACGGCTGTTATCTCGGTGACAGACGGAGGGACGGACATCTTAAAAACTACATTTAGTCAGGGTTTGTATTAGCTCGCTCGCTCGCTGCTCTTTTCCTAAAAATTGGTTCGCGAGCCAAGCCAGTTATTTGTTATTTCTGTTGCACAAAGTCCTTTTTTTGTACGAGAGTACTTTTTGCACAATTAGGTAGTTTTAATGTACTTTTCGGTACAAAGTACTTTTTTGTACAAAAGTTCTTTTTTGTACCAAAAAGTACTTTTCTGTTGCACAAAGTATTTCCTTTTTTTACCAGAGTACTTTTTTATAACAGTAAAGTATTTTTATTGCCCCAAAAGTACAATAGAAGTACTTTTTAGTACAAAAAAGAACTCTGGTACAAAAAAGTGCTTTGTGGAACAGAGAAGTCCTTTTTGGCCAATGAAAGTATATTTTGGGATAAAAAAGTACTTTGATACAAAATAAGTACTTTGATACAAAAAAGCACTCTGTACACTAAAAGTACTTTTTTGTAGAAAAAAGTACTCTGGTAGAAAAAAGTACTTTGTGCAACAGAAATGTGCTTTTGGGCAAATAAAAGTACTTTTTGGCATAAAAAAGTACCAGAGTACTTTTTTATAACAGTAAAGTATTTTTATTGCCCCAAAAGTACAATAGAAGTACTTTTTAGTACAAAAAAGAACTCTGGTACCAAAAGTGCTTTGTGGAACAGAGAAGTCCTTTTTGGCCAATAAAAGTATATTTTGGGTACATTAAAAGTAATCTTGGTACAAAAAAGTACCCTGGTACAAAAAAAGCACTTTGTGCGACAGAAAACTTGCCTTTGGGCCAATAAAAGTAATTATTGGTACAAAAAGGTACTTTAGTACAAAAAAGTACTTTGTACCAAAAAGTACAATAAAAGAGCCAGCTCGATTTTTGGGCTCCTGGCTAGCGAGCCGGGAACTCATTTGAAATTTGGGGCTTTTGGCCCGCGAGCATTTACTGCAATTATATATACCTTTAGTACAATTTTATGTACTTTTAGTACAATTTTAGTTTCTTTTATCACAATATTAAGTACTTTTAGTACAATTTAATGTACATTTAGTACAATTCCATGTACATTTAGTACAATTTCATGTACATTTAGTACAATTTCATGTACATTTAGTACAATTTCATGTACTTTTATTGCAATTTTATGTACTTTTAGAACAATTTAATGTACTTTTAGTATAATTTTTGTACTTTTCTAAAAGGTTTATGTGATTTTATTAATTTTTATATAATTTTTAAATTTTTTTATTGAACATTTTTATCTAGTTACTTTTTTATGTAGGTGTAGTACAATTTTATTTACTATTAGTATATTTATTGTATTTTTAGTACAATTTTATGTACTTTTAGTACAATTTTGTGTTATTTTAGTACAATTTTATATACTTTAGATTATTTTGTGTTATTTTAGCACAATTTTATCTACATTTGGTAAAATTTATGTTCTTTAATAAATGGTTTACGTGATTTTTAATAAGTGCGTTTTTTAGTAAAATTGTGTGTACTTTTAGTGCAATTTTATGTACTTTTAGTACAATCTTATGTATTTAAAGCACAATTTTATATACATTTAGTAAAATTTTAGGTACTTTTAGTACAATTTCATGTATTTTTAGTACAATTTTATGTACTTTTATAAAAGGTGTATGTGATTTTAATAATTTTTATTTAATTTTATAAATAATTTATTGTAAATTTTTAACGTTACTATTTTATCTACGTTTAGTACAATTTATTTAACTATTAGTAATTTTTTTACTTCTTTTAGTATAATTTTATGTTCTTTTAGAACAATTTTGTGTACTTTTAGTGCAATTTTAGATACTTTAGAAAAATTCGATTATTTTTAGAACATTTTAATGTATTTTTAGTACAAATTAATGCACTTTTAGTGCAATCTTATGTATTATTAGTACAATTTTATGTACTATTAGTAAATTTTTGTGTACTTTTAGTACAGTTTTTACTTTTAGCTAAAGTTTACGCACTACTTGTATATATTTAATTTACTTTAGTACAATTTATGTACTAATTAATTTGTTTTAGTAATTTTTTTTTGCTTCAATGATTTCTTTGTCCCATATTGTTTTTTAATTTTTTTTAATATTTTTTGTTTTTTTTTTGTAATAAAATTTTTTAATGTATAAATCAGTTCAAGAAATCAATTAAACCTTCTTTAAATTGTTCCCCAATTTAGTGGTTTTCAGTTCTCAGAATAAATCGAAAACGAACTAAGAGCTCGAAAATACCTGTATCCGTTATTAGCACAGGTATCGAATTTGAAAAACTGCGTCCAAGTAATACCAATATATAATCTGTTACCATTACTGCAATTATCAGTACATGAAAAATTGACTACTCAGAATTTTCCTTGACTTGCAGTGTCTTTTCTTAACAAGACTCACTGTCTCACAAATTCGGAAGGCAAATGAACATCATCTTGGTGTTGTTGTTGTTGTTGCTATTGTTGTTATTATGCTCTTCAATATGATTCATTAACTCTTAATAGTCCATAAAACTATGAATGAATTTGTATTTACGTGTTTATGTGTTCGTTGCACTACATTGTAGCTGTATCTATTAGATCTTTTGTTTTTTTTTCATGTTATACGTGTTTTTATTTATTTATTTAGCTGCTGCTGCTGTTTTTTTTTGGTTCTTTTTAAATTAAAATTAGCGTAACTAATTGAAATTTATGTCACGTCATCTTAGTTTGCTTATCAACCACCTCTTACTCTCTCTCTATCTCATCACTCGATGTTGTATTTATTTCTTTTTGTTTTCTTTGCTATTTTCAGACACAACAATTTCTACATCACAATAAACATAATAATTTCTTTTTTGAAAAGAAAATCTCCCCACCGCCAATGACTTTGGGGGGATCCAACTGAAACATTGAAAAAGAGGAGTACCAGATCAACGACGCACACCCGAAGCAGTCTCACCACAGACGCTTTCGTATTTATCACACAGTCATCGGTCGCACGATCCAACACACCGATCATAGAATTGTGTCAATCTTCGTAAAGAATTTCATGAGTGGGAGTAAACATCAACGACGGACCGCCGACGGATGCGATCGAATCAAAACAAACGTTTACCCCAAGATTCCCAACGAACAACACCATTCAAACACAAACACATTAAAAACTTGTAAGAGAGCAAGAGATAGGCAAAACATTCAGCTAATTTTACGGTATTTCTAAAGAAATATCTATCATTGATCGTGAGAACGTGAGAGTGTTTAGGATTCTCTTAAATCGTAACTGATCTGTGTGTGATTATCTCGTGGAGTAGCAAGAAACACAAAAACAAAAGTGTAAACACACTTCCACCGCAGATAATCATCGACCCATTCGCTTGCTATGGGTGGTAATAGCACGGCTGCTTTTAGCATTGGCGGCTACATGGGCGGCAGTGGTGGTAGTGCTGGTGGTGCCGTAGGCGGTGCATCGGATCTAGTGCCCAGTAGCAGTATGTTAAGCGGTGGTTCCTCTTCGACACCCGGCATTCCGTATTCATGCGGCATAAGCTGGGATGAATTCACGGAGCGTCATGCACGAGTCGCGGCGGCAGATTTTGCAAAGGCTTGCATAAGTTACATCAATGGCAGTTTAACGCCCGACGAGGCACGCAGTCTGTCATATCGTAGTTTTGGCCATAAGTTTCTAGAATCATTTGCCGAACATTATGAAAAGGAGTTCTTACGAAGGCGCAATAATTTGAAGGTAAGTGAAAAGGATAAGCAGAAGTTTAAAGGGAAGCGGAAAAATGGCAGTCAATGGCATATTAAGTAGAATCGCAGTCGGCGTTCCAACACGCCTATGTTATGACAAAAATCAATGACTACTTCCTTTTCTCCTAAAATGCACATATCCTTACATATCATTACTTTTTTTACATGTTTACATTATTTCCTTTTTTCCCTCTAGGTCGGCAATTGCGTTCTCGAAGAAATCGAATATACCGAAGAACCTCCCAAAATGTTCCAGAAGGCCTTCTTTCGACGTCTCTCATTTAAAGGATTGCGCAAGGGCAAGGTTTGCTATCAGAACATTTTGATCCCAACACTACATTTGTGTTACCCCTTTATACCATCCACTGTTGGGAGAGCAGTAATTTAAAAACGTGTTATCATTAGAATTTTCTCTTCTTACAGACGCTTTTTCACAAAAGTTCAGATGAAGAAGGCTCAAGTAAGCACAATAAGAAATTTGCCAAAATCCTTGTAGAGCGTCAAAAGGATGGCATAGTCAATAATCTAACGCCAGAGAGTTTGGATCAACCGACCGGTACACAGAAGTGGGAAAAATGCCGGTTGTGTTTGGTGAAGGCGGTAGGAGGATTCATGTTGGAATTCTATATGCCACCCAAGGCAGCTAAGGTAAGGCACAACATATTTAGACAGTTAAAGAGTAAAAGGCCTTAAAAAAGATTGGTATGTGATTTTTACTATTGTATTCTTTTTTTTGTATTTCAGCCACGTTGTGGTGTATTTTGTTTCCTAATTTCGGAGGCTCGTGAAACGACCGCATTGGAAATGCCTGATCGTGAAAACACTTTTGTTTTAAAAGCTGATAATAATATGGAATATGTTATTGAGGCCCAGGATGCCGATGATATGCGCAGCTGGTTGGCCACCATACGCTACTGCATGCGTACTCCGCCCACCCAACAGCCCACAAGCGAGTCTGAGGTTATGGCCGCTGCCATGCAGGCCTCACCCATTATAATGAATCCAAACAATACAACTGGCGCACCAAATAGCCTACTAAATGCCGTACAAAATCCGCAGTATCATCAACAGAATGCCATGGGCTCAAATGGAAATGTTGCTCCCAGCAGTTCACTCTCCGAAAATGCTCTCTCTTCATTAGCAGGCGGCGGCGGCGGTGGCGGAGGAGGAGGTGGCGCTACTGATTCAACCACTGATATAGCCTGCAGTGCCAACGCGCACGCCAACGACGTTCCAACATCCAGACGGGGCGAACAGCGACTATCCTCCTCCAGTAACATTGAACCCTGTGACGGTTTTCTGGATCCAGATGCTGACATCAATGTCGTCGATATCACCAATGAAATGCGCCAATATCCTTGGTTCCATGGCACACTACCGCGTTCGGATGCTGCGCGTATGGTATTACAAAATGAGGCGCAAGGTCACGGTTTCTTCCTAGTACGTCAAAGTGAGACGCGCAAAGGTGAATTTGTACTCACATTTAATTTTAATGGACGTGCCAAACATTTGCGCATGACATTGTCGGACAAGGGTCAATGTCGTGTGCAACACTTATGGTTCCCTTCGATACAGGAAATGTTGGAACATTTCCGTCACAATCCTATACCCTTGGAATCGGGTGGTACATCAGATGTAACCCTTACCGAGTACATACACAATCAAGGAGTTCCTTATACAATGATGACAGCGGGAGAGATAAATGGTACAGCATCAACGATGTTGAGTGGTGGGGCGGCCACAGAGGGCGGAGGTGGTGGTGGTGGCGGAGGCAGTGGCAATGGTGCGGTCACAACAAGTGGTAATCAAAATCAACAACAACAACAACAACAGCAGCAGCATCATCAACAACAGCATCAGCAACAACAACAACAGCATCAGCAGCAGCAACAACAACAACAACAACAAGATCCATCACCGAGACATGTGAGATAGCCTAAATTTTGGAGTCAATTCAGTGTCAGTGACGATTTTATTTTTTATTTTTCATTTCATTATCTTTCATTTTCTTTTAATTTCCAATAACTTGCCTTAGGATTAGTGTAGACCAATGCTAGTGTTTAAGGTTTATATCAGGAACACGTTTAGAAAATTTAGCCATACATCTTAGGAATTCATTGTTTTTTATATATGTACATAGGAAATTAATTACTTTTCCCTAAAGATCAATTCACTTACAAGTTGTTAGAATCAGGAAGGGAATTGTAGGAGTAACGTCTTGTTCACAATATACTACAAAGGAGTAAGAACATATTAAAAAAGAACAAGGGGAACAAGAAGAACACAGCTCCAGATCTACTCTAAAGTTTTGCATGTAAGGGACGCAGTAAAAATTCCAATTTAGCAATAAAATCAATAACACAATACAAATCGTTAGCGTAGAAATATTCTAATTTTGTTCGTGAGATAATTCCCCCTTAAATTTTGTACAATGAGAGAAAAAAAACAAAACGTCTATTGTTTTTCAATTTGTTGTGTATTGAAACAATACACCAAATTGACAATCAAGATCAGAATGTTGTTATTGTCTGAGTTAACGTCCAATTCAGTCTCGGACAAGGATGATGCGTTTCGCCCGTTGATACATCATCAGCAGGTTTTATTTTACTTTTTGGCATAAAAAAGTACTTTGTCCCGAAAAGTACATTAAAAGTACTTTTTGGGATAAAAAAGAACTTTGGTATAATATAAAGTACTTTGTGCCGAAAAGTTCATTAAAAGTACTTTTTGGTACAAAAAAGTACTTTTGGGCCAATAAATGTACTTTGTACCGAAAGTACATTAAAAGTACCTTCTGGTTCAAAAAAAAAATACTCTCGTACAAAAAAGTACTTTGTGCGAAAAGTACTTTTGGGCCAATAAAAGTACTTTAGTACAAAAAAAAATACTTTGTGCCGAAAAGTATATTAAAAGTACTTTTTGGTACAAAAAATTACTCTGGTACAAAAAAGTACTTTTTGCAACAGAAAAGTGCTTTTGGGAAAATAAAAGTACTTTGGTACAAGAAGAAGTACTTTGTGCCGAAAAGTTCATTAAAAGTACTTTTTGGTACAAAAAAGTACTTTGGAACAAAAAAAAAGTACCTTGTGCCGAAAAGTTCACTAAAAGTTATTTTTGGTACAAAAAAAGTACTTTGTGCAACAGAATAGTGCTTTTGGACCAATAAAAGTACTTTGTACCAAAAGTACATTAAAAGTACCTCCTGGTACAAAAAAATTACTCTCGTACAAAAAAGTACTTTGTGCAACAGAAAAGTGGTTTTAGGCCAATAAAAATACATTCAAAGTTCTGTGCAACAGAAAAGTGCTTTTGGGTCAATAAAAGTACTTTTTGGTACAAAAAAGTACTTTTTTACAAAAGAAAGTACTTTGACTTTTCTTACATTTAGATTTTATTTATTAACATGGCTCGCTAGCTGCTCTTTTCTAAAATTTGAGCCACAAAATTTCAAATGGGCTCTCGAGCTGGCTCTTGGCTCCGAATTGTACTTTTTGCTACAATAAAAGTACTATTTAAGTACTAATTTGTACTTTTGAATACATTAATTGTACTTTTTGGTATAATAGAATTACTTTTTGGTTTAATAAATTAGTTGGTACAATAAATTGTACTATTTAGTACAATAAATTGTATAATTTGGTACGATAAATTGTACTACTTGGTTGGTTATGAATAAAAATATATACTTCAAAACCAGCATTTTCCAATTTGTTTTAGATTTGTAACAATCTTATCAGAAAGATGCACCATTAGGGTATAACAAACGAAAAAAAAAACTAAAAATGGCGCGATTCAAAAATATCCAATAGGCAAAATGTAGCCTTTGAATAACCTTGAATAAAGATAAGTGCCCCGTTTCGATCGGATTTCAAATGACGATAAGGTACATATAATGAATACTCCAAGGGGAGATCGTAAGGTGCACGAATAAAAATATTTGGTATCATCAAATTGTCTTCAGACATACTACAAAACTGGGAGGTGAACGCACCAACATTTATCCTTTATCTAGCGACCATATCTATTGACCAATCCACTCACTGAGCAAAAACTGAAATGAGTGTGTCTTATCTCTCTTAACTTAAAAAACTTAATTTCCCTTTGCACCCCATGAATGAGGTATGGGATAGCTTCTCGCGTTGTTGTGAATTAACACGCTTTCTATTCAGATTCACAACTAACGGCACCTACTTGTTTATCGACGAATGCGAACGTCACTGTTTGAGAAGCTCTTACTAGACACGACGATTGAATCGACGCTTAATACTGCGAAGTTGCTGTCAACAACATTCGAGGGGAGCCGACAATGAAAGAAAATTTTATTTATTTTTTTTCTTTTAAGATGACTGGAGCCAGGTTTGAACCTGCGATCTCCCGCATGGTAGTCGCGTGTTCTAACCACTATGCCACGGCCGGTCCCGGTCTTATCTCTCTCCCTCTTTTAATATGTCCGAATGGACATTTTTTTGCAACCCAGTAGGGAATCTTCAAACTAGTACAAAAACGTACTAGTTCAAAAGTATGGAATTGTGAACTACTTCCAAAATTAACTAGTTCTCAACTATCAAATGTTGAACCAGTTAAACGCTAGTAGCTGATGGATAAAAAAAAAGAATTTTGAAATAATTTCAGAAGTTGTATTTTAAATTACATTACAAGCTAAAGACAAATGTTGCTAAAGATAAAAAATTATTGAAAAATTTCAGTTATTGTATTTAATTATACAGGCCTGTTCTGTAAATCACGTGATTTCATATCACATGCCGTTTTGAAATCACACGTGTGATTTTTTCCTGTTCTGTAAATCACACGGTTTTGTCTTTTTCGGTGTGATTTTAATTTTTCGAAATCACAACAAAACAGCTGATTTTTTGACATATTTTGTTGTGATTTAATAAGGATTATTCAAGTGAGTTGAAATTTGACGTTTTTAAGTTGAAAAAGAAAGAAAAGTTTAAAGTAAAACGCCGGGTGCTATATTTTTTGCTCTGGAAAATTTGCGAAGGACACAATTAAACAACAACGCATAAAAAAGCATTGATTAAATCTTCGAAAACTAAATCAGCTGATGACATCAAGCAAAATCAAATCACAAGCACTTCATTAACAAATCACAAACAAATTCACAAAACAGATACACAAAAAGTAGTGTCTCAAAAAATTGTTAATTTTAGAGCAATTATTGCGCTAAATGTGTAATTTTACTACATAAATTAATAAATAACACATGTTGTTAATAAATTAAGCAATTTATTTTTAAATTCCCATAAAAGTACTCGTAAAAATAAGCATGTGATTTGAAATCGATAGGTGCTTAGGTGACCGGTTTGAAATCACAAAATTTCAAAAAGTTTGGAGTGCAGAACACCATTTTTGTGATTTCAAATCACTTTTGTGATTTGTGATTTTCAGAACAGGCCTGATAACATCGTGTTTGCAATACTAGTAGAATTCTATATCAAAATTTCTAGAATAGAACTAGTTCTTATGCATTAACATTGTACTAGTTCCCATAAATAATGAGACCGTTGCTTGTATGAAATGTCAACTAGTTCAATGTCCTATGGAGAACTAGTACTTAACTAGTTCCGAAATAGTATTTTTCCCTACTGGAAGCTCTGCTTTCTTGCAACTATGCAACACCAATAAAAACAATAGTCTTACGATAATATGGCAGTTTTTTAAAATGTTTTTTTTTAGTAAAATTATCCTTTTTTTAAGTTTTTTTAACTTAATAGACAGTTGTCCTAATTGTCAAATGAATTTACGTATTAAGTGAGACATTTGCTTGTTTGCATAGGTCACTGCCTATGGAAAACTAATATAAAACTAATTCCGAACTTGTAGGCTAGTTTAGGTTAATTCGGCTGCCACGTTCAGCATAGCTCACATGGGTCCCAGTAAGAGTCCCATTGTGATACCATTTTTAAATTTTCAAACTAAATATTCCTATTCTGTTCGGTCAACGTCTCTATCAAACCATTTCGTTGCTTTGATGAAGGCATGAGGTTCCGAAAATCGCCTACTAATACCCAGGTATTGTCTAGAAGTGTCCGATGACCAAGCTTTTCATATCTCAGGTCACCAAAAGCAGGGCATTGCAGCTTCTAAAAAAATCGTTGTAGGGTAGTTTCAACCTCAAAGCGTGTTAACCAATCGGCCAGTGAACGGTTATTACAGCTGTGAAGTTCCTTAGGTGGACTCGGGACAGGTTTAGCACAAATCGTGTCATCTGTATATCCATTGTAGGCTAAATTTGTTTGGTCGCCGTGCAAGTGTGTTCTCTCATCCATTTCTCCCTAGCAATGAGGTTCAGTTTCCCAGCAATAAGCTGTTTCCCCCTTGTAATCCCAATGAGATCGTAAATTTTGCCCGAGTTCACGGTTGTGGCGGCCATTGCCAATGTTAAGGCTGTTTGGTTTAACTTATGTTTCCCTTTTTAAGTATTTTTCAACATCTAAAAAAATTTCAGTCTTTAAAGCTAACATAATTTTTTAAAATTGTATGTATTTTTTTTTTAAATTTTTCTTTGTGTTATTTTCTCATAGAGCCTAGGATTTTCTATCATATTTCATTATTTGTTAAAAATTTTGTTGGCAATCATTTGTTTGTAGTGTGTGTGTGTGAATGTGGAATGCGTACCTCTAGTTCAATGGTTCAGTTTCTTTTTAGCTTTGTTTTTTGCGTGATATATCGCACAAGGTCTTAACCAGTTTTAGAAATGGTTACTAGAAAATGATCATTTCATGGTCGTTTATCTTTTAAGTAGTCTTATTAATGAGCATTCCTATTACACTTTTATTCTTACTTTCTTTCGTATTAATCATAATATATTTTGGGTTTTTTCTATTGTCGTTTAAAGTTACCTACGATTACGATTACGTTTTACATTAAGTCCCATATTGTGCATCATCGTTCGTTTAAGGCATGTCTAATAGTAGCAGTTTGGTCCTTTAGTTTTCTTTTTTTCCTTTTGACCTTTAAACCTTTTTTTCATTTTACCATACATAAGAAGTGTTCTATTGCTAAATTTGTGTATTAATTATAAAATGTTCTTTTCTAATCAACAGTCACAGGATATCATATCCATGAATTGTAGTGTACGTTTAAAAACAAATGAAATTGATTTGGCATTATTACTGGTTGCCGGTGTGGCTACCCATCATTGTCAGCAACAGCCAACACATCTACTCCAACAACAACAGCAACAACAGCAGCAGCAGCAACATCACGCAGTTTCCAATAACAATAACAACAATGCCACAACATCGACAATAATAACATCCGCCGCCGCCTCCTCAGCAGCATCATCATCCTCCCATACTACAATACATCACTCTGCAGTTGGTGGAGGTGCAGGAGCCATAAATCAAAATCTCAATCAATTTGCTGGCGGCGCCGATCAACATCAGCAACAGCAGCTGCAGCATGGCACTCAATTTCATCATCAAAATAGTGGTGGGGGACTAACGGCGTCGGCCGCAGGTTCAAATCCTTTGGATAACATACGCGACTCGTCTTCACCCACCAATCAAATTGGCATGACAAATGCTGCTGTTGCTGCCGCTGCCGATTTGAGTCAATATCTAAGAGCTTCAAGTGTTTCGCTACAGTCACAGGCCACGGGCGGCGGTGGTACGGGCTCATCGGGTAGTGGTGGCAGTGGCAGTGGTGGTGGCGGTGCAGTGCACCTTTCACAACAACGGCAGCATGTACCGTTTAATGATCCCAACAGCAATCAGAGTACAACACCAAGAGCTGTTGATAATCAATACAGTTTCGTTTAAAAACAACAAAAGGCAAAGGTGTTAACGGAACGGAATAGTAAAGTTACAAGAGATTGCTTAAAAAAAATGCACGACTTATGGTATACCTTAACACGTACCGGTTCGCCCCGCCTTGCTGAAGCCCTAATTGAGTTGAGTCTCAAAAACAAAAAACAAAACAAAGCAAATCATTGTATTGGTTTTATTTATGGTTAAACTTAATTTCTTAATTTTTATTTTGATAAAATTACACATACATACATTTGATATATATACACGCATATATATACATATACTAAAATTTGAGAGACTTTTGTGTGCCATTGTTGAAATATATAAATTTTTGTATTTAATTTACAATTTTATATAAGTTACCCGTATCTTAGCTTCCTTTTTAGCTAACTCAATCTTTTATCCTTCCCACGCAGCCCCCCTCTAACTATGTTGACTCTCCCAACCTTAAACCCCAAATGATAATGCTAATGAAACTTCTTTGTAACATAAATCTTCCATTATAAACTTAGTAACAACGCCGCTGTCTCTGTAACCCCGCCCTCCGCACCTATAACTACTGCATATAGTCCAATACAAATTTGGTTACATTTGTAAGCAGCATGAGTATAATTTGTTGCTGCTGCTCCGGGTGTTTTTTTATTGTATTGTTGCAGTTTAGTTTAAGAGCAGGTGCGGTGCGGGCGGTCAGGCAGGGGACAGACGAGTTGTTGTGTCGTCAGACTGTAGATTTTGAAAAGCCCAGATTGATTTCAAAACAAACTTGATGTTCTTCATTATTGTGTGTTCAATTTATAAACCATCATTGAAATGATTACGTTTTGTACATAATCTATATATACACATGCATACATACATATATATACATATATGTATATATATGAAAACATTTATACATATATATTTTCTTACTTTTTTTTCTATATACATATATATATATTTTTGTAATTGCCGCAAAAGACAAATGAAATCGTAAATTTATAGATTACCAACAACACAACAAAATATAAACTATAAAGTATAACTTGTTCTTAAATTAAACAACAACAAAAAACAGAAACAAAAACTTAAGGCTTTAAACAAGAAATTATAAAGAAAATACAACAGCAACTATAAATTATCCTATGTGTGTATTTAATTATATAGTATATAAATAACTATAGATATAAAGTTGTATATATATATATATATATACAACACATAAACATAATATATCTATATATATAAATATATTAATGTATAGAGTGTAATGGAAAGTAAATATTTTTCTAATATCATTAATTTATTTTAAGTTATTTGTATATTTATTAATAATAAATTAATAATGTTATGTACATTTCATACAACAACAAAAAAAAAACAAACAAATTATGGTCAGAAAATAAAAAAAAGGAAACAAAAATAATAAGAAAAACAGGAGGTTATAGTGTAAACATAAGGAAATTTACGCCAAATTTAAAAGGAAATTTGTTAAATATAAAGAAAGTGGTTAACAGAGAACCGTATACTACTCGGTATCCCAAAAGAACTATACACTGTAGATGGTGAAGGCATTGTTCGAAGATGGCAATAACAAAAAAAATGTATCCAGAAGGTAGAGAGGACACACACGCTGACATTAAAAAGGTCTTATAAAAGAACATATTGTTGACAAGTCGATGGACGACAAATATATCTAGTAGAGCAATTTTTTCATCACCGATCATGACACGATATGATCGTGTGATAATCGGATTATATGCCCGATCGAGTGCCGATAAATTGAAAATCAGTATAGAGAATTATCACCCCAGCTACATCCACCAGCTGTTACATCAACAACAACCCGATTGTTATAATTAAAGTCCAGCACAAATCCATTTGACAACAAATGACTTACTGCAGTGAGCAATGCTTACCAGACATGCGGTCCCCCAAATAACATTTTTACATTACGCGAGAAGAAACAAAACGTCCAGAGTTTATGTCTTGCTTCTTTTTCAAAACGCACTAAAAACACTTCATAATAAATTGTACTATTTGATACAATAACTGTACTTTCTGGTACAATAAATTGTATTTTTTAGTACTAAATATACTTAATTGTACATTTCGATGCAAAAAATTTATTTTTTGTTACAAAAAAGTACTTTTTCGATGCAAACAATTTTAAATTTTAGTACAATAAAAGTACTTTTTGGTACTAAATACAATAAATTTTACATTTTGATGCAAAAAATTTATTTTTTGGTTCAAAAAATGAAAGTTTTAATACAACAAAAGTACTTTTTAGTACAATAAATTTACAAATTAGTACAGTAACATACTTGTTAGTACAATAAATTCTTTTTGGTACAATAAATGTCACTATTTGATACAAAAAATTTACTTTTTGAAGCAATAAAAGTAATTTTTAGTACAATAAATTGTACTTTTTGGTACTAAATACAATTAATTGTACATTTTGATGCAAAAAATTTATTTTTGGTACTAAAAATGTAAATTTTAGTACAATAAAAGTATTTTTTAGTACAATAAATTTACTAATTAGTACAATAACATACTTGTTAGTACAATAAATTCTTTTTGGCACAATAAATGTCACTCGTTGATACAATAAATGTACTCTCCAATACAATAAATTATAATTTTTGGTACAATAAATGTACTTTTTGAATCAATAAAAGTACTTTTTAGTACAATAAATTTTACTTTTTGGTACTAAATAAAATTTATTATACATTTTGATGCAAAAAAATTATTTTTTTGTACAATAAAAGTACTTTTTGGTACAATAAAATGTACATTTTAGTACAATAAAAGTATTTTTAAGTACAATAAATTTACTAATTAGTACGATAGTACAATAAAGTATTTTTGGTACAATAAATGTCGCTATTTGATACAATAAATGTACCCTCGGTACAATAAATTATAATTTTTGGTACAATAAATGTACTTTTTACTACAACAAATTGTACTTTTTAATACAATATATTGTACTACAAATAAATGTACTTTCTTCTACAATAAATTGCAACTTTCGGTACAACAAAAGTACTATTTGAAACAACAAATTTAACTGTTTTGTACAATAAATTCTAAAGCTACTTTTTAGTACAACAAATTTAACTTTTTAATGCCATAAAAATACCTTTTTTTTACAATAAAAGTCCTTTTTATTACAATAAATTTTACTGTTTGTTAATTATTACTTTTTGTTACAATAAATAGTACTATTTCGTAATTAATACTTTTTGATACAATAAATTGTTCTATTTAGTACAATAAAACTTCTTTTTGTTCCAATAAATTGTACTTTTTGTTCCAATAAATTGTTCTTTTTGGTACAATAAAATTTACTATTTGGAACATTGCAAGTACTTTTTAACACAGTAAACCTACTTTCTGGCACAATAATAGTACTATTTGTAAATTGTACTTTGTGGTACAAACATATTTTGTTTTGAATCATTTACTAATACAATAAAAGTACTTTTTGTTACAATAAACTGTACCATTTGTTAATTAATACTTTTTGGTACAATAAATTGTACTTTTTAGTATAATAAAATATCTTTTTGTTGTAATAAATTGTACTCTTTGCAACAATAAAATGTGCAAATTGAAACATTGTAAGTACTTTTTAACACAGTACTTTCTGGTACAATAATAGTACTTTTTGGTACATTAAATTGAACTTTGTGGTACAAACATACTTTGTTTTTAATAATTTACTGATACAGTAAAAGTACTTTTTGGTACAATAAATTGTACTATTTGGTAATTAATACTTTTTGGTACAATGAATTGTACTATTTAGTACAAATTTTATTACAATGAAATGTGCTATTTGGAACATTGTAAGTACTTTTTAACACAGTAAATGTACTTTCTGGTACATTAATAGTTCTTTTTGGTACAGTAAATTGTACTTTGTGGTACAAACACTTTTTGTTTTGAATCATTTACTAATACAATAAAAGTTCTTTTTGGCACAATAAATTGTACTATTTGGTAATTAATTCTTTTTGGTACAATAAATTGTACTATTTACTGTAATAAAATTTTCCTTTTGTCTTGCAATAAATTTTTCTTTTAAGTACAATTACTATTTACTATTTGGAACATTGCAAGTACTTTTACAAACAATAAATATACTTTCTGTCACATAAAAAGTACTATTTGGTACATTAAATTGAACTTTGTGGGACAAACATATTTTGCCGTACATAACATATTTAAGTTAATTTGTTTAACAAAACACTGTTTTGATCAAAACTCACACTCTTTTGCTCTTACGCTCTCTTGCTTCTGTTTTGTTTCTTTACTCAGACAACACTGTTGCCGTGTATATATCTTGTACGCAGAATAAAAACAATCATATGGCTTGAAAAAAAAACAAATTGGCTTGTTTTAAACGCACTTGTGCTGGGCTTTAGTAATAACACGCGGTGACCGGTGATCGTCGATATTCTCTTTGTTTTAGACAGTAACTGCGTAAATCGGCACTTGTCTGATAAAAACTTCTATGCGATTCGTCCTTTTTCTTCTTTTGAGAAAGACTTTATTTTCTCCCATTAGGAAATATTACAATTTCGAAACTAGTTCCGTACTAGTCCTCCATAGACAAGGAACTAGTTCACCTTCCATACAAACAACTGTCTCATTTAACGTGGAGATGACCCAGGCTTGGGAGGCAATAGTCCCTTTTGTACAAAGATTTATCTATTTGGGAAATTTGTGAACTAATTCTTACTGGTAGACTAGTAGAACGAGATGGACTTACTAGGCTTATACAGAAAGTCGTATCTAATGCTTTTCTTTAAAATATACAGCCATGTTCTGGAAAACAATTCGGTTTGAAAACAGAGCAAAATCGGTAAAAATGTATTAAAAAGTATTACCTTGTACCGATTTTGCTCTGTTTTCAAACCAAATGTTTTATAAATACCAACGGGACATTCTCTTAGTATCTTTTGCCAACCTACCTACCAACATATGTATATCTACCGAGAGGGTTTAATGTTCGATTGTAAAAAATATTCCGTTTTATATACTCATTTCAATCAATGTTGTGTTTTTTTATTAGATTTAATTTTACCTTAAATAAAATAAAAAAAAAAAAAAACGAAACTAAACAAAAACTTTGCATTATACACAAAAATATTTTTTCTTTAGTTTAGCTATTTAATTATACAAAACAAAACCGAAAAACAAACGCTTTTCTTATTTGAAAAATAAAACATAAATAATTAAAAAAAAAATTATATAAATTTTAGTAAATGTTTAATAGAGTAAAACGTAAAAAAGCTTAATAAGCTTTTAAAGTCTAACATTTAAATAATTTAAAAACACACATATTACACACACACACACACTCAACTATTAATACTATTAACCATTATGGTGTTGCATTAAGTCGAAACAATAATATAAATATTGAGAAAAACACAAACACACTTGAAAATATTACGAAACACAACTACAACAACAACTAACTATAAAATAAATCACACAAAACTCATCATTAGCAGCGCATCTAATTATCATGTATACTATATTATGAATGAAAGAAACTTAGTTTAATATTAAACCTTAAAATGCATAAAGAGATCGATCCATAAACAAAATTAATAAAAAATATATAATATATATTTGAGAAAATAATAATAAAAAAATACAATTTGTATGTATCAAAAATATAAAATTAATAATACATAAACAACAACAAAAAAAAAAAATGCTACAATATATTTTGTGTTCTTTTTTTCTAATTATTATATATTTTTTTTTTTGTTATTCAACATTAAGTTTGTGTAACTAGGAAAAGTGAACAAATGGTTTAAGGGAAAGATGAAGGGACAACAAAATATTTAAATTTCCTATTGGTGAGTAGAAAAAACTAAACGTGAAGTGACTAAACTAAAACGTGACTAAAGTTCTATGATTCCTCAAAAGTTGAAATTTAATACTTATATGGTATCTTAAAAAAAGTTATGCATAGTAAATTTTACATTTCAAATCGAAAAAAAGTTTTTTACCTCATTCATGGGGTGCAAAGGGAAATTAAGTTTTTATATTCAGGAAAGGAATTTTAAGATTTACGACCTTTAAAAAAAATATGTTATATTAAAAATTTTCTTTCAAAAAAAATAACGTAATTTTTTTACTAAGTACTATTTTTAGTCTTGCACTAATTATATACAGCTACTTAAAAAAGTCCATGGAATAGTCGGTGAAGGAAATAACAAGAAGCGAGAAATTTGCATGTATTCAAAGTCAGTTTTATTGTCTCAGTAGACCTTTTTAAAACAATAAAATTACTTTTTAATAAGATAAAAAGAATTTTTGGCAAAATTTATGTACTTTCTGGTACAAAAAACATAAAAACCTAAATGAGGTAAGGAATAGTTGCTAGCGTTACTGTGAATTAACACGCTATCTATTTTTGGGCTTAGATAACGCCATCTCCTCTTTATAGACGAATGCCTACGTCAGCTGTTTGAGAAGCATTTACTCGACATGTCGATTGTAACGACACTATACTGCGAAGTTGCTGTCGACAACATTGAATGCAATAAAAGTACTTTTTCATACAATAAAAGTATTTTTTGGCACAATAAAAGTACTTTTTAGTACAACTAAAGTAATAACAAAAAATTTACTTTTTGGTAGAATTTCTGGAACCCCGAAAGTAGTTTTTAGTACAAAAAAAGTACTTTTTTGTATAATAAAATCACTTTTTGTACAACTAAAGTACTTTTTAGTGCAATTAATATATTTTTTTCGGTTGAATAAGAGTACTTCCTGTTACAACAAAAGTTGTTTTTGGTACAATAAATGTTTTCTTTGGTGCAATAAAAGTACTTTTTGGCCAACTAAAGCACTCATTGGTACAATAAATGTACTTTTTAGTATAATAAAAGTACTTTTGGTACAATGAATGTACTGTTTGGTACAATTAAAATACTCTGGTACTGTAAAAGTACTTTTTGTACAATAAAAGTGCATCTGATAGTAATTTTTGGTACATAAAAAATTTTAGTGCAATTAATGTACTTTTTAGTAAAATAAATTGTACTTTTGTGCTATTAGATACAATTAAAGTACCCTTCGGTTCAATAAATTGTACAACAGAAGTTCTATTTAGAACATAAGAAATTACTATTTTGTACAATAAATTGTAAAATTACTTTTTAGTACAACAAATTTTACTTTTTGATACCATAAAAATACTATTTAGTACAATAAAATTTCTTTTTGTTGCAATAATTTAAATGTACTTTTGGGAACTATGAATGTACTGCCTGGTGCAATAAAAATACTCTGGTACAATAAATGTACTATTTTGTACAATAAAAGTACATCTGATAGTAATTTTAATTTCAATAAATGTACTTTTTGATACAAAAAAATTTCTTTTTGAACAATAAAAATACTTTTTGGTACCAATAAATGTACTTTTTGGTACAACAAATTTTCGTTTTAGTACACTAAATGTACGTTTTGGTACCATAAATGTACTTTTTGGTATATAAAAGTGATTTTTTCTGTACATAAATGTACTTTTTGGCGCAATAAAAGTACTTTTTGGGATATAAAAGTAATTTTTAGTACAATAAAAGTACTTTTTGGTACAAAAAATTTACATTTTAGTACAGTAAATGTACGTTTTGGTGCCATTAATGGACTTTTTGGTACATAAGTGAGTTTTAGTACAATAAATGTACCTTATGAACAATTAAAGTACTTTTTGGTACATCAAAGTAATTTTTAGTACAATAAATGTACTTTTTGGTACAAAAAATTTACGATTTGTACACTAAATTTACGTTTTGGTACAATAAAAGTACTCTTTGGTACAACAAAAGTACTTTTCGGTACATCAAAGTAATTTTTAGTTTACAAAGGCACCTTTTTGCACAATAAAATGACTTTTTGGTACATAAAAGTAATTTTTAGTATAATAAATGTACTTTTTGGTACAAAAAATTTACGTTTTTGTACAGTAAATTTACGTTTTGGTACCATAAATATACTTTCTGGTACATAAAAGTGTTTTTTTAGTACATAAATGTACTTTTTGACTCAATAAAAGTAATTTTTAGTTCAATAAATGTACTTTTTGGTACAAAAAATTTACGTTTTGGTACACTTAGTGTACGTTTTGGTACCATAAATGTACTTTTTGGTACAATAAAAGTACTTTTTGTTGCAACGAAAGTACTTTTTGGTACATAAAAGTGATTTTTAGTACAATAAATGTACATTTTGGCACAATAAAAGTACTTTTTAGTACATAAAATTAATTTTTAGTACATTGAATGTACGTTTTGGTACAATAAAGTACCTTTTGGTACATAAAAGTAATTTTCAAATTTTAGTACACTAAATGTACGTTTTGGTACCATAAAAGTAATTGTTGTACAAAAAATTTACTTTTTGGTACAATAAAAAAAATATTAAAATATTTATTTGTAGTTAAGTTGTAATTAAAAAAGTAAATTAATTGCCAATTTGCCGTTATAATGTCATTATGACGCTGAGGCCTTTAAAAGCATTGAATTGTGTACTTTAATTATATTATTAAATTACAAATTTATTTCATTTGTATATTTGTATTACATATTTTTTATAATGAAGTACTTATCTAAATTATATAAAATAAACATTCAAAATATTAAAAAAAAGTACTTTTTGTTGCACCGAAAGTACTTGTACTTCTAGTATAATAAAAGTAATAATATTTCCTAATATTTCTTTAGATACCAAAACTAAGAATTGCCATTGTTTGTTATTTACAAAATTTTATTTAACCCACAATATACCATTTGTTCAATTTGACACCATTATTATACTCAATATGTTGTGCATACTACACACCTCACATGTCATCATCATCTTCAGCATCCTGTTTTAGTCGTTGTGATTTCAATAAGAATTTGATCAAAACAAAAATTGTTATTATCATCTAAATAAGCTACAATCTATCTTATCATGATGTATAAGAATTTTTCCAACCATATGAAAATAGATTTAAAAATTTAGTCCTTAATAATAAATAGTTTAACACGTTAAAATGTAAGCAGCTCACATACACACACACACTCAAACTCCTAAAACATATTACGCATGCGTAAAACTGTAATTTAATTATTAAAACTATAAACAAAAATTAAATAAATTTTTTGTTTACTTTGTGACAGTAACAAATGCTTTGCAAAAACCCGTAATAATAATAAAAAAATATTATTAAAATAAATACAGAAAATATTTATTGAAATTGTAAGAAGAAAATAAAAGAATAATAATAAAGAAAATACATTTTAAAAAATTAAACACACGAGATTGTTTGAATGTTTAAGAGACTTTTCAATTGCAGTCGAAATGCCTTGAAGTGGAGTTTTATTGTCAATTCATCTCATATTAATATGGAATAGCAGATATAGTTTGTGATAAAATGTAGAAAAGTTTACAGCCAACATATGTAAAAAGTTAAAAATAATATCTCTGGGAAAATGGTAATTTTTTATGGTGATACCGATAGGGTTTTGTTCTAATTAGTAATCAAGAAAAGTCTCGAAAAAAAACAGCATTTCTAGTAGTTTCTTAGGTTTCGCCGTTAAACTACAAAATGTTAAAAAATAACATTTTCACCGTTTGAGGAGTTTGCTTTATAAATTAATGGCAAGTATTTAGATATTTATTAATTTTTTTTATAATTATTTAAATAAAAAAATCTAATATTAAATAAAAATTTTTAACCTCTAAAAATTATAAATACATTTTTTAATAATAATCTTTTCTATTCGCTTTTTTATTTTTATTATCATTATTTTTGTAATTGTAAACAAATTCAAAATTAATAATAATAATCTTTATTCGCTTTTTTATTTTTATTATCATTATTTTTGTAATTTTAAACAAATTCAAAATTATTTTGTATAAACTTATATTTTTTTGAAAATTTTAGTGGTACATTGTGGTACCTCCTCCAAATTTTCGGATTTTCGTCCGTTACGTTAATATTGCAAGAACCTAAATAACCGGTTATTTTTGCTTTATTTCATATGTGAGCAACCTCTTGGTAATACAACTCTTACATATCATTGTTATCAATCTGGCAACTTTTTGAATTTGTAGCAAAAAATTGCATGTCGAACATCTGTTCGCTCAGTTGTATACACATTTCATCATTTTGTCTGTCCCCGCCGGCTTTACTCTTTTTTGGCAATTGGAATTGGGTAAATTCGCAAAGTTACTGTAATACTCCATCAACATGGAATCCGAATTGGATATTATTGACTCCCTGAACGCCCTATACTATCAGGGCAAGTGTCTGCAAAACGATGAACTGACGCGTGCCCTTGAGGGTGGCACTCGAAGCACAGAATTTCGTGAGGTTGTAGCATGGCTTGCCCAGGAACTGCATGTTTTGCGAAACACCGATGAATTAGTCAGCAAAGAATGTGAAGATCCCAGTGAATTCGCCATGGAACTGTCGGCTATGTTGAAGGAGTTGGGATGCCCCTATCAGCGTTTTGTTACGGGGCCCCTGTCGGACAGATTTGAGAGCAAAGTGGATAGACTGCAGCTGTTGGACTTTTTGATAACGGAACTAATGGCCACCAAGATGGTAATGAAATTGAATCCTGCCGAGCAGGCGTATGTGATACCCAAAACCGAAACGGACACCGCCAAGGCTATGGAACAACTGACAAAAGACTTAGGCTTGGGCAAGCCTCCGGACAATATTGCTCCCAAAGCCTTTTTCGATAAATTAAATTTCAAAATGGAGGAGGCAATGCGTTCCCTTAAGCCCGGTGTGTTAAGTGATCCTTTGTTTAGGAATACCAAGTCCTTGACCGATGCCCAATGGCAGAAGCTGGAGGAAATCCATGCCGATTTAGACAGGGAATATAACTTAAGGCGGCAAGTGCTGTTGACACGTCTTGAGGTGACGGTACAGAGTTTCCAGTGGTCGGATAAAATGCGTTCGCGTGAAAAGGAGATAGCCGATAAGTTTCACAGAAAACTCGAGGAAATGGAAAGCTTAAGGCATGGCGGCATCGAAACAGATTTGGTGGCTCTATTGGCGGCACGTGCAGACTTGGCAATTATTGAGAAAACAAGTTCGGCCAATGTGCGTAAGAATACCGGCTCTAAGATACACAAACATGTAATAGGCCGTGTGCCAGATCGTGGTGGAAGAGCCCATGAACACGCCCCACCACCGCCGGAAATGCCCTCATGGCAGCAGCAAAGATCTTCAGGTCCTCAAGGTGGCGGAGGTTTCGGTGGAGGTGGTCGTGGAGGCGGTGGTGGTAACTTCCGCGGTGGTCGTGGCGGTCAAGGTGGCGGTGCTGGCCGAGGTGGCGGTGGTCAAGGTGGTGGTGGCGGTGGTCATTGGCAACAATTCTCCTCACAGCCTCAACGTCCACAACAGCACAATCAATACCAGGCACAATCTCCACCACAGCAGCAACAGCAGCCGCAGTCGCAACAACAGCATTGGGTCCAGGGCAGTGGGCGTGTCCAGGGAACCGGTTGGTCCCAGGCTGGCAGTGCAGGTGGTGGTCAAGAAAGTTATAGCAACCGAGGAGGAGGTGCCGGAAATTATCACAATAGAGGTGGTGGCGGTGATAACTACAACAGAGGAGGTGCTGTTGGCGGCGGTGGCGGCACATATAGAGGCAAATCAAATTACAATAGAGGCGGTTTGCGCTAAAATTTGAACCCAGCAAGTAAATCACAGGAGTTGCCAGGAGCTGCCTAGACACAGGAATAATTTAAAGAAGTGCATATTTAAAATAAACAAAAATTTAACAAGAAAAATACTCAAAATTTCAAATACAAGTCTTTAACTTTATGGGGCATGGCTGGAGCATGTTAGAAATTAGGGACAATTGTAGCAAACTGACAACTGGCTAGATTTGAAACAAAATATACCGATATACTACCTATAAAGAAAGTGTCGGCTTCTGACACAAATTAACGTATGATGAAAAGTTGACTAAAGAAAAGTAAGCAGATGCAGACTCAGACACAGTTTTTCCTATAAGAAAGAGAATGCAGATGCAGACTGACAGTTTTTTTTCTTATAAGAAAATTATGCAAAAACAACCTTGAACTGTTTCACATATAAAGAAAAGTATGCAGAGCCAGGATGATAATTTTTTCTATAAAGAAAAGTATCAAGAAGCAGGCTCATTTACAGTTTTTCCTATAAGAACAAATTAGTCAGAGGCAGCCTCTGACAAGATTTCTCTTATAAATAATAGTTTGCAGAGGCATAATCTGACAAAGTTTTAGCAAAAGCTGTGTCAGAATCTGCAAGAATAAAGAAAACATTTTTTTTTATTAATATTAATTATTGTAATTTTAAGCTTTGCGGCCGAAAATTTGTACCCAGAAAAGAAGGGGTACTTCATGAGAAGTTTTTCTATAAATATATTTTCAGAGTTTGTATTGGCAACTATTCTAAAACGAAATGTGTATGGAAGCAGTTACGGACTGATTCCAAAATCTTAAAGAAAGAAAGCAAAGATGGCGCCTTCTTTGTAATGGTCTGTTTTTTATAACATATTTTAGAAATAGTTTAGAATATACAGCAGACACCATCAATACAAGTTTTTGTGGGTATTCAATAGCGCGATTTTTTATAAATTATTTTTGTTTCAGAATTGAATAACTATTTAATTCTAATAGTTTGAGTGACCAGGCATGTATGTATGTATTTAAAATTTTTATACTTTCCTTTGTCTTAAAATAGTTACGCAACAAAAACAGGTATAACTCTGCTCAAGAAATCCCTAAGATCTTGATAAATACACCATTGGGTTCGTCCCAAAAATAACTTTCATTTGTTTACCCACATATATGGGCTCATCATAGAATCCAAGGAGCCACTCTTTTGGGAAACTTAGACCCGTTTTTTTTGCTCTCTAGGCCCCTGGACCCAACTTTGACCTAGGATTCCGATGTTTGGGAACCAAGACGAAAAAGAATTCCCATATACTTTTTGCAAATATTTCAGTTTATATAGAAAACTTTAGGATTTTGTAATTAATGTATTGAAAAAAATTGTGTCAATATTTATTTAAATTTAGGTTTTTTGTATAAAAGATTATTTCTTCATATATTTTTAACAAATTTTGATTTGACGAACCAGTCGTTCGTTACACTCGCCGCCGTGTGGTGTATTCTTTATATTCAAAGTGACTCTCAAATGGCCTTGTAGTCTTTCCTGAATGGGTCTTGAAGGCATTTCGGTTCTCCGTGACAATTCGAGTTGATGAAGAAGTACCTTTAAGGTATGTAAACGAAATTCTTTAGGGTTTAAAGTCGTGTCAAACATATCAGGTTGCATCAATATGGAGTTCCATAAACGTTCCAGCATTTTGTGAATGTTCCATCGCACCATAGTAGTAGTGCGGGCTGTTTGTAATTGGATTTCCAACCATGTCAGCAGATCATTATAGAATTGAGAACATGCTCCAGTACGTATAGCCCAGTTGAGAATGCGTTCATTTTCGCAGGCGCCTTGATATCCACATGCTTTTAGTGATTTTCGTAAAACGAGCATGATATAGTTGATAAAAACTGTAATTTATTTTTTGTTTTAAATAAAATGTGCCAAAAGGTTAAACTTCAAATGAATAACGGTAAAACAGAGAACAGATGTCTTTCGATGTTATTGTTGTGTCATCGTGCGAAAAGTTTAAAGATGCCAGATCGTAGTTAATTTCACCTATCAAACAGTGATGTCAACCTTTGCGATTTTGTTAATCATGTTTTTTTTTAAAATAAAATACAGTTTGGTGTATTGTATAAAAACTTTGGAAAACTCATGTATTTTAGGAAATATTGTAATACTTTATGATACAAAAACATTTTATTTTTTATTTATAGTCGGTATCGGCACATTCATAATACTTATAATGCCACAAGCTATGGACGCCCCCACCGAGTTCTCTTCGTTTTGAAAAGCTTGAGCATCTGGCACTACATGAAGAGGCGATGAAAACACTTCGGCATTGAGGGCACTATTCAAATCAATAGGTTTCTCGTGTATGACAATGGAGCGTCCTATGATGCCATTATAACCAAACAAGTTCAAGTATATGCTAATGAAGGCCACCGAGACCACACCGTCCTCCTTAACATCAATATTGCCCAGCTGCAGAAAATGTGAAAATCAGTACAAGAGAATAATAAAATTTATGAAATACTTACAAAATTATTAGCAAATTGTCCGCCGGTGGATTTGCAACCATCAGTAAGGTCACCGTAGGTATGGATGTGCAGGGCATGTTTACCGGCCGGTACCCCAGTGGCATTTAAAACGACCTTGATGTCATTATTGTAGGGGAGCTGTTGAAAAGTCATAATGCCCTCGATGCCTTCGCCCATGATTTTGACGCCAGCCTGCCAATGAGGCGCTACCTGCTAAAAAACAAGTAAGTAGGTCAAAAATTACAACAACAGGATTACAAAGGGTTTCGTTGAAAATGAGAGTGAATTAAGCCAATTAAACAAATAAGAAAGAGTGAACTTAAAACATTAATTAAAAAATACCTAACTTCACAAATTCATTAACCTATTAACTCATAATTTTAAAAGTTAATAAATAAAAAAATTAATAAATTAATAAATTAATAAATTGACAAATTAATAAATTAATAAGTTAATAAATTAATAAATTCATAAATTAATAAATTAATAAATTAATAAATTAATAAATTAATAAATTAATAAATTAATAAATTAATAAATTAATAAATTAATAAATTAATAAATTAATAAATTAATAAATTAATAAATTAATAAATTAATAAATTAATAAATTAATAAATTAATAAATTAATAAATTAATAAATTAATAAATTAATAAATTAATAAATTAATAAATTAATAAATTAATAAATTAATAAATTAATAAATTAATAAATTAATAAATTAATAAATTAATAAATTAATAAATTAATAAATTAATAAATTAATAAATTAATAAATTAATAAATTAATAAATTAATAAATTAATAAATTAATAAATTAATAAATTAATAAATTAATAAATTAATAAATTAATAAATTAATAAATTAATAAATTAATAAATTAATAAATTAATAAATTAATAAATTAATAAATTAATAAATTAATAAATTAATAAATTAATAAATTAATAAATTAATAAATTAATAAATTAATAAATTAATAAATTAATAAATTAATAAATTAATAAATTAATAAATTAATAAATTAATAAATTAATAAATTAATAAATTAATAAATTAATAAATTAATAAATTAATAAATTAATAAATTAATAAATTAATAAATTAATAAATTAATAAATTAATAAATTAATAAATTAATAAATTAATAAATTAATAAATTAATAAATTCATATAAATTCATAGATACATAAATTCATTAATTTATAAATTCATAAATCCATAAATTCATAAATTCATAAATTCATAAATTCATAAATTCATAAATTTACAATTCATAAAATGCATAAATTCATAGATACATAAACTGATAAATTCATCAGGCATAATTTCGTGAAATCATTCGTAAATTTTCGAGGTTTGCGATAGATGCTATCTGGTTTTGTTGGGATTGTCTTCTCATTTTGAAAGAATCAGTAGACACATTTGTGGCACTTTTCTCTCTGAAGAGAGTGAAGTTATTTCAAGCTTCCATTGACGCTTTTGCACAGCTCTCTGTAAAGCCTTTCGATTCGTTTGAACGAGCTCTCTTATAGCCTCCCCGAGAGTCCATTTTCAATCATAAAATCGAAGACTATAAAATTCTCTTTGGAAATATTTTACATTTCAAATATTATTACATCTAACAATTTCGCTTTAATGAGCACAATGTCGTCGCGGTTCGTCCATTCCTTGATGGACTCATTCCAAACCTTACCCTCACAGGATAATAGGGCCAATGTGTTACAAAAGGATTCCTTAATCTAGGCAAATATATCACTGGTGGATTACGTACATAGGCCAGGCCCACATATTGCGGCTGTGGATGCAGAAAATTGGCGCTACTACCCCCCACCCCACCGATGGGTATAGTTAAACGTTCGTAACGCTTGACTTTAGTGCCGGAAACGATTTTCACTTGATCATCGACAGTTGAAATATTCGAACTGGGACGTAATCTATCCAAAATACTTTGAGCCGTTGAAAACCCGTTAAAATTATAGAAAATTGCCGTAATTAGATAAAGTTTGAATGGAAAACTCAAACGCGGAACCGTTAGAATTAACATAATTATTTATAAATTTGCGTTCACTAAAAGCAAAATAACAGTGAAAACCAAAGTAAAATTAAATATCGTTGACAGTTTATAAAACGAGGTGTTTTTTTTGACGCTCACGAATTGATTTAAAAACGAATTTTATGACCGTTTACTTGCAGAGTTGAGATTGAACTGAATTGTGGTGGTGCTGTCGAATGCGACAGATTGACATGTTCGAAATGACTTCTACGATGACGTTAGCGATTTCGACGCAGTTGGTGATGATGATGATTTCGTTGTTGTTGTTGCTGTTGTGTTTGGCCACATTGTATAGATTTTTATTTTCATAAGTTTTTCACGCTGATTGACTAGCTTAATTACCGGTGGGGGAGTTGCTCATCTACAATTGTAGGTAGGTAATTTCCAAACCCCCTCCCTGCCGGTTACTATATTTATCTTTGACCGTCTGAATGCCCTTTTGTCAATAGTCGTTTGCACTTCGTTAATTGTGTTTGTTGGCCTGGCCCCCAGGTGTCCGAGGGGCCTTAAACATTTTCCAGCTTGCAAATGATCACATAATTTAGTTATTGTCAATATTGAAACATGCAGCGTAGAGGGCTGCGTCTCACATGAAGAGTTCGGAGTTGTGGCACACGATCAGCGTCAGAATTTGTGATTGCATGCAATTCTTTCATTGAATTGAATGAATTTGTAATTAAGTTTTATTTGTTGTAGCAAATTTTTCGCAAAAGTTTTTTTTTTTCGAAAATATTAATTATTTAATCAAATCTGTTCTAGATTGATGCTAGTCACAATCAAGGCGATGAGCGGTGAATATGTTTAGTTTATAGGCAGGTGGTTGACCTTAAGTGGAGTTGGAATCAAAGAAATTAGATATATATAAGTAAAAGATTTGCGATAGTGACAAGTTTTCGATGCTCAAAAAAAATATTTTTTTCGTTAATATTTTAAAAATTCATGTGAAGCAAATCTTTGAATAGTAAATCAAAGGTACGAATACAGAATTTGCCATTTTTTACATTGATTGACTATGGCATAAGTTATGGTGTTAGGAACTATTACGATTACTTCCATTCGAAAGCCTTATATGATATTCAAAACGAGTATGACGATAATGTTACTGGTGATGGCTTTTTGCCAGATTTTTTCAAATTTTTTAAATATGTTTTTATAATGGAAATTTTTTTTTTGAAAATAAAACATTTGTTTTCTCATTTTTGACCCACTGTACTTAAACTACTATGGACAATTAAAACCCATGATACAACTTTATTGTTTCTTCTGTCTAGAAATATGTTTTGTCTAGAAAGTGAAAACCAGTACAGAAATTCAGTCAGATAAGCTGACTGATAAATGCTATCACCCTATATAAGATATTGTTGAAGTCTTGAATTATTGAAATTAACCGATTTTTTATATCAAATTCATTCTGTAATATTATATGCCTGCTCGTGGAGCGTTAACGGTTGTTGATAGGACTTTGGTTATTTATGTGGGAGGTACCAGAAGGTGTCAACAGATATAGATTCCTGAGTCAAAGTTTTATAAGTGCACATCTTACGAAAAATTTGACTGAATTCAGTGGTATTACAAAAAAGATATGTATGTAAAGCTATGAGGGTGAATTCGGTTATTTGTATCGGAAGTACCAAAAGTCATGTGTCAAATAGTTAGATTTCTGAGGTTTTGCCTCCTATTACGAGTTAAATTTATTGCCCATATTTCATTACCCCCAGGTATCCGTTTGGAAGTTATGGGAGAATTTTTTTATGGGAGGTAACAAAAAGTGTAAATCGATATAGTCTATACATCTTAGTTGTCCTGTTCACCAGCCAGCCTGACAGACCGACATAGCTTAATCGTCTAAAAATGAATTTGGTCTTAAGATACTTTGGGTCTAACTCGACTTCTTTAATGCGTTACACTTTTTCTCGTATCCAAAGATTTATACCCTCATCCCTAAGGGAGATGGTATACTAAATTATAAAAACAAATAAAATGTATGGAAAGCATCTGAAGGGTTGTAAATAGAGGGTCGATATGTTTTCTGAAACTATTGGTGTTGTAAAAATATTGGGGGTCCGTCATACATTTGACTCCTCTAGGGGCTGCTTTAGGGCAGTTAGAGTGGTGGTAGCAATTTTATAAAAAAAATTATTTTTGTATGGAAGCCCCCTTCGGGGTGAAGAAGGGCATAGGTATGTTTGGAAAAAAAAGTTAGGTGGGTAAAATGACTAGGGGTCGGTCATTATTTGAATACTCTAGGGGCAATTCCAGGGAAGTTACGGGGCTTGTTGTGGTTTTTTTCCACATTATGAAAAGTTTCTCGTTAATAACCGGGGGATCGATTTTGATTTTAGACCCATGGTTTCTTGGGCAAATTTTCTTAGAATTCATCGTAGATTACGATATCGATAACTGCTTGGTCGAGAAAAAATTCACCCACTCTTATGATAATGTGATAATGTCATATTATTTTCTTATATTTTTACCTTTATGTTTGTTATATGATTGAACTCTATAAAGCTTTAATTTCTTCATACTTTTGAAGTTCATTTTACTAGGTCACACCCGTCATAAAATGGTGTCACGCCCGTCTTTTTCTTGTTCGAAAAAGTTTTTTATTAAGAAAAAATAGTTTGTTACGAGCAGTAAGTACTAACTCCGTTGGAAGTACCAAGTGGTTGGCGACGTACTACCATCTGGTAAGACCAACTAGAGAACACACGCAGAAGACCAAAGCGCGTGAAATTAGATTATAGAAAAAGATTAGAAATTAGATTAGAAATACTTCAGGCCATAAATTTATGAACCACGTTCGTAAGTTATAATGGGTCACTCAAGTAAGTAAGTTAGTACTTAACACAATAAAAAACAATATAAACCATGACATACATCACAATAACTGTGGACTTTCTACGGAACATTTTACAGAATTTGACCTGAAAGTCAAAATTTTGTAAAAGCTCATATTCCTAAGGTCACACCCTTCGTTGTCTTCTAAATGACATTCAGAGCAGAAATCAAGTTCATTCAGTGACCACCTGTCACTAAATGTTTTAAAACTACCATTACAGTGTTGCACCAAAAAGTATTTTTGATTTCCATAAAAAAAAAACTTTTTTTTACCAAAAAAAAGTATTTTTGTTAGACGAAAGCACATTTTGTTGCAGTAGAAAGTACTTTTACTGTACCAAAAATTAATTTGTATTAAAATTTATTTTTTTGTATCGAAAAATAATTTTACCGTAACATAAAGTACATTTGTTGTACCAAAAAGTACTTTTATTGTACCAAAGGTACCTTTATTGGGACCGGCCGTGGCATAGTGGTTAGAACACGCGACTACCCTGCGGGAGATCGTAGGTTCAAACCTGGCTCCAGTCATCTTAAAAAATTGTTTCTTTCATTGTCGGCTCCCCTCGAATGTTGTTGGCAGCAACTTCGCAGTATTAAGTGTCGAGTCAAACGGCGTGTCTAGTAAGAGCTTCTCAAACATTGACGTTCGCATGCGTCGATAAACAAGTAGGTGCCGTTAGTTGTGAATCTAAAAATAGAAAGCGTGTTAATTCACAACAACGCGAGAAGCTATTCCATACCCCATTCATGGGGTGCATAGGGAAATTAAGTTTTTTTTTTAAAGGTACCTTTATTGTACTTTTATTTCCCAAAAAAATACTTGTATTGTACTAAAAAGTACTTTTATTGCTGCAACAAGTTATTTTTATTGTATCAATAATTACTTTTGTTGTACTTAAAAGTACTTTCTTATTCTTGTACCAACGAGTATTTTTATTATACCAAAATGTACTTTTATTGTACGAAATAAAACGAAAAAGGACTTTTGATGTCCCAGAAAATACTTTAATTAAAACAATATATGCTTTTATTGCGCAGAAAAAGAATTTTTATTTCATCTACACAGTTCTTGTATTTTCCAAAAAAATACTTTTTTGCAGCCACAATCACTTTTATTGTACTAAAAACTACTTTTGCTATATGAGAAAGTATTAACAGTACCAAAATGTAATGTACCAAATTATTGTACCAAAAAGTAACCTTGTATTACTAAAAAGTACTTTTATTCTATTGTTGTGACAAAGAGTAGTTCTATGTACCCAAAAAGTACTTTTATTGTACCCAACAATTGCTCTTATTATCCCAAAACACATTTTTGTTTACCGAAAAGTATTGCTATGATCCATAAAGTACATTTACTGTACCAGAAAGTACTTTTAATGTACCGAAATATAATTTTATTGTACCAAAACGTACTTATACTGGGCCGAAAAAGTACTTTTAATGTATCAAAAAGTATTTTACTCTAACAAAAAGTAAAGTATACCATAAAGTAACGGTATTGTCTTATAAAGTAATTTTGTTAGACTACAAATTACATATATACTTTGGTATTGTTATAAAAAAGTTTGGGAACATATAATAAAATTGTTAAAATCATAAATCAGAACGAGTTTGTGTTTTCACTGATGACCTCAAGCCAAATCAATACACAGAATAAAAAAGTACTTTTATTGTACCCAACATTTGTCTCAAAAAGCACTTTTGTTGTACCAAAGTGTTTTACGCACAATTTTATGAAAATTTAGAAATATACTTTTATTGTACCCAAAAAAGTACTTTTGTTATTCCAAAATAAATGTACGTCTTACCTAAACGCACTTTTATTATTTCAGAAAGTACTTTACTATGCCAGGAAGTACTTTCATAGCAGAAAAATTTACTTTTATTGTATAAAAAAAATTTATTGTTCCAAAAAGTTACTTTTACTGAAGTAGTACTTCATTGAACTTAAAAAGTATTTTTATTGTAGCAGCAAGTACATGTATTGTATCAATAAGTACTATTATTGTTTCAAAAATTACTTTAATCAATTTGATTAGTGTATTAAAACAATACACCAAATTGGCTATCGAGATCAGAACGTTTTTATTGTTTAAGAGTTGAAGGCCAATTCAGAATCACGGACAAGGGTGACGCGTTTCGAACTTTGTCACGGGCTCAGCGTTAAAACACTTACTTTTGTTGAAACAAAAATTGATTCTATTCTATCAAAAAGTTATTTTATAGTATCGACAAGTATTTTATTGTACTAAAAAGTACATTTTCTTATACTGAAAAGTACTATTTTTTGCACCGAAAGGCATTTTTGTTTTACTGAAAAGTACTTTTGTGTGTGTTTTTTTTAAATTTTCCTTACATTTCCTATTACCAACCACCCATCATCGCATATCAATTATCCAGTTTGGTAACGCATAATTATATTTGCTTTCCATATCATTGGTTAGTGCATTATTCAATTAACGAATGTACCAGTAAATTAAATAATTATTTAATTTGACTAATAATTGTAATATATAATTATTCAATCATTTTAATTACATATTACCTAAAACAATATATGAAAAAATTTCAGTACTTTAAAACTTTATTAAAAGCGGTTAATGATCATTAATTTACTTACCCAAAGAAATGAAAATGTTCCTTATTGCAACACCTAACATATATATCATTACATAATTAATTACCTTCTGCTATGTAGATTAAAAGCCCAATTCACCATAAAAATATAAAACGACACAACGCTTCAATTGTGTTTGATCGCCAAATCCTCCCAATTGGCCTCATCTAATAAAATTTGACACCATTTGACGCTCACCGTCTGTCGGTGTTTGGCGGCTGCTAAACTATCAAGTGTGAAAAATCTGACATGAATATTTTGGCATATTCTTTTTATACACTTGAGGTACATACATTTTAACATTTAACATACATACTAACAACAAATATTAACTATATTTTACTAAACGACATTGTCAATTGTTAAAACAATTGCAACTAACTACAAAGCGCGACGCTCGTTTGGGCGCTCAGTAAGTCAATTAATTTGCGCTTATTGTTGTTGTTTACAGCTAAAAAAAACAGCCAACAGCATTGCTAATCACATTTCCTTTCAATCTAACTCTAGGTATAGCATCCATCGTTAGCTGTATGAGTTTCGCTTTACAACTTAATAAATTGTGTTAATAATCCACGTTATATAATTGCCAACATTTGTATAGATTCCCGGTAAATTATGTTTACTGCTGCCACATGAATAACTATTGCCCGCCGAGGCGATGCCAAATTGCACGTAACGTATTTGTTGTTGTTCTTGTGATAAAGCCGCAAAAAGGGGTCCTCCGGAATCGGCGCGACATGTGCTGCTTCGATCTATGCCACCAGCACAGATGTGTTTGTTGGCACTTAAGCGATTGTGCTGAAAGACAATTTGGCAATCCTCTAGTGGCCGAAGGGGTATGGTGGCCTTGAGAAGGACATCAGAAGCGTAACCTGAAAGGAGTGGAAGCAATGAGGAAGAAATAAAATATAAATTCGGCTCTTAAAAATAAAAAATTAAAAGATATAAAAATGTGAAATATAAGAATTACAAAAATGTAAAAATATAAAAATATAAAAATATAAAAATATAAAAATATAAAAATATAAAAATATAAATATATAAAAATATAAAAATATAAAAATATAAAAATATAAAAATATAAAAATATAAAAATATAAAAATATGAAAATTAAAAAATATAAAAATATAAAAATATAAAAATATAAAAATATAAAAATATAAAAATATAAAAATATAAAAATATAAAAATATAAAAATATAAAAATATAAAAATATAAAAATATAAATATAAAAATATAGAAATAAAAAATATACAAATACTAGCGGACCCGGCGAACTTTTTCTCGCCCCAATTTTATGTCTTCAGATAAACTCAGTAGAGAATGTTTGATAAACAAAGTTTTTCTATAAGTTTTCCACCGCAAAAACAAACAACGAAGGCGGTTCTCCAAAACTCGAAAAGGCAACGTTCAGCTGACCGCACGTAAAACAGGGAAATTCGAGATTAATCTCACATACTCACATGTCGTCGGGGAATCGGAATGGATGATCAGTTGGAATTATCTGATTCGTAAAATAAGGACTTCTTTGAATTTGTTCTTGGTGATCGTCAGAAATCACATTTTTTATCAGATTCTTGACGGACAACAGCGTACCGTTGCACAATTTCGGTTGATTCAGATTCAGCAATATGATTATGATCGATCCCACCTTTATCTGTAAATTATGCGGCACATTAAGCGAGTGAAAAATTCGGTCGGATTGTTGGTCGCTTCATCATCTACGATCACGCTGTAAACAGATTTGTACGATTGCAGTTCTCAAGCGATTTAACTTTCTAATTTGAAATTCTAGCTATTGATATCATTATTCTTCGCTGCTAGTAACATACTGCCCGTAAATTAATCCAATCGAGATTTTTATAATTTTGTGCAATGTCATGAGTTACTTTTTCAACAATGTGAACTGGCAAAAATGTACAGGGAACGATATCAATTCAGTCGAAACATCAACCCGAATTTGGCCATTGCCAAGCGCTAGCAATTGTTTTTTTTGGGAATTCAGCAGAAGATGGGAGGTTCTGGAATGAGCCACTAATTTTTTGGTCAATTACAACTTCTTGACATTGACGACGCTTTTAAGCATGGTTTTAGTAAATCAGCAGCATTAGACATTTTTAGCAAAATCATAGCCCCACCAAATCGTTTTAAATTCCCTCATAAATCCTTTATCGTTCGGTCAACTACTTCCAAAGCTCGTTTATTCGTTATCGCGCATTCATCCGAAATTTTGATTTTACATTCCCGCATCTACTTCGCCGTTGCGAAATTCTTGGTCATTGTGTACTTTGGCTTTTCAACCGTGAAAAGATTCATCGACAGTTTTAATGCGGAATTTGCAGTTCGAATGCCTTCCAACAATGTGACAGGTATGCCAGAGTATGCAGCGGCTAACGTTATTTGAGATCTTGACCAAATTGTTGCCGGAATCGACAAAAAAATGTCTTGGCTGTACCACTCGGAGCATCGAGAAAGTAAATGCCTTTAGTTTCATCGTGAATCGTACACGTTCTTGTACTCGGTATTTAACAGCGGCACATTTGTTCGAACTCTTCCGGTCAGCTCATCTAGATTATAGTCTTGCTCCCGTTAAAATTCGCGATCGAATGCATCTTGCATCGAACGATTTGGCGCTGGCTTTCCCAATGTCGACAGCAGATTGCCGCACATCCTGTCGGGTTCGACGGATTTTTTATCTAAATATTATTTATCTCGTTTCCAATCAACATTTAACCGAAATTTTACACCTAAACATCGTTCAAAACCATCAAATCATGTGAAACTGCAATATTTTGTCGATAAAAAAAACAATTTTTTTGCATTTTTCCGAGTTTTTCACTAAGAATTTTCTATTTTTCCAGTTGAAAAGCCAACAACTGCACACAAAATTCGATACAAAAAATCAATTTTCAATTTTTCCACTTTCCCGACTTTTCCGAAGGATTTTCCCAAAATTATCTTGGATAAAACCCTCATACCAATTACGAACAATTAAATAAAAATTGAGCAAAATGGGCCATCCGTTCTCTTTTGGTGAATTACTACACACTGTTCACACCGTTTTCATACATAAAGTTTTCACAATAAACCGAATTTTTGCAAGCATCACAACGAATTTTCCACTTTTACGTCGTCTAAAATCATCAAATCAAGCGATACAATGTAAAATGTCGTAGAAAAAATCCACAATTTTCGAGTTTTTTCCAGAATTTTCCGAGTTTTTCACATTTTTCTATTTTTCCATTCCAAAAATCATTTTGGAATGATAATCCGAAATTTTCACATATACATCATTCAAAATTATCCAAACAAAATAAAATGTAAAATTTCGTCGAAAAAAATTCAAATTTTTGGAATTTTTCTATAATTTTCCAACCAACATTTTCTATTTTTCAACCGAAAAGCCACTACAGAATAATTGGACACAAAATGATATACACAAATTCAATTTGCGATGCAAAATGTTTCAGAAAAAATCCAAATTTTTCGAGTTTTTCCGGAATTTTCCGAGTTTTTCACCGAGAATTTTTCTATGTTTCCATTAGGAAAGTCATTTCAGAATAATTATTCATAATTATTCACTGTTACATCGGCCAAAATTATCAAATCATACAATAATATGCAAAATTTCGTCGAAAAGACAAATTCAAACTTTTTGAATTTTTCCGGAATTTTCCGCATTTTTCAACAAAAATTTACCACTTTTCTATTCGAAAAGCCATTCTGTAACAATTGCACACAAAATTCCATACAAATAGGCAATTTTCGATTTTTCCAATTTTCCGACTTTTCCGGAAGATTTTCCCAAAATTTTCTTTCACATAAATCTGCTCCTGGCAATAACGAACAACTGAAAAAAAGTTTCAGCAAATTCGGCCCAGCCGTTCTCAATTGATGAATTACTATACATTTTTGCCACCATTTTTATATATATAGATATAAAATATAAAAATAAAAAAAACATAAAAAGAAGAATCTTAACAATTATTACTATGTAATATTACTACTATGTTTATATTTCTCCATTGGCTAAGTAAGTGCTCTGCATACATACCCTTTTCTGTCACGCCCCATCCAGCAACAATTTGGTCTGTAGGAATTCGAACATTCGTAAGTGAATCTAGCGGCAAACAAATCGCTTTAATGTGATCTGTAAAGGAAAATTGTAATATAACTTTTTTTCCAATATTACATCGATGGAATTTGAACTTACTATTAAATTCCACCGGTCGCTGTAAACGGATTAAAGCTATATCATTTTGTAGGAGATTTGCTTTGTAATCGGGATGTCTGATAATTGTTTCGATGGCCACATCTTCACAGGGCAGAGCACAATTGGCGGCGGTGCGAGATTTTCGATAATCCTCACAATCACGAGCGGAGCGTAGATCATGTTCACCCAAACGTACGGAAATGCTGTATGAAATAGGAGGTGAAAAAATTGGTATTAACTTAATTTATGCAATATTTCGTCTCTAGTATATTTTTTATATTTTTATTTTTATTTTAATCTATTCTTTTTATTTTAATATTTTTATATTTTTATATTTTTATATTTTTATATTTTTATATTTTTATATTTGTATATTTTTATATTTTTATATTTTTATATTTTTATATTTTTATATTTTTATATTTTTATATTTTTATATTTTTACATTTTTATATTTTTATATTTTTATATTTTTATATTTTTATATTTTTATATTTTTATATTTTTATATTTTTATATTTTTATATTTTTATATTTTTATATTTTTATATTTTTATATTTTTATATTTTTATATTTTTATATTTTTATATTTTTATATTTTTATATTTTTATATTTTTATATTTTTATATTTTTATATTTTTATATTTTTATATTTTTATATTTTTATATTTTTATATTTTTATATTTTTATATTTTTATATTTTTATATTTTTATATTTTTATATTTTTATATTTTTATATTTTTATATTTTTATATTTTTATATTTTTATATTTTTATATTTTTATATTTTTATATTTTTTTTATATTTTTATATTTTTATATTTTTATATTTTTATATTTTTATATTTTTATATTTTTATATTTTTATATTTTTATATTTTTATATTTTTATATTTTTATATTTTTATATTTTTATATTTTTATATTTTTATATTTTTATATTTTTATATTTTTATATTTTGATATTTTGATATTTTGATATTTTGATATTTTTATATTTTTATATTTTTATATTTTTATATTTTTATATTTTTATATTTTTATATTTTTATATTTTTATATTTTTATATTTTTATATTTTTATATTTTTATATTTTTATATTTTTATATTTTTATATTTTTATATTTTTATATTTTTATATTTTTATATTTTTATATTTTTATATTTTTATATTTTTATATTTTTATATTTTTATATTTTTATATTTTTATATTTTTATATTTTTATATTTTTATATTTTTATATTTTTATATTTTTATATTTTTATATTTTTATATTTTTATATTTTTATATTTTTATATTTTTATATTTTTATATTTTTATATTTTTATATTTTTATATTTTTATATTTTTATATTTTTATATTTTTATATTTTTATATTTTTATATTTTTATATTTTTATATTTTTATATTTTTATATTTTTATATTTTTATATTTTTATATTTTTATATTTTTATATTTTTATATTTTTATATTTTTATATTTTTATATTTTTATATTTTTATATTTTTATATTTTTATATTTTTATATTTTTATATTTTTATATTTTTATATTTTTATATTTTTATATTTTTATATTTTTATATTTTTATATTTTTATATTTTTATATTTTTATATTTTTATATTTTTATATTTTTATATTTTTATATTTTTATATTATTATATTTTTATATTTTTATATTTTTATATTTTTATATTTTTATATTTTTATATTTTTATATTTTTATATTTTTATATTTTTATATTTTTATATTTTTATATTTTTATATTTTTATATTATACCCTTAAGAAATATTCAACATTTTGTGTTATTTTACTCAGTGATGTAAGATAAAGAGAGCCATACAGAGACTATCGCTCTTAAATATTTCTCTCTTTTAACACAACTTACACATCATTTCTGTCTTCCACACAATGGGCATATTGACTGGTGATTAACGTACCCGCACAGCGAAAACGCTGGCTTGCCTTGGCATCTTGTGACTCCAACAGGACCATCCAAGGGAATTCGGATAAACGAACCACTTCACTATCGGCGATACGATCGCCATTGGGTTGGCCACACGGCGTGGAACGTAGAACAGTTTCACCCACAGGTTGTTGTAAAAAATCGATCGTTGGTCCATCATCATCACTGTCATTATCATCACCACCATCGAAATCAAAAGGGTCGGAGGCATAATACTGATGAGCTGCCGCATGGAGAGAACCACCACGATAGGTATGATGGGGATTGCGTATAAAAGTAGGTGAGGGTGAAGGTTTCGGTATTTGCGGTGGCTGATGGGAAAAGTGATGGTGATCCTTGATGTCATAAAAGGCACAACAGGCAAAGTGCTTGAAAATAAAAGAAGAATCAAAGAATTTTTAGAGAGTAAGTCATACTTTAGAGAATAACACGCTTACCACATCTCCTTGGCTACCGCAATGACTTTGCCGTACATATCGTGCAATATGCGCTGGGTATGGTGGTGACCAGTGCTGGAGTAACCATTCGATGCGACGACATTTAGCCATGGGCACACACAAGCCCTGGGTATAGTCAGGTGTAAAACAACCTGTATATGGGAAGTATTAACATATTTTCAACGACTTTCAAGGTGTGTTACTATTACCAGAAGCTGCTGCTGCTGATGTTTCTACTCCATCATGGTATTGACCCAATACGGCAGCTACTCCTTGGAAAACAACCAAAATAAGTAAGAATTTCCCGAATTTTCCGGTCAACATTTTTGTTATCCGTGTGGCTTACAAATGATTTTACGTTCCTATGTGCGCAGTTTATATTAAGACATGTGAATCGCTAAGAGACTGGCCACCAATTGATGGGACCACTAGATTTGATTCAATTTAATTCAATATTATTCATAGATCAACCGAAATGCTCAGCGTTTTTGTTAGACAAAATCTTAGGCAAGGTGGCAATTTAAGAGATGTGAATGCTCTTAGCCGAAGAGATAGTGACAGAGAGAGAGAAAGAGAGGAAGAAACTGATGTAACATGCATTCTTCGTCTGGACATATGGGATAGTGCATTATAATAAATTTAGAATAATAAAAAAAGGTGGAACAAAAGATTAACTGTGTAGTTGGATAAGTAACGTCACTGTTTGAGAAGCTTTTACTAGACATGCCGATTATCTCGACACTTATACTGCGAAGTTGCTGTCGACAACATCGAGGGGGCCGGCAATGAAAGAAAAATGCAGATGACTGGAGCAGGGAATCGAACCCGGGATCTCCCGCATGGTAGTCACGTGTTCTAACCACTATGCCACGGCCGGTCCAACTTTAACACATACTTACCCACAAATCCGAAGAAATGCACCTCGGCCACTATCGGGCTTGTTGCGCGCTCCTTTACATGGAAATGTTGGTGGAAAAACCATATAAATTGATATTCTTCTTATTTAATGGCAGCAACAACAGAAATTTTTTTCTATCAGTATTATTCCAAGCGCTTCGGTCTTTTGCGCTCCGTATATAGTTCGTCACACCAACCTCATATAACAGCTCTTTCACCTGGTCCATCCAACGAAGTTTTGGTTGCTCCCTCCTGCGCCGCCCATCGATTTTATGGCCAAAGACTTTTTGAGCCGGAGCATTTTCGTTCATTCGTACGACGTGTCCAAGCCATCGCATTCGGTCTATTTCAACGCGCTTGACTACGTCGATGTCGTTGTACAGCTCAAGATTCATTCAACGACGGTTCTCACCGTGAAAGCGAAACGAAAATGATCTTTGAAAGTATGATTCTCTCTTTAGGTGCCGATTATTCCTGAGCGGCCTTGTTCCTAAATGATGTAAAGATTACCTCTGGAAGAGTTTTCGGTTAACGCTCTTTTACAGCAACATTTTATAGACAGTGTCTTTTTGTCCACTAAAAGTACAACGAAAGTACTTGCTATATACAATAAAAGTTATTTTAATGCAATAAAAGTACTTTTTCTACAATAAAAGTACTATTTCATACTATGAAAGTACTTTTTGGTAGTAGCAAAAGTAAAACGTTCTTTTCGGTATTACAAAATTACTTTCTGGCAAAAAAGTACTTTTTGGTACAATAAAATCACTTCTTGGTACAACAAAAGTACTTTTTGGTAAAATAAAGGTACTTTTTAGTAAAATAAAGGTACAATTTAGTACAATAAAATAAATTTTAGGTACATATAAGAAAACAATAAAAGTTCTTTTTGGTACATGTAGGTACAATGAAAGTACTTTTTGATAATATTAATGTACTTCTTGGTACAATTAAAGTACTTTTAGGTACAATAAAAGTTCTCTAAGGTACAATGGAAGTACTTTTTGATAAAATTAATGTAATTTTGGTACACATAAAGTATTTTTAGGTACACTAAAATTGCTTTCTGTTTCAACAAAAGTACTTTTTTGGTGCAACAAAAGTACTTTTTGGTGCAACAAAAGTACTTTTTCATCCAATAAGCGTTTTTTTTGCTAAACAAGGAAGTTTTTGGTATATTAAAAGTAGGTAAAGGTACTTTTTGGTACGAAAAATATTTAAGCTACAAGAATAGCTTGGTACCAAAAATGCTTTTAGGAACAAAAACATACTTTTTTGTATAATAAAAGTACGTTTAGGTACAATAAAAGTTTTCTAAGGTACAATGGAAGTACTTTTTGCTACAATAAAAGTACTTACAGGTACAATAGAAGTACTTTTTGTAGCAATAAAAGTACTTTTAGGTACAATTAAAATACTTTTTTATCCAAAAACTATTATTTTGTTAAACAAAAAGAATTTTTGGTAGACTAAATATAGTGTAAAAAAATGTAATTTTTACTATAACAAAAGAACTTATTGACACATAGTTAGTTTTTGGTACATAAAATTCTTTTATGTACAATAAGATTACTATTTGGTACATGTGTTGTAGCAAAAGTACTTTTAGATATAATGAAATTACTATTTGTTATATAAAACGTACTTTTTGGTACAATAAAAGTCTTTTTTGAAACATTTAAAGTACGTTTTGTTACAATAAAAGTACTTTTTGGTACAATAATAGTACAATTTAGTGAATTAAAAGTAATATTATGTTCAAAAAAAATACTTCTAAATACAATAAAAGTACATTTTGATTAAATTAATGTACATTTTGGTGCAGTTAATGTGGTTTAAGAACCAATAAAAGTACTTTTGATACAATAACAGCTTATTTGCTAAACGACAAACAGTTTTATTTTTCTGCACAATAACTAAAAGTACTTTTTGTTACAACTAATGTTTTTTTGGTACATTAAAAGCAGGTATTAGTACAATTAAAGTACCACTTGGTACATTAGAAGTACTTTTTCAAGCAATAAAAGTACTTTTTGATAAAACAAAATGCTAAACAAAAAATGTTTTTTTGTACAATATAATTATGTACTTTATAAGTAAATAAACTTACATTTAAGTACAATAACATAGCTTTTTGGTACAATAAATGTACTTTATTTACAATAAAAGTACAATAATTTACAATAAAATAAAATAAAAGTACTTTTGTTGTCAATAAAGTACTTTTGTTGTACCAAAATTTACTTTTATTGTATTTATAAACATGTATTTTTTATACTTAAATAAAAGTACTTTATTTACAACAAAATCACTCTTTTGGTACATTGCATCTAATTTCTGACAGTACCACATAAAATATAGTCCAAATTATCGCATCTAAAATCCAATTAGATAACTTTTATAATGATGACACATTCAAAGAACTTTATCATAATTTCCTACTTATCGGATTGTATTGATTATTTTCCTTTGACTTCACTGTATTTGTGCTTAGTAGTGTTCAAAATGCATTTCCCCCTTTTCATATGAAACACCTAAAAGTATGCTTTGCCTGTGTATAGCTATGCAAGTAGAGGTGACCATTCAGCAGTTCAACTACCGTTTAATGCTTTTAATTTTATGTACAAACAATAAAACACTGATTACCCTACCCCCACCTCCTCCAAACAAACTACTGCGAAAATAATAATAATAATAATCCAAGACAAGAATCACACACACGCCCCCTTCTCCCCCCACCAGTAGACCGATTGACTTGCCAATTATGAATGCACATCACAAATTGTGGAACGATCGGTCGCGGAACACTAGCCGGCATACTAATGAGCCGCACACGATCACGCTTCTGGGACAGCGGACATAAGACCATAAACTTTCTTCGGAAGTTAAAGCGTAGTGTTGTGGTCAGTTGTGGTTTGAGACTTCAATCAATTGGTCTCTCTAGATAAAAGTTTAACAAATAATTGACAAAGACACTAAAAGTAAAAGTTAATAAATAAATAAAAAAAAACCCCAGGGCTAAACTTGCCAACAACATGTTAAGGTGGTGGCTAATACTAGGTATAGTGGTGATAGCCATTCTAGTAAAGGGTGAGGAGGACATCAAGGAGGTGAAAGAGCAGCTTAAGGAAGTTAGGGCTAGAATTAAGTCATCAGATCAAGATGAGGAAAATGATGCACCACTGGAGTTGGATACCAGTGATCTATACGATTTACCCATGGAATTGAGTGCTGCAAATATTTCAAAACTATATTGGGGTTTTACGAATTTATTTGGTGAACGCCATAAGCAGAAACATTCCGATAAGTTTGCTACATTGCAAGACGATGTACCCTTTAGTATGGACAGCTCTTTTGGCAGCTTCGATCGTCATCCCTGTCGCCGCGTGTGCCAACAGGGGAAATCACTGACGTGCTACTATCGTCTGGTGGTACACAATTATCAGACCATGGGTCCTGAGTGCCAGCGCTGTTTGTATGATCCTGCCGCTTGTGAGGCCGAGAATTGTGTCTATGGTGATGGGGTGCCCAATGCTTTTATGGCAGTTAACCGCCAATGGCCGGCACCCTCCATAGAGGTATGTGAAAATGACACCATAGTGGCGGATGTCTTAAATTATCTGACCGAAGATACCACCATGCACTGGCATGGCGTGCATATGTCCCAAACGCCCGAAATGGATGGTGTACCCTTTGTGACCCAATATCCCATATCACCGGGTGAGGTGCAGCGTTATCAATTTCCCGCCGATCGCAGTGGCACCGTGTGGTATCACAGTCACGTGGGTTGGCAAAGAGCTCGAGGTGTAGCGGGCCCTTTGTTGATACGCCAATCGAAGGAGAACAATCGTCATGCTCGTCTCTATGACTATGATCTTATCGAGCATACATTGATGCTGCACGACATCGTGTACAATGCAGATTTGGGCAGACCCCGCAACATAGTCATCAATGGCAAGGGACGCAATCATCTAAACTCCTGGCCCGACAATGATGGTCGTCATCGTTACGAATCCCTCACGGTAACGGCAGGCATGCGCTATCGCATGCGTGTCATACACAATGGAGTCTTTAATTGTCCCGTGGAGTTTTCCATAGAGAATCATAAAATGCTTATGATTGCCAGTGATGGCAATGATTTGGAACCCATATACGCTGATAAATTCTTTATGACCTCTGCGGAAAGATTTGATTTCATTTTGCAAGCTAATCAATATCCGGGCAACTATTGGATAAAGGTCAAGGGTTATAATGACTGTGCCGACTACAATTTGTATCAGGGAGCCATCTTGCGTTATAGGGGTACTTCACGCAGTCAATTGCCATTAAGACAAATTAATGATGATGCTAGCGATAATGACTCTAGAGCTGGCGAAGCTCCTGTGACCAGTGTTAATGTCGTAGCCGAGGTAATGAGCTTACACAATAGAGTTATGAGAAGCAATGATGTGCCCACTATAGGTCTTACCTCACTGACTCCTTTGCCCTGGCCACCGTATACGCGTTTCATTACCTACTACACAAGTTTCGGTGAGCTCCAGTATAGGGGAGAATTTCACTTGCAAATAGATGAAATCACCTATGCTGCGCCTTCGGTGTCGCTGTTACAGGGCCGCCATTTGTATAATGATGACAACTACTACTGCAATCGTACAGGTTTTGAGGCGGCCGGCATTAATTGTCGCCAAAACAATTGTGAGTGTACGAATGTCTTGAGGCTGCCGGCTTATCGGCCCATTGAGTTGGTGGTGGCGAATCTGATGAATTCAACGCATCCCTATCATCCGCATGGCTATACGTTCCGTCTGGTGGGCCAAGAAGTTTTGGGCAACATCAATGATGTGAGAAATGTAAGTATGGGTTGAGATGGAGTGGGGGTGGTGATTATTTTTAGTGGTGGTAGGAAGGGGCAAGCTGGTTTTAGCTGTCACAAGTGCAAATTGAAATTCAGAAATCAGTATATCTGTTTGAAATTCACATAATATTGATAGTCAGAATTTCATATGATATTAAGATAACACTAGGTGATATTCAGAAAATGTCAATAAAAATTTAGAAATTTCAATTAAAATTATAAATTGTAGAAAAGTTAATATATTCAATATTCAAATATATTTTCGGTCATGATTCTGCCATACTAGTGACAAACATTGACAAAATTTTTCAGCTCATTGATTCGGAACTTAATTTTGAGAATTACACGTGAAAGCAGCTTTAAAATTAAGAACTTCTGCATCATTCGTTTTGTTAAATTGGCTGCATTAATACTTGCCTACGATTTTTTTTTTGCTCAAGGTGTTTTTAGCACTTTTTCTATATTTTAACACTTTTTTTTATCTCCTCTTTTGTTTCTGAAGCAAAGTTCTAGATATTGAATAGGAGAAAAAATGCATGGAGAATGGAGAAAAAAAATGCAAAACAAAGCTTATTGAAAAAAGAGCTTACATTGCCTTAAAAATCGCAAAAGTTCAAATTTGTTTGGAATTTTTCACATTTTTGCAACAAAAAAATTTACCTTTATTGTACCATATAGTACAATTAATTGTACCAAAATGTACTTTAATTGTACCAAAATGTGCTTTAATTGCACCAAAAGGTACAATTTATTGTACCACAAAGGTAATTATATTGTTCCAATAATTACAATTTAGTAAAATTTATTGTACTAAAAAGTACAATTTATTGTACCAAAAAGTGCAATTTATGGTACCAAAAAGAATATTTAATTGTACTATAGTTACAACTTATGGTATCAAAAAGTACAATTTATGGTAGCAAAAAGTACTATTTATGGTACCAAAAAGTACAATTTATTGTACTATTTATGGTACCCAAAACTGTATATATTTTTATATTTCTTTGTAAAATAACTGAGTATAATAACTGAAATTTTAATTTATTGTAACAAAAGGTACTTTAATTGTACCATCTAGTACAATTAATTGTACCAAAATGTACTTTAATTGTACCGAAAAGAACAAGTTACTGTATCAAAAAGAATACTTTATTGTAGCAATAAGTAAAATTTTTGGTACCAAAAATTTGATTTTATAGTACCAAAAAGTACAATTTATGGTACCAAAAAGTACAATTATTGTACTATTTATGGTACCCAAAAGTGTATATATTTTTAATTTTTTTGTAAAATAACTGGATTACAAATAAGAAAGTTAAATTTATTGTAAGAAAAAGTACTTTTATTGTACCATCTAGTACAAATAATTGTACCAAAAAGTAACATTTATTGTACCAGAAAAAAATTTTTATTCTACCAATAATTACAATTTATGGTACCAAAAAGTACAATGTATTGCACAAAAAAAGTACAATTTATTGCACAAAAAAGTACAATTTATTGTACTATACTTACTTACATAATTTCCATTTAAACCCCATGAATGAGGTATGGAATAGCTTCTCGCGTTGTTGTGAATTAACACGCTTTCTTTTTTTAGATTCACAACTAACGGCACCTACTTGTTTATCGACGAATGCGAACGTCTCTGTTTGAGAAGCTCTTACTAGACATGCCGATTGACTTGTCACTGAATACCAAAAAATGTTATTTATGGTACCTATATCTTAGTACAATTTATTGTACCAAAAAGTACAATTTATAATACCAAAAAGTACAATTTATGGTACCAAAAAGTACAATTTATTGTACCAAAAAGAACCATTTATGGTACCAAGAAGTACAATTTATTATAACAAAAAGTGCAATTTATGGTACCAAAAAGTACAATTTATTATACCAAAAAGTGATATTTATGGTACCTACATCCAAGTACAAATTATAGTACCAAAAGGTATAATTTATGGTAACAAAAAGTAAAATTTATGGTTCCAAAAGCAAAAATTTATGGTAACAAAAATTACTATTTATGGTATCAAAAGCTACAATTTAGGGTCGAAAATAGTACATTTTATTAAAACAAAAACTACAATTTAGGGTACAAAATAGTACATTTTATTAAAACAAAAAGTACAATTTATGGTACCAAAAACAATAATTTATGGTAACAAAAAGTAAAATTTATGGTACCAAAATGTAAAATTTAGGGCCCTCAAAAGCACAATTTATTGTACCAAACAAGGCAATTTATGGGTTCAAACAGTTCAGTTTATGGTACCTATTCAATATCCACAACTTTGCAAAAACCATATTCAGTTCAGTTTATGGTACCTATTCAATATCCACAACTTTGCAAAAACCATATTCCGTAAGATATACCAAGATATAACATTGTTAAAATATAGGAAAAGTCCTAAAAATCCACCTTGAGCAAAAAAATTCGTATGGCCATTAAATTACACAGTATAACATTTTTCAGCTCATTGATTTGGGACTCAATTCTGAGAACTGCACGTGAAAGTAGCCCCAAAAAGAAGAAGTTCTGCATCATTCGTTTTGTCAAGTTACATGCCATAAAAATTTAATATTGGTTTAAAGTAAGTAAATATCGTATAAGGGAATTTGTCACGTTTTAGGCTCTATTGTTTGTTATAACAAGAGAACCACTAGTCCGATTTAGCAGAAACAAATTTAAAAAAAATTAAGAATTACAATTCCTTTAATCTGTTCATATTATACTTTCCCGACATAAACAACAGTTTCACTTTTCCATTCATCAAATGATTTTGAACTGGGTTTATTTTGTAGCAGTTACAATAAAACTGTTGTACTCCGTGGCGTATGATTTACGTGGAATATTACTTATGATAATCATACGCCACCATATAGTATTTATGTTATATATGTCAAACAAAAGAGCCTAAAACGTGACAAATTCTCCTATACGATAATTACTAACTTCAAATCGGTATTAAATTAGTATGGCATATAACTTGACAAAACGAATGATGCAGAACTTCTTTTGTTTGGGGCTACTTTCACGTGCACTTCTCAGTATTGAGTCCCAAAATCATGTGTTGTACTGTGTTATATATGAAGCCAACTTGACAAAACCAATGATGCAGAAGTTCTTATTTTTGGTGAAACTTTCACGTGCAAGTCTCAGAATTGAGTCCCAATCATCACTGTAATATAAACTGTTGATAACATTTCTAATTATGTTTCTATTATCATTTTTTTTTTCAACACATTAGATCCGAGAACTTGATCGTCGTGGCCGTCTGAAGCGTACCCCCGACAACTTTCCAGCCGTTCAAAAGGATACCATACAGATACCACCGCTGGGTTATGTTATAGTACGTTTCATAAGTGATAATCCTGGATTTTGGATGTATCACTGTCACATCGAAAATCATGCATTGCTGGGCATGGCAGCGGTCATGAAAGTGGGCGAGAATTATCAAATGAAGAAAATTACACCGACACTTAAGTGTTGAGCAGAGGCTGCGGTATAAATGATAATTATTTATTTATTTATTATTAGTTAGTAATTTATTATGGAATAGTCATAATTTTTCAATAGAATAATAATATTTATTTTTATATAAATAAAAAAAATTCTTATTTATTTTAAAATTAAAAAAAAAAATTGTAAACCCTTTGAAAAAGTATGGGGATAAAAAAAAATATTAAAAAAAAAACACAAATTACTTACATACGTTACATAACACAGTACAACAACACATGATTTTGGGACTCAATACTGAAAATTGCTCATGAAAGAAGCCTCAAAAATAAGATTCTCTGCATCATTCGTTTTGTCAAGTTGGCTGCATTAATAATTTTGCAAAAAAACCGCATGGTCATTAAATTTTTAAATGCAGCCAACTTGACAAATCGAATGATGCAGAAGTTCTTATTTATGGGGCTACTTTCATGAACAATTCTCAGAATTGAGTTCCAAATCAATGAGCTGAAAAATCTTGTACTGTGTAATTAATGTAGGGGTGAGCTTCTTCCACACAGTTTTTAAACTCTATCTTTACCAAGTATATATTTAGACAAAAAGACTTTTTCATCTTATATATCTGACCATCATCGCCTGTTATGTTATATTACCACCCTATCATCAAATTGGCTAAATTTGTCTACACCTGCAGATTATAAATACTCTCCATGCTTCATATGTTATCATGAGCCTATCTTTTAATCATATCTGATAACTGACAAACAAACAATTTATAAATGGAACTGATAACCTAATTTGCCGTATGGGTAAAAACGTCATGTGTAGCCAATAAGAACTGTGTAGAACGTTATGTTTTTTTCATCGGTTATCTTTCAAGGTAGGTCAAGTTTAACAACAATAGGCAGGACTTTGCTTAAGATGATTATCAACGGTAATGGTTTGATTACTTTTATTGTGACTATATCAGTTATTATTAGAAAGATCATTTTTTGCCATCGATGCGAAAAGCTTGTGTGTGTTTTTTTTAAGAAAAGATAACAATTAGCAAAACGGGCACAAGTAGTCGTCTTATATCAGAAATAAAAAACAATTGTAGATTAGGATTCAAATGTGGACTTGGGGCTACACACTTGATACTTTCAAAATTCTATTAGGTAGTTTTTGTGCTACTTTTTAATTTCTCTACGTTTATGATATTCGATAAAAGTTTTGCTGACCTCGATCAAAATTAGTATACTACCGGTCTAGATATTCTTGATATGGATTTATTACAATAATATACTATGGTAATTAGTAGATAAGATAAAGGGACACGTGGGGGTATGTTAATACACTAAGGAAGTAGACTCTATAAAAAAACTATTGAGAATATAGATCATTGAGTAATTTCGAAATAGTAGTTAATTTAATAGAACTATTAAAAACATTTATAATAGAAAATATTATACAAATACAATATAAGTCGATACGTTAGGTATAAATATATGTATCGAACATGTTACCATGAATCCGTGGAAGTAAGTGCATAAGCAACGGCATATAGAACATTCCAATCAAGCACATACTCAAATGCTTTAATATTTTCAGTGCATCTGTTCTTATCGTATTTTTCATTTAAATATTATGACCAACTGTGTACACAGTTATTGCAAAAACTGGTTGTCATTATATCTAAAACGTTAATACAAACACTTGGTTTCAAAGTATTGCAAAAAGGGGCCATGATCTTCTATTTTAGACTAGACGAATGTGAATTGAAAGCTGATATAATTCACTTTCAAACTAATTTTGGAAAAGCTTTCTAAGCTCAATAGCAATATGTGGGACTTTGTTTCTTACTTTACCGAAATTATAAGTCCTTCTGCAAATTCTCGTCTTAAGTGCCAAGTACTATCTGTACCTATACTATTGTACGAACTTTTCAACTACTGTATAACATTGACAACAAAAGGTTGTGAAAAGCGTTACTGCGGAAGAACGATTTCGAAGAATCCCACATAACTTCAACTGAAAGAGAAAACAAAAGTACATAACAAGCGATAAGCAAAAATAGTCGCACAAGATCATGCGAACAACAACAATTGAATGTTTGAATGCCCGCGTGTTGCGTGTTGTTTAACATCAAGCTTAATATAACATTTCTTATGTTACATATGTTATATGTTCTGTTTTTATGTTATATATATGTTTGTTAGGGGTGGGATAGTGTTGTATTGGGATTCTTGGTATCAAGATTTGTATACGGTTCACCACCTAATATTGTGAGACTCATGAGCCTAAAAAGTGAGGGAAAGAGATTGGGTGTGGGCAAATGGCTGCGCATTGTGGTTAAAGGTGTTGACGAAGGGAAACAAAAGTCCAGAACAAGCCCGTAGCTGTATCACAGTAGTACCTTACATACTTACTTAGGTGGTTATTTACAACATAATATTATAGGACCAGCCGTAGCATAGTGGATAGAACACGCGACGGGAGATCCCGGGTTCGATTCCCGCCCCCAGTCATCTACATTTGTCTTTTATTGCCGGCCCTCGATGTTGTCGACAGCAAACATCGCAGTATAGTGTCGAGTCAATCGGCATGTCTAGTAAAAGTTTCTCAAACAGTGACGTTCGCATTCGTCAATAAACAAGTAGGTGCCGTTAGTTGCGAATCTAAAATAGAAAGCGTGTTAATTCACAACAACCCAAGAAGCTATCCCATACCTCCATGGGGTGCATATTGAAATTAAGTTTTTTAGGTTTATTAGAGGCCATAAATGAGATTTCATAAATTAGAGGCCTGAATTATTAAAAAAATTCTACACGCTTCAGTCTTCTGCGTGCGTACTCCAGTTAGTCCTACCAGATGGTGGCACGTTGCCAACCACTTGGTCCTTTCTACGAAGTCAGGGTCTCCATGCTCTTGATATCTTGGCTGACGCTATTTTTCAAGACGCCTAGAGAAGTCAAATGTATGAACGACCCCTACTTATTTTTTCCTCCTAACATTTTATCAGACCATACCTACCCACTAGCTTCACCCGCTTAGGGGGCTCCCATAATTTTGATAAAATTTGCTTTCACCAGTCTTACTTACCCAAAGGAGCGTTAAGAGGAGTCAAATGTATAGCGGACCCCAAATTTTGTGCAACCCCAACAGTTTCTCAGAGCATATCTACCCTTTATCTTCAAACCATAACACAGTACAACACATGGTTTTTGGACTCAATTCTGAGAACTGCACGTGAAAGTAGCCTCAAACAGAAGAAATTCTGCATCATTCGTTTTGTCAAGTTACATGCCGTAATAATTTAATATCGATTTGAAGTTAGGAAGTATCGTATAGGGGAATTTGTCATGTCTAAGGCTCTTTTGTTTGATATAACTGGAGAACCACTAGTCCGATTAAGGGGAAGGGGATACGACCCAAAAGTGTAACACATAGAAAGTGTCACTTTAGACTCTTAGTTTCTTTGAACCAAATTCGATTCATAACTTTTTAAGTCGTGAGCCATGTCCGTCTGTCCGGCTGGTACGCACAAAAGATGAAACCAAATATTTGAAAATTTTACACGAGTTAATATTTTCCCAAAACTACTTACGGTATTGCAAATGGACTACATGGCCCCGCCCCTTTTGGTACCTCCCATACAATTACATCATTCCGCCCACTTAAGAAATCGAGTAATAATGTCAATACACCCAACGGGATCGTACCCAAATTCTGTATTTAGTAAAGCTATAACAGGATAAAGTTCTGGGAAAAAATTGAAAGTCTAGCCACGCCCCTTCTGGTACCTCCCATACAAATGTTCCTTTCCGCCTGCTATAGAGGTGGAGTAAAAATATCAATAATACCAACGTGATCGTACCCAAATTTTGTATTTAGTAAAGTTATAACAGGATAAAGTTTTGGAGAAAAAAAGTGGAAGTCTAACCACGCCACATCTGGTACCTCCCATACCCATCTGGTACCGCACACTTTAGAAATCGATTAATATTATTAATAGACCTAACGCGATCGTGCCCAAATTCTGTATTTAGTACAGCTATAACAGGATAAAGTTTTGGAGAAAAATCTGGAAGTTTAGCGACGCCCCTTCTGGTACCCCCATACAAATGTACCACTCCGCCCACTTTGGAGATGGTGTAATAATATCAATACACTCGACATGATCGTGCCCAAATTCTGTATTTAGTAAAGCTATAACAGAATAAAGTTTTGGAGAAAAATCAGGATGTCTAGACGCGCCCCTTCTTGTATAGTATATTATAGAGCAGTGTATATAGAGAAAATTAATTTTTAGTAATATTTTTTTTAAGGACTTTTAAGTGTTAATAGAAATTTTAGATATATTGAGAAAATTTTCTTTTGTCTTAAAAACTTATTCGGACTGTCACAAATATTTTTATTTATATAAAAGAAGTAGAATATAGCAGATGCATTTCAGTCTTCCAAAAAAACAAAACCCCTCCAAAGGAGTTTTGGTCACCCTTTTATGCGCCGCCCATACTTTATAGGAAAAAGATGCTAATATTCCTATCATCTACGTTTCCCCATATATTACCTCAATTACTTACCTAAATACGTCATGCCTTGCCCTATAATTTTAACGACGTCATCCACACCTAATCTATCGCTGACGCCCCATTATTCACACGACCAGCCAAGTGAAAGGGAAGCCATATTGAAAAAAACGAAATTAGTCAACTGTAATACAATTGGATTTTTTTCACACCACACATCATTTCGCAAGCAAAATATCGAACCGATCGACGACTATCAGCTTAAGTACCTTTTTCAATTATCGCCCAATACACTTCATATTCAGAAGTGCAACATGGAGACAGATTTGAATTGTTTGGTCAAAACAAACAAACCAGCTCACAACCTATGATAACGTTCAAAAATGTCCAGTCATAATCACTATAGTTGTAACCATAAATCGGTTACGCTTAGATGACGACAATAAACGATATTGCTTAAGATTAGCCATTGGCTATGTTTACAGTATTATCTTTTGGCCAAAATAACCCCACATGTATGATATTGACCGTAACTATCTCTTATTTTAGGAAAGATTTCCAATAGACTTTGTTTGATAGCAGTTAGCAATGATTCGACTTTTGATAGAGCCATTAGAGACTGGCACAGTGTTTAGGAATTGGAAAAATGTGTGATACAAATAATACTAAGTTAGAGAAAAGAAGTGTCCGCCAAAAACTTACACATACCAACAATATGATGTTTATTGTGTCGAACCATATACTTTAGTTATTATTAATATAAATTGGTTTATTGGGGTATGTTTGTAACGGGTAAATTTTAAAACTACGAAATTGATAATAATGGAGCTTTTATGAAAACATTCCAATTTTCCCAATGAAGAGAATAGGGTATATATTTTTTTAGTTTTAGACATTAGCAATAGCATTTTGATGCATTTACTATCATTACTACACCATCACATGTAGAGTACTATGACTTTTGAAACACTTTTGCATCATTAAGTCCATTTTACAAAAAAGGGGACTTGAGACCTTTTCGCAGTATACCGAACCTTAAATTCTCAACCACTTCAGCCCCATTATCATTACCCATAACACTGTGTCGTGCTATTGGTTAAAACATCCACTTACCGATCAAGTCCTTATCTTTCTTTTGAAAATGTATATAAATATTAGAGACTTGCTAAGTAGCATGGTCATTTCTCAGCATTACGTATAACGCGACGTTTCAGTTGTAGTACCAGCTACCGTTAGTTAAAATACAAAAATGCCCAAGGATTCAGTAAAAACCGCCGCCACTATACTCCTCGCCCTAGTGGTGGCTATTCAAATCCACATTAATAACGGCATGAAATTAATCAATACGCAGCATAATTATTGGTCAAGTATTCGTCAAAATTTAGATGACCAGACATTACTGCCATTACTAGATGACAATACGGTCAGAAGTTTTCACGATCATCCTTGCCGCCGTGAATGTCAACCTGGAGAATCTTTAACTTGTTATTATGTCTTAATAGTACACGATCAACAGTCTCAGGGCCCAGAATGCGAGGAGTGTCTGGATCATCCTAGCAATTGTAAATCTGATGATTGTCATTATGCGGATGGGGTTAGAAACTCCTGGATGATGGTCAACAATCAGTTGCCGGGCCCGGCCATAGAGGTGTGTGAAAATGATACCATCGTGGCAGAGGTAGTGAATCTATTGGACGGTGAAACTACCACCATGCATTGGCATGGTCTGCAAATGGCACATACACAAAATATGGATGGCGCCCCATTTATCACTCAGTATCCCATAGAGAGGCGTCAGGGCCAACGTTACACATTTTCAGCGGAACGCGCTGGCACCGTGTGGTATCACAGTCATGTGGGTTGGCAAAGGGCTCTAGGAGTAGCAGGTGCATTAATTATACGCCAGCCGAAGCTCTCCAATCCTCATGTCGAATTGTACGACTATGATCTGATCGAACATACGCTCCTGATACAAGATGTCGCCTATAACGCCACATTCAATAAACCGCGCAACATCATTATCAATGGCAAGGGTCGCAATCATTTGAACTCTTGGGCCGATAATGACCAACGCCACAATTATGAGCGCCTAACGGTCTCCCGGGGTAAGCGCTACCGCTTGCGCTTCATCAACAATGGTGTCTTCAATTGTCCCGTGGAAGTGTCCATAGAAAATCATAAAATGCTAGTGATATCCAGCGATGGCGGTGATGTCCAACCCATGCCAGCCGATGTCTTCTATATGACATCGGGTGAGCGTATAGATATTGTGCTGCAAGCCAACCAATCGGTGGGCAACTATTGGCTGAGGGTTAAGGGTCTTGAACAGTGTGCTACGTTAAATTTATATCAAGCTGCAGTGCTGCACTATAGGGGTGCCCCCAAGAGAAAACTGCCAACAAGACAAATTATGGACCCTACCCCTAAGGAGGCTGGAAATGTACCAGTAAGCCGTATAAATATAATAACAGAGGCCCGTACTTTAGGCTTGAGGACGACAGCACACCTTGATGAAGTAGCCACCCTTGACATGAAATCACTTCAGCCACTGCCCTGGTCTGCGGATACAAACTTTATCACATACTACAAAAGCTTTGGTATGCCCACCATAAATGGTCGCAAATATTCACAAGCGGACGATATAACATTTGTACTGCCTCAGGAATCTTTGCTGCAGGCTAGCCAGCGGCTGGACAACAATGGAAATCTCATTTATAATCGAGAATATTGTAATCAGGAAAAGTTTATCAAGGATGGCATTAATTGTCGCGAAACAGTGTGCGAATGCACGAATGTGGAGACAATGCCTGCTTATAGTCCCATCGAGTTGGTGGTGGTGAATTTGTCAAATTCAACACATCCCTTCCACCTGCATGGTTATACGTTTCGCGTGGTGGGTCAGCAAGTGTGGGGAGATGCCGAAGAGTTGAGAAATGTAAGTGTTGTAATGTTAAGAGAGAGAGAGAAAGAGAGAAAGAAAGATATTGAGGGAGAGAGTTTAAAATAGAGATAGAAATAGTGTGTGAGAGAGAGAGAGAGAGAGAGAGAGAGGGATAGAAAGATAGGGATATTTTATGCCACATTTCTGATAGAATTTTGAAGTTTGTTCTGTAATCTAGATATTTAGCTGTTTTTGTATAAGAAAATAATTTAACTAAGTTTTTGTTTTTCTTTCTTAATTTCTTTCCAGATCAAACTTCTCGACAAATTGGGCCTTTTGCAACGTATACCCTCAGACTTTCCGGCCGCCGAAAAGGATACCGTACAAATGCCACCCTTGGGCTATATTATCGTACGATTTATGAGTAATAATCCTGGTTTTTGGTTATATCACTGCCACATAGAGGGTCATGCATTAAATGGCATGGCCGGCGTTATACATGTACAATAAGAAATCTCAAAATTAATAAAAAGTATTTATTCATACACATATAACGGGCGTTTTAATAAACAGTACGGAAGTTTTGCTGCTCATTGATTTGGGACTCAATTCTAAGAATTGCACGTGAAAGTAGAACCAAAAATAAGAACTTCGGCTTCATTCGTTTTGTCAAGTTGGCTGCGTTAATAATTTGATTTGGGACTCAATTCTATGAATTTCAAGTGAAGGTAGACCTAAAATTAAGAACATCTGTACCATTCGTTTTGTCAAGTTGGCTGCATTAATAAATTAATGACCATACGCATTTGTTTCGCTCAAGGTGGATTTTTAGCACTTTTTCTTTATATTAACTATATTTTCTATATTTTTTCTATATAACCTGAAAACATAGTCAGACAATGTGACGTGGCACCGCCCATACACCGCCCGAAATTTCAATCTTTCATATCTCACGAACCATTAGAGGTATGAAGATGAGATTTTCTATATATGTTACTGGATCATGACTCAATGGGAAAAGGGCCTCCTTTGAAAAAATTGTTATATCGGTCATTATATTGGCATGTACACTGCATCGATTAACACTTTACCTTGTGATGTCGTTTCTTGAATGTGTTAGGTTGGAGGTTGGTCGTCGCACTCATTCGCCGTTCGTGGCGATTGCCGAATGTGTCGTTGGTGGCGGTAGCGTGCATTGTTGAATGCGTCATTTGCAGCGGTCGTGTGATCGTTTGCTATTTGCCCCAGAAGTAATTGAAACTGTATATACAGATTGGGTTGGTTAGTTATATTCAAGAGTAACTGATTATATTATTGGTGGCTAGAGGTCAAAAGGTCATCATTATGTAGTTGGAGCTAGAAATGTATATGTAGGAGGCATATATGTACGGATGACTTTCGTCCCGTTACAAATTTCCCAATGTGCATCAAAACGGACTCGGATCCGAAACGGGTCAAAACGGATTCCGTGGAAACGGATCCTAAACTGACCCGTTTCGGATCATAACTCTAGAGCAGTCAACGGCATAAGGAAGCCCATGGGCACGAGAGACACACACGTATTCGCAACTCACCAACATAAACTTATATTGTGGTTGTATTGGGCTGCCGTTCACTGCCGTTCTAGAACTAAAATACAGTTTTGCTACGCCCCTTCGCCCATTGAAGAAAAATAAAAATTTTGTATTTAATTTGAGTTTTGTATCACTCTAAGGGCTTATATACAGTGTGGCTACGCCCATTCCGCCCACTAATCGAAAATATTAATTTCGATTGCACAGTTGTTATTGAAGTGCGAGTACTATCTTTATATCAAATTTCACCCCTCTAGGACTAAAATACAGTTTTGTCACGCCCCTCCGTTCACTGAAGGAAAATAAAAATTTCGTCTGTAAATTTTTAGCTGTAGTGCCGAATACTATCGATAAATTTAATTTTAACTCTCTAGGGCTCAAATACAGTTTAGCCACTGATCTCTAATGAATCCATACCGAATTTCAAGAAGAATGGTGTAACAGTCCTTCATTTATTACATTTTCAAAAATAGGGCCATATGGGTAGAGCCACGCCCATTTGATATATCAAAATTGTATCAGTTGAATAGAGTAACTTTCTCTAAGCTTCATATAAACACAATATGTATAATTTTTATAAAAATATTAGCTAACCCGCCCTGCCAACGAAGTTATTGGCATAAGAAAGAGTTGTTCCAAGCTCTATGGACATAAATAAAATATGACCAAAGGGAAAGTGGTCTAAGAACTGAAGCCTCATACACACTTGCCATATTTTATATCTGAAGCTCAAATGTTAAACGTTTGTAAAAGTTTACACCAAGTAGATGGTAGTGAAGGCTAAAGAAGTTCAGATCTAATTAGACGACCTCTTTTTATCATAAAAAATTGTATCAACATCCGTCAGCCCGTAAAGTATCAGTTTAGTGACAAACACATAAATAAAGATAATTATTTAGAAAGATAGGGAAAACAAAACAAAATTTTAGCTATGAGCTTTTTGTCCTCAGATCGAGTAGTGCTAAGTTTTATCTATGTATCAAAATTTCTTTCATCACGACTAAAATACATTTGTATAACACTACTAACATATCGTTTCTATATTATCATCTTCATCTTAAAATTGTTTGCTCTGTAGATAAATGGTTTTCATTTTGCCACGCGTATTTCATCCGGTACTCAAAAATAACTTGTTGGCCGGAATATTCATATCTGCAGTGGCAAATCTTTTCTATGCATCCCTTTTATTTCTATGGGTCAAACAAATACAGTTGAAGCCGGCACTTTTCAGAAGGACTTCTTTCGTTTGCCATAGTAAGAGATTTAATAAACTTTTTCGTACATACGATCAATTTTGAAAATTTGGTGCAGTCGTTCGGATTTGTGCGCATACATATACTTGACTACTAAAATATATTATAATCGCAAAAGGTTTAATAAAAATATTCACTAAATTCACATCACCGTGTCCATTCCTACCTACCGGGTCCATTTATACATAAATTTTGTTCCCATGATCAAACAAATGTGCATTCTAAATTTCAGTTGAATTGGTCCATTCGTTCAAATTTTGATTATAAATCCACCTCAGCGCCACCTACCGGGTTCATTTGTATATAAAATGTTTTCTCATGATCAAACAAATATTCATCCCAAATTTCAGTTAAATTGGTACATGCATTCAAATTTTCGATATAGATGCACCCTAGCGTCACCTGGAGTTTGGACCATCTTCTGAAAATTTGTAATCGAATGAAGAAAAAATCAGCCAAATCGCTTTAGCCGTTCTCAAGTGATGGGTTTACATACGTGGATTCCGATATCGATAAAAATTTGTACATTGGAGTGGTCAAAAATCCATGTTGCATTATTTTAGATCGTTTAAGAAAGCCAATATATTCCGTTCTGCTCTTGTCAAAGTAAAACTTTCACACTTCACAATTCTTTGTCCCAATACTGTATTTTCGGTTATTGACTGCCAAACTTTATAGACCAAAAAGTTTCCTAAGATGTTTTGAAGCATGTTTGACGGCGGGTCAATTAAATTGACTAGCAATAACAGCATTGTACTATAAACAAATTTAAGTTTATGTTCAAATTATCAGAGATAAAAATATCGGTTGACGAACTGATGTAGAAGCCGCGAGCCCCCGTGCGGCACACTTTATGAATAATTATAACAAACAAATTATACTCTATGAACCTTAGCCGATTAATGGTCATACATAATTGCTTATCTTTGAAGGAGAAAAGTATAAATATGGCAAAACATGTTTTACCCTATGGTCAATTGAGTTTAATAAGCATAACGGACGGATATATCGTTTTTGAAGGTGGTCGGATCAGATCTTCGTAACAATACAACATAAGATGGCAAAAGTGGCAGGACCCGCTCTACTAATCGCTCTCGTGGCTGTTTCCTTGCTGATGCAGGAGTGTAGTGCCATGAAAATAATGGGTATGAAAGCAAATGCTCGTATGCGACTATTGCAACAGAAGGCGTTGTCGGCTGACAATGCTTTTAGAGATTTCCACGATCATCCTTGTCGTCGCGAGTGTCAGCCTGGGGAATCTATGACATGCCACTATGAACTGATTGTGCACGATGATGAGGCAATGGGAGCAGACTGCCAAGACTGCCTAAATGACCCTACTACATGTGATGAAGAGGAGTGTCACTTTGCCGATGGCGTTGCTAACCCTTTGATGCTGATTAACAACCAGTATCCGGCCCCTGCCATAGAGGTGTGCGAAAATGATGTGATCGTAGCCGATGTATTGAATTTGCTAGACGAACCTACCACCATGCACTGGCATGGTATGCATATGTCGGAAACACAAGATATGGATGGTGCACCCTATATAACGCAGTACCCGCTGGAAGAGGGTGAAACGCAACGCTATACATTCCCAGTGGATCGCAGTGGCACCATCTGGTATCACAGTCATTCGGGATGGCAACGTGCTCTGGGAGTGGCTGGTGCCTTGGTTATACGCCAACCTAAGCAAATGGATCCTCATGGTGATCTCTACGATCATGATGTGATCGAACATACTTTAATGATTCAGGATGTGCTATATGACTCGCAGTTTAATAGGCCCCGCAATATACTCATCAATGGCAAGGGACGCAATCATTTGAATGCCTGGCCCGATTCGGATTCCCGTCACAATTATGAACATTTAACAGTTGTCCAGGGCCAGCGTTATCGCATGCGTTTCATTAGCAACGGTGTGTTTAATTGCCCTGTGGAGATTTCGATAGAAAATCATAAAATGCTGGTGATAGCCACTGACGGCAACGATTTGGAACCCATAAGTGCTGATACTTTCTATTTGACCTCCGCCGAACGACTAGATATCATACTAGAAGCCGATCAGGAAGTGGGTAACTATTGGATAAAGGTCAAAGGTCATCATGATTGTGCCAATCTTCAGCTATACCAAGGCGCTGTGTTGCACTATAGCGGTTCAGAGGAAAATGATTTGCCCGAGGGCGAAATAGATGCTGATGCAATGGGCAAAGCTATTGCGGCAGCAGCGGCGGCGCAACCATTGAGTCAAGTTAACATTATAACGGAAGCTAGATCACCATCGGCAAGAGCTGTGTACGTGGATGATGTGGCCACTGTGGATCTGCAATCGCTTAATCCTTTGCCCTGGTCTGCTGGCACGGAATTTACCACTTACTACAAAAGTTTTGGTTTAGGTCGCTTTCCGGGCTCTTTCCAGCTGCAATCGGATGACATCACCTTTGTTTTTCCCCACAAATCACTTTTGCAAGAAAGTGAAGAGCTGCAGAGAGGCGGCGAGGAGCAGCATCTATGCAATCAGGAAGAATTTAACGCGGCCGGTATTGATTGTCGTCAAACTGTTTGCAAATGTACAAATGTGGTGAAAATGCCCGCGTATAGTGCCATCGAATTGGTAGTGGTGAATTTGATGGCCTCAACACATCCGTTTCACTTGCATGGCTTTACGTTCCGCGTGGTGGGCCAGGAAGCTTTGGGAGATGCTGAGCAATTGAGAAATGTAAGTTTTAAACGGGGTATAAAAAGGGGAACAGACGACAGCGTTAATGCGCATTAGCAGGTTTAATGCAAATTAACTCATGCATTATCTCCTTCTAAGCTGCATTAACTCTGATGTATTGGCCCAGAAGCACTTTTCTGTTGCACAAAGTACTTTTTTTGTACCAGAGTACGTTTTTGTACCAAAAAGTACTTTTATTGCACCAAAGTGCTTTTTGTACGAAAAAGTACTTCTTTTTGGCACAAAAGCACTTTTCTATTGCACAAAGTATTTTTTTGTACCAGAGAACTTTTTTGTCCCAAAAAGTACTTTTATTGTACTTCTCGACACAAAAAGTACTTTTATTGTACTTTTCTACACCTAAAAGTACATTTTTTTGGCCCAAAAGCACTTTTCTGTTGCAAAAAGTTTTTTTTTGTACCACAGTACTATTTTGTACCAAAAAGTACTTTTCGGCGCAAAGTACTTTTTTGGGCCAAAAGCACTTTTCTGTTGCACATTGTACTTTTTTTGTACCCAAGTAATTTTTTTGTACCAAATAGTATTTTTAATGTACTTTTCGGCACAAAGTACTTTTATTGTACCAAAGTACTTTTTGTACGAAAAAGTGCTTCTGTTTGGCCCAAAAGCACTTTTCTATTGCAGAAAGTACTTTTTTTGTATCAGAGAACTTTTTTGTCCCAAAAAGTACTTTTATTGTACCAAAGTACTTTTTTGTACGAAAAAAAATTTTTTTTGGACCAAAAGCACTTTTCTGTTGCAAAAAGTACTTTTGTACCACAGTACTTTTTTGTACCAAAAAGTACTTTTATTGATCTTTTCGGCACAAAGTACTTTTATACACCAACGTAACTTTTTTGTAAGAAATATATTTTGTACGAAAAAGTACTTTTGTTTGGGCCAAAAGCACTTTTCTGTTGCACAAATTACTTTTTTTGTACCTGAGTAATGTTTTTGTACCAAAAAGTACTTTTAATGTACTTTTCGGCACAAAGTACCTTTTTTGTACCAAAGTACTTTTTTGTACGAAAAAGTACTTTTTTTTGGCTTAAAAGCACTTTTCTGTTGCACAAAGTACTATTTTTTGTACCAGATTAGTTTTTTGATCCAAAAAGTACTTTTTTTTTACCAGAGTACTTTTTTGTACCAAAGTAATTTTTGTACGAAGAAGTACTTTTTTTGACCCAAAAGCAATTTTCTGTTCCACAAAGTACTTTTTTGTACCAAAAAGTACTTTTATTGTACATTTCCGCACAAAGTACTTTTTTGCACTAAAGTAATTATTTGTACGAAAAGTACTTTTTTTTTTTGGCCCAAAAGCACTTTTCTGTTGCACAAAGTACTTTTTTGTGTACCAGAGTACCTTTTATTACTAAAAAGTAATTTTATTGTATTTTTCGGTAAAAAGTACTTTTTTGTAATAGAGTACTTTATTGTACCAAAAAGTACTTTTTATGTACCAAAGTACTTTTTTGCACGAAAAAGTAATTTTATGGACCCAAAAGCACTTTTCTGTTGCACAAAGTACTATTTTTTGTACTAGATTAATTTTTTTGTTTTTTACTGTACTTTTCGGTAAAAAGTACTTTTTTTTGGCCCAAAAGCACTTTTCTGTTGCACAAAGTACTTTTTTTTGTATCTGAGTAATTTTTTGGACCAAAAAGTACTTTTATTGTACTTTTAGGCACAAAGTAAATTGTATGTACCAAAAAGTACTTTAAATGTACTTTTCGGCACAAATACTTTTTTTGTACCAAAGAACTTGTTCCAACGAAAGGTACTTTTTTTTTTGGCCCAAAAGCACTTTTCTGTTGCACAAAGTACTTTTTTGTACCAGAGTACTTTTTTTCTACCAAAAAGTCCTTTAATTGTACTTTTCTTTCATATTTTATTTTATTTATTATCTTATTTTTCTTATATTTTAGATCAAACAACTCGATGAAAGTGGTCTTTTGGAACGTTCACCCAATAGTTTCCCTGCTCCCGAAAAGGATACCGTACAAATACCTCCCTTGGGCTATATCATAATACGATTCATAAGTGATAATCCTGGATTTTGGCTGTACCACTGTCACATCGAAAATCATGGATTGCAGGGCATGGCAGGTGTGGTACATGTTGTAGATGAGGACGACGATTGATTATGTTGCGTAGAAACTGCTACTAAATATAGTTAGTTGTAGTAACTTAATAAATAGAAGAATTTGAACAAATATATGTAAGCTCTGGTTTTTTTTTATATGTTGAGACATAGAAAACAATTTGTTGCAGTTCTATTGAAAATTTACATATTTCGATATAAGAACCGAATGTATTAAAAGCATAAAAATAGTCACCTTTGTCTTTCTTTAGTAGAAAATATGAAAATATTGTTATTCTGATTCGCTTTTATATTCAAAGATGATCAAAACAAATCAAAACTCCTGTATTTCTATTGGTAGAAACTTTAGCACAACTCAAGCTCTATTTGGCTAGGCATATTAATGTTTTGCTTGGATGAAGTCAGCCAGTTATGTGCTGCATGGTAATTGCAGCTTTGTAGCCACAATGAAGGTATCCCCCAAGTTGCTTCCGCCAATTCTTGCTAAAGTATCTAAGTAACTTTAGTACTACAGATATTGCAGATCTCTACAACATTTACCACGCGTGGTCATTGACAATCTAAATTACTATGCGGTGATTTAAGTTTTGAATGAACCCGTATCGTAGTTAAAACAAGTGGACCATATAAATTATTATTGCTGCCATAAGTCATAAACATCAGGCGACCGACGACCACCTATACCACGAACATTATTAGTCTGTTTAGTAAATTTATTACCTATAATCTAGAAACTGTTCCGGTATATGGCAAATCTAAGAGGTGCTATATAACTTCGTTGAATTTTTAGCCATTTTTTTTTGTTTGTTAATAAAGTGTTATCGATGAAAATTTTGAATCTCAAAAGCAAAATGCATGTAGTGCTGCATATCACGTAGACACAAAGGCTGCTGGAAATGTGATTAGCCCTCAAGTGGCATAGTCGGGAGAGTGATGGATAGAGATTCGAGCTAAACTACTATTTGTTTGTATATTGTATTCAATAATTGCCCAGCGGCGGAAATCATGAGAAGGAAGTCCTTATTTCATAAGTTTGAAGGACTTCTTTTGGATCCGGTATGCCTTCCTTGACTTATTCTCATCTCTGCAAAGACATCTGGCATTCTTTGCGTGAGATTGGAAAATAAGGCCTTCCGTCGCCGCTTTCCACAAGAAGGCCTTATGGAAGCTTTTTATAGGAAGGACTTATGGAAGGCTTGCATTCACATGAAAATAGAAGGACTTGAAAATAAAACAAAATTATAAAGTTTTATTGAGAACACACCAGTTATTCTTAAATATTTCTCACTTCTATATATTTCTCTCTATACTTATACTTATTTTTTTTTTCCAACGACAGTAAACTTCGCTGGAGTTTGAATCCAATACATCGTGATTGTTAGTCAGCTATCCCAGCGGCGGAAATCAAGAGAATGAAAGTTTTCTTTCATAAGTTTGAAGGGCATATTTTGGATCCGGTATCCCTTTCTTGACCTTCTTTTTTCCATTCTTTTTTTCCATTGTGTGAGATTGTGTGAGGGAATGCCTTCCGTCGACGCTTTCTATAAGAAGACCTTATGAAAGTCTTCTATAAGAAGGACTTATGGAAGGCCTGCATACACATGAAAAAAGAAGGACTAGCTAATAAAACAACTATACAGTGCAATTCTATATATTTTTCTTTATACTTACACTTCCTGGAATTTGATCTCACTACCTCGTGATTGTTAGTCAGTTATCCCAGCGGCGGAAATCATGAGAATGAAGGTTTTCTTTCATAAGTTTGAAGAGCATATTTTGGATCCGGTATGCCTTCCTTAACCTTCTTTCTTCCATTCTTTTTTTACATTGTGTGACGCTTTTTATAAGAAAACCTTATGAAAGTCTTCTATAAGAAGGACTTATAGAAGGCCTGCATACACATGAAAATAGATGGACTAGCAAATAAAACAACTATACAGTGCACTTCTATATATTTTTCTTTAGACTTACACTTATTTTTTTTTACAACGACAGTATGTTAAACCTTGCTGGAGTTTGATCTCACTACCTCGCGATTGTTAGTCAGCTATCCTACCATTTAGCCTATGAAGATGAATTTGAATTGTGTGGTTGAAACTAATGATACACTGTTTTAAGAAAAACACATAAACACCTTCCATGGATATAAACAATTCTTTCGATTTGGAAGACATGCAATACCCCTGTTATTTGGAAGCGATGGGGTATGTGTATGAAATCCCTCAGCGTTCTTTGCAAAGGCCTCTGGCAGGCATTCAAAAAGTTGAAACAAAACGTAGTAACAATTCTTTCCATTTAGAAGACATGCAATACCCCTGTTTATTAGGAAGCGAGAGGGAATGTATATGAAATCCCTCTGCATTCTTTTTAAAGGTCTTTGGCAGGTCTGTCCTTGTAGTGCCTACATGTGATGATAAAATAATGCGTTCTGCATTCCTTATTTGAAAAATTATTCCCAAATAAGGACTTCTTCATGCATTATATGAGGAAGGCCTTTCAAATTTCACCGCTGCACAGAGAGTTGAAATGTACCAAAAGTGAGGATTAATTCAAAAACTGAAGTTTATCTTGCACTGACATGTTTGGTATTGGGTGAAAGTGAATAAAATTCTACATCACTAATTACTGCTTTAAGTAAATTACTTTATTGGCAGGGAGCGGTCAAAGTTATACAATTTTTACAAATTTTGCGTGACGTGGGAAAAACAGAAAATTGAGATATTTCGATTACTTATAATTTTTGTGAGGTCTTCTAAAAGTAAAAATATTATAATGGAACCATCAACTTCAGGTATTTGGGTATATAATTAAATATAGTGTGTTTAGATAAATCTTTTGCAAATATTTTCAATGTTTTTCATTAAAGTGCTTCATAAATGTTGTATTTTCGATATAAAAATTGAGTTTTAACTAGTTTCTGGGCGAGATCAAGCAAATTTTATTAAATGCTCTTATAATATGGGATATCAGCTTATATATCCAAAAGAAAAATCTTGCGGATTTACTGCGTTTTTTTAATGTGATTGATCCCCACTTGCTAAAAACATATGATGATGATGATGAAGAAGATGATGATAATGATGATTTCGATTACAATGATCATGATGATGTTGATGATGATGATAATGATAATGACGGTGATGATAACTTTTATTACAATAATAACTAAAATAAGTTTAAATCCATATAAAGGCACATATTATTTTTCTGTTATTTTTTATATGAAAATTTTTTTTTTTAAATTTTTTTCAAAAACTATTTTTTTTACTAAAAGATGTGTAGTTATTCAAAAAAAAAAACAAATATCAATAATAATGGGGTTCCCTGAATTAATCCCCAGTTTACCTATGTTTCAACCCACTGTGCGCTGGATGTGTGTTATACTGCAGATATGATTATTACTACACAGCAAAAAAGACCATACATAGAAGTAGTAAACAACAAGGCCGATTTACTGATCCAGAGTAGTTTGGATTTGGAAGAATGATTTTACAAGTAGAAGTCTAAATTTGAAAATCTTGACAACAATAAAATTACATTTAGTACTTTTAAAGTTCATTTTGGTACAACAAAAAGTACTTACTGATGTAAAACTCACTTTTTTTTGCAAAAATGCTTTATGGTATAAAAAAAATATTTTTTTGTACAAGAAAAAAAACTTGATGGTACAAAATAAGTAATTTTTAGTATTTTTAAAATTCTTCTAAGTACTTATTGGTATGATGAAAGTACATTTTGGTACAATGGCTTATTGGCGCTACTAAAGTACTTTGTGGTACAATAAAATAGTTGGCCCAACAAAAGTGCTTGTGTTTTAGTAAAAGTACTTTTGGTAAGATAACATACTATTTCGTACAGATGAAGGCCTTAATGGCATGATAGCCCTTTTTGGTACAATAAATGTACTTTGTAGTAATCAAAAGCCTTTATGGAGTTCTTTATGGAAAAGTAAAAGTATTTTTGATGCAATAAAAGTAATTTTTGGTACAATAAAAAAAATTTGTTGATATTATAATAGTACATATTGTTACAATTAAAGTACATTTTGTTACAGTTAAAGTACTTTTTGTACAATTAAAGTATTTTTTGGTACAATTAAAGTACATTATGGTACTTTTTGGTAAAATAAAAGTACATTTTTATACATTGAAATTACTTTTTAATACAATAAAAGCAATTTTTGGTACTGTAAAATTTATTTTTGAAGCAATACAAGTCAGATATGGGTAAATCCTGTGTTGCGGACGTTACATTCGTACGCATTTATGTTTTGTTATATTAATCCTGTTTGCGTTATGAGTGAGATATTTATAAATAAACTTCAGCAAACAACAGTTATTTAAGAGTACTTTGAAATAACATTTAATTATTTGCTTAACTTATTTTGACAAAAATGATATTCGAGCCAAAAGTGCCGTTGCGGTCGTTACAAAAAATGGAAGTAGTTTTGGATGTCAATGTGTATTTCCATCTATTTTATCGAATATTGCATAGTAACAAAAAAAATCGAAATACATAATGGAAAGAGGAATATTTAAGGATTTTAAAAAGGCTTTTATAAGAGTTAAACATTAAGTGGTTCATCCAAAAATTTGAAATTCGTCCGTTGCGGACGTTATGTTGCGGGCGTTACACTTTTTCCTACTATCTTATTTATCCTAAAAAATTGTATCCACATCAGACAGTCTGTTAAGAAACTATTGACAAATACTGGTATAAATATAAGAATTATATATATTTTATGAATGGACCCGGTAGGCACTCTGGAGTGGACTTATTTCGAAAATTTGAGTGGATGGACCAATTTAACTGAAATTCAGAATGTATATTGGTTTGATAAAGAGAAAACATTTTATGTACAAATGGACTCGACAGGAGGCGTTGGGATGGACTTATTTAGAAAATTTGAATGGATTGACCAATTTAACTGAAATTCAGAATGTATGTATGTTTGTTTGATCAAGAGAAAAGATTGTATGTACATGTGCATTAATACAAATCAGATCAATATGGTACTGGCACCGTAACAGTTGACTAACCGCAATACATGGCAGTAGCGTGGAATTATGTTGAAGTTAATGAAACTCTCCTAATATCAGACCCGCCAACAGGTTGTATCTTTGGCTGAAACAGTAGAACTAATGCCCCCATTCCACAAACATTTCATATAAGTTTACAATTGCTGTGTTCAATAAATAAATTTTTAAAAAAATTCATTCTGTTGCCATTCATATTTTCTGTAGAATGGTGTAAAAATACATATTTTATTTATATTTTAAGCGCACTATTGGCTCTCTTTACGAACGTACTTGGATTGAGGAAAAACTAAATATTAAAGCAGTTAAATTTAAAAAACCTTTTTTTCCGTTGCGGACGTTATATACCAAATGTCCATTTTTACTTAATATTATTTTTATCTTCTAAATGACCTACCGAGGCGTTTTTTTTACATTTAATTGTAGACAATTGATTAGATTTTAAGTTTATTATAAAATTAAAAGGAAATCTGGTGGTTTTTACCATTTTTATGAACATTTAAAAAACATATATTTTAGAAATACAGACAAAAGCACGAGGTATGTGCAGTTTTTGACCTGCCATCCATAAATGGATCACCGAAAATGATTATGCTGCATATATTTTGAGGGTTGAATATAATGTCCATTTATGGATTAACAAATATATGCGGTTTTAACAACTCTGAAATTCTTTCCTTGTTATACATTATTACGGATTTACCCATATGGTACAACAAAAGTACTTTTTGAAGATATAAAAGTACTTTTTGGTACAATTAAAGTACTTTTTGATAAGAAAAAAGTTCTTTTTGGTTCAGCAAAATTTGTTTTTGAGACAATTAAATGCCGACATGGTACTATAAAAGGTACTAAAAAGTACAAATGTACTTTCTGGTACAATAAAAGTACTCTTTAGTACTTTATAAGTACTTTCTGGTGCAATAAAAGTACTTTTTGGTACAATAAAATTACTTTTCGGTACAATAAAAGTACTGTTTGATGCAATCAAAGAAAATTTTTGATACAATAAAAGAGCATTTTGGTACAATAAAAGTACTTTTTAATACAAAGAAAGTACTTGTTGGTAGAATAAAATACTTTCTGATACAATGAAAATACTTTTTGCCAGAAAAAACTTACTTTTTGTTACAATAAAAGTACTTCATGGTACAGTCAAATATCATTTTAAAACAATAATAGTCTGATATTATTGAGATGAGAGAGCATTAAATGAGAGCATATTAATAACTGGAGACTTCAACATTGATTGGCTAAATGAAAATAATCATAAAAAGAGACTGGAGGAAATTATTAGTGATAACTATTTAAAACAGATTGTAACTCAGCCAACGAGGATTACACAAAATACATCAACTTTAATTGATTATGCCGTGACAAACATTGAAAGCATGGTTGCGAAAACAAATTCGATAATGAAAATTAATGAACACGAGTCAATAAAATTATTAATTCCAGTAAAAGAAAATAAAATATTAATAAATCGAAAATACAAAACAACATTAAAATTTAACAATACCCTATTTCGAAACAGTTTCCTTCGTAGTGACGTACATAAAACACCAACAACTGTTGCAGCCAGTAACTTTGCTAACATACTAGTAAAAAGTATAAACAACTCATTAATCCCGATGATAATTAGTAAAAATATAAACAATACAGATAACACAAAACAGTGGTTCAACAACAACTTAAAAGAAATGAAAAAAATGAAAATACATCTGTACAATTTAGCCGTTTGGTTCGACAACGATTACCATTGGGAAAACTACAAAATTTTAAGAAATGAATACACAACAGAACTTGAGAAAGCTAAGGGAAACTACACAAACAACAAAGTAAACGAATGCACAAATCAAAAGGATATGTGGAAAACTATAAAAGAATTAGTTCTGAAAAAAGAAGAAACACAGTTACAAGAAATTATTATAAATGGCAAAACGATATCGAACGAGTTAGAAATTGCAGAGGAGCTAAACAAATTTTTTGTGAATAGTGTAATGGAAATAGCAGATAGCATTCCATATGTAACATATGAGAACATAATTAATGAAAATCCTCAGTACAATTTTAAACTTGAAATACCAAATATTTATAACTTAAAAGAAACTATTAAAAATATGAACAATAAAAAAGACCATAACTTCCTAACGAATAAAATGTTGCTGGATAATTTCGATATAATCGGACCACATTTATACCGGTTAATAGCAGAATCTCTTCAGACAGGTGTCTTCCCTGACAGTTTAAAAGAATCCTGTGTTGTTCCGATACAAAAAGTTAAAAATACCAAGAATCCTAATGAAATAAGGCCTGTAAATATGCTATCAACTATGAGTAAAATAATAGAAAAAATAGTACAAAATCAACTAAATAGATACTTTGAACAAAATAAGCTATTATGCGAAAAACAGTCGGGATTCAGAAAGAACCATAGTTGTGAATCCCTTTTAAATATGGTGGTATCACAGTGGAAAATTGAAATATCGCAAAAAAATTGTGTCGTTGCCGTTTTCATAGACTTCAAGAGAGCTTTCGAAACCGTTAACAGAGATATATTAATACAAAAACTAGAGAAGTACGGTGTAAAGGACAATGAATTAAAGTGGTTTAAGAGCTACTTGACCAACAGAACTCAAAAAACAAAGTGCGGAAATTATACATCAAGTTCAATAAACGTCAACGTAGGAGTGCCACAAGGTGCGGTCCTGGGAACATTACTGTTCCTAATCTACATAAATGACTTACAAAAAGTATTAAAAAAATCAAAAGTATGCATGTTTGCTGATGACGCCCTTGTGTATATTTGCGGAAAGGATGCGGATGAATGTGTACAAAATTTGAATGAAGAGATGAAAAGAATCGAAAAATATCTAAAAATTAATAAACTTAAAATAAACACTACTAAAACTAAAACTATGATATTAAACGGAAATACCGCGGAAAATATTTATATCGAGGGAGATCCGATAGAAGCCGTTAAAGAAATTAAATATTTGGGTATTCTAATAGACAATAAATTAAAATTTGATGTGCACTTTGACTATATTTGCAAAAAAATATCTAAAAAAATTGGATTTTTAAGGAGAATACGTTACAAATTATCAACTACAACAGCCATAAATATTTACAACACAACAATCAAACCTCATTTCGAATACTGCTCAACGTTATTTCTGGGAAGCCAATTTCTGGGAAGCCAAACTATGAAGGCAAGACTTCAAAAACTCCAAAATAAAGGAATGCGTTGTATTCTTCGGTGCCATCAACTGACTCATATTAGAGAAATGCTAACAAGACTGCAGTGGCTTTCCGTAAATCAGCGACTTGTGATGAATGCTTTAATTTTTATTTACAAAATTAAAAATGGATTATTGCCAGAATACATTCGAAGATATTTAGTTTACGTATCTGATGTTCAACCCTATTTTTTGCGCAACGTAAATGATTTCAGATTAAATTTTTGTTCAACCAATTTTAGTCAAAATTTGTTATTTTACAATGGTCTTAAATTATTTAATGAAATGCCAGAATATTTAAAATACGAAAACAATTTTTATATATTTAAACGTAACATTATTTCATATATCAAACAAAAGTTTTAATGTATTAAAATCCATGATAATAATGTTATAAAATTGTACAAATAATAGCATGTATGCTAAATAAATATACCAAAAAAAAAAATAAAAAAAAAAAATATGGTACAATAAAAGTAGTTTTTGAAGTACCTTCTGGTACAAAGAAAGTACTTTTTGATACAAATAAATTAATTTTTGATAAAAAATAATTTCTCGTACAATGATAGTATATTTGGTACAATGGAATTACTTTTTGGTACAAAAAAGTACTTTTTTATACAGTAACATCACATTTTGGTTCAATTAAAGTACTTTTGGGTAAAATTAAAGTTTTGTGATACAATCATAATATTTTTTTTTTGTACAATTTAAATACTTTTTAGCATAATTATAGTACTTTAACTATTTTTTTTGGTGCAATAAAAGTACTTTTTATACAATTAAAGTAACATCGGTGCATTTAAAGTACTTTGTGGCAAAATTAAGCTACTTTTTGGTAAAGGGTTATCCATTTTTCGGTTTAAAAAGTAAAGTAAAATAAAATACAGATAAAGCTATCATATCGATGAAACTATTACTTCACCATTACACAGTACAACACATGATTTTGGGACTCAATGCTGAGAATTGCATATCAAAGTAGCCTCAAAAAAGGAAATTCTGCATCTTTCGTTTTGTCAAGTTGGCTGCATTAAAAATTTAATGATCATACGATTTCTTTATAATAAAATAAATATCTGCTTTTATTGTAAAAAGCATAAACTGACCTAGTAATTGTGATTTAAACATTATTGTGTGTGTCGCAATAGACTATTTATTAAGGTCATAGCATATTAAGTAAAGATATGAAGTTTACCCATTGCTGAGCGTATGAGTTATGTGGAATTTTATATATTACTCATACTCAAGGAATCTTTCGAAAAATTTGTCTGTCAGGAGTATTATCGATAACGAATTGCTATGACATTCTAGTTGCCGACAACCAACAACATTTTTTCGCATCGCGTAAGACATAAGTTTCCGTATTTCATCTATGATTCGTGTGTGTGTGAAGGCGAGTATATTTTAGTTGTTTTTTTTCTACGAAATCACGTTTTCATTCCTATAAAGGCAACACTAATTGCACTTATCACAGAATAATGTCATAAATTTCAAACACAAGCACCAAATTAAAGATATTTTGTGAGGAAAAACTGAGTTTATGTCTTTTAACCTATAGTAAAAAATGGCCATATTTGCTATTTTTAAGACACTGGGTGCACTCGGGTTTTCGGGTAGGTTGTCTCCTATTCAATATCTACCACTTTGCTTCAGACACAAAAGAGATATTCGGTACGGTATGCCGAGATATAATCGTGTTAAAATATAGAAAATGTGCTGATAAACCACCTTAAGCAAAAAATTCGTTTTTACTTTTGAGGCTACTTTCACTCGCAATTAGCAGAAATGAGTCCTAATCACATCTAGATTCTCCGAGACAATTTTGCTTGTTGACGTTATCACCGAGTAAAACATGAGCTTTATTGCTGAACAAAATTTTTCTCAAAAAGTGGCCACATTTTAACAGCCACTTTTATAGTAAGTTTTGACTATTTTGATGCATTTTTCGGTTGTTAAATGATCCATATTCGTAAATGACAAACCTTTCACTAAATAAATTACACTTCATATGAGAGAGATTTTACAGCTGACAGTCGTGGCAGACCGTAGGTTTTCAAATCACTAATTGGATTACCCGTTATAACAAAAATTGTTTTTAGTGCGCTGTTTCGCACCTATTCGTAGCATTCGTACATACTACATTCTCGGCTCCATGATGCTAGTCAGTTTGCATACTAACCCTTCATTTGTTGAAATCAGCTTTACTTTCCATACGTAAAATACTTAAATAATACTAGTGGTGTTTTCTTAACATTATTAATATTATGTTTATTAACTAAACTAAAACATTCCTTTATTTAGCTAATTCGAAACATGTATAATCGAAACATTTACTCTTCGATATCACCTTTTTGATTTGGTCATCTTCACCCACCTTTATGATCGCATACATTCCAAGCAGACCATGTCTTTCGATGTGACAATGGCAAACCCAATACCCAGGATTATTGGCACAGAATCGTATGATAGAGTAACCCAAGCCAGGAGTTTGTACCACATCTTTTTGAACAGCAGGAAAATCGTCAGGCAGTCGTGGTATGCGTCCCTGTCGATCGAGCTCTGCAAACTGTGTGGGGAGGGGTAGTAGTGAAATTAAATGAATGAAAGGAAGAAAAACAAAAACATGTTGTTATATGAAAAAAACTTCGGATTCTAATAACTTGTTTCAAATACACAGGACATAGCCGAGTAAAGTATCACCATGATCGAATGAATGTGGTATAGTAATCTATGCGTAACATACAGACGCATTCAATTCTATATAACTATGTCTGTGTGTATCGTATAAAAAACTATGAGTCGACGTTTGCAAATAGAATTTACAAAGTAATCTTTGATCTTTCTACTCACATTTCTACAATCCGCCACATTGCCGAGCTTGTCTTGACCCACCACCCAAAACGTATAGCCATGCAAATGGAACGGATGCGTTGAACTCATCAAATTGATCACCACAAATTCAACACACTCACAGGCCGGAATGCGTATGACATTGGTACCTTGGCACATGGTCGACCGACAGTCAGTGCCATTGTCTTTCAGTGATGTTTGATTGCAAAAGTCTTTATCGGGATCGACGAGAGCATTGGCATTCAACAGACTTATACTGGGGGGCGTGAACGAGATGTCATTCATCTGGAAGGCCACTTTGCTGCCATATACGACTATGTTTAGGTAAAACAAATATTGCTTAAACGTTTGATTGCGCTTCCATGGCAAAGGCCTTACTGACCTAAGGTCTGTCGTGGCCATGTGCGTATCATCAATGACGATTTCAGGTGCACAACGACCCAGGGCACGTGATTTTGCTCCCGTATATTCGGCAATATCATCGGGTAGGGCCGTTCGTACTATGTGTGGCATGCCTGGCATGTGCATGTCCGGCATGTTGGCACTGCTGGGTAACATGGCAGATCTGGTGAGGCCCATAGACGAACCGGTGTGGCCACCCACTACCTGGACACCCATGTCGTCGTCGCTGGGCTCTTCTAGATGTCTTACGTCCGTGGTCATGGGTCGATTTATTATTTCGGTGTAATTGTATTCAGACAAAACATTGATAATCGTTTCCTTTTCCTTTTTCCCCTGGGCAGTGGCCGACTTGCCTGTTGCAGAGCTGTTAGTTGCCAATGGGGGCATTAGATCGTGCGGTGAACATAGGTAATTTACAATTGCAAGCTGATACAGACTGCCACAGTCAAAGAAACCCTGGCATTTAATCCAAAAGGCTCCCGAAGGTTGATTGGCACACAGGACAAAATCAATTCTCTCTCCTGAGGCTAAATGGAACTTGGAGGCCTTGACGGGTACGATATCATTGCCGTCAATGGCTATGACCAGCATTTGATGGTTCGCAACGGAAATTTGTACGGGACAATTAAAGACGCCATTGCAGAGCACACGTATACGATAACACAAGCCCTTGGTGACAAACAGGCGCTCGAAACGAAAGCTGGGATGATTGTCGGGCAATGACATATTGCGGTTGCGGCCTTTGCCATTGATGTGAATGGTGTTGGGACCCGCAAAAGTGGAATTGTAAGATATATCTTTAATTTGCAGTGTGTGCCGAATGTCATCAACATCATAGAGATAATGATGGGGATTGTCTTGCCTGGGCACACGCACCACAAGCGGTCCTGACATACCTTCGGCACGTTGCCAGCCCACATGGCTGTGATACCACAAGGTTCCCGGCCGATCGGCCTCAAAACATACTCGATACGACTGTCCCGGTTGGATGGGATATTGGGTGACAAACGGCACTCCGTCACTTTCCGGAGTCTTGGACATATGGAAGCCATGCCAATGTATGGTGGTACATTCCGTCAGGTTATTGTGGATCTCCACAATCAAGATATCGTGCAGGCACACCCTAATCATGGGCGCGGGATAATTGTAATTGAACAACTTAAGGGGCGTGGCAATGCCGTCGGCATATATACAGCGCTCTGCTGCACAAGCACTGGGATCGACCAAACAGCGTTTGCATTGAGGTCCCATTGTCTGATAATAATTGGTGACCAGTTTGTAATGGCATGTCATGCGTTGGCCCTTAATGCATTCCCGGCTACAGGGGTGGTTTTCGAATGAGTCGTATTTGGCTCGGTGAAAACCGTGTGCATCATCGTCGCGTTGGACGGGGCAAGTGTCGATGGGTAAATTGTCCCATCCGTCTAGAAATGGTGTGGTTATGTAGTCCGATGTTTGTTCGTTGTGGCCGTAAACGTTTTTGAAAAAAGGTCCGACAAATAGCAGCAGCCAAAGCCACAATATTGCGGTTGATCTGATGAGCATAGTCGCTATTTATTTTGTTCTTTGTTATATATCAGCACTGTTCTTTTACTATTTTCCACGACAACGTTGTACTGACACACCTCTGTTGCTGTAGGTGTTGCCTATGACTGATGAAGGCCGCCACCTTTAGAAAGGTTTAAAAATTTAGAATTTTTTGTCTGCGTCGCCTAATTTGGAGGATTGGCATATAGTACACATATGCATATGTTTTTTTTGTCATTACGGCCATATAATGTCTGGCTTGTGTTTACATGATAATGCAAATTGTTTGCACACACGATCTTTTGCCATTGTTCTTCCTGCTTATTTGCGAATTCAGATAAATACAAATTTTGATACTTCCAATATGCGTTTTTGCGTATATGTCTAATATAAATATGCACAAATTGTATGTACTCGTATGTTTCAAAGATAATTTGGGGTAATACGTAAAAACACATTCGAAATACATTTTTTATCAGAGTAAATGTAAGCGTTGAAGGGGAGACGACAATTGAGAAATTGATATGACAATCTAAACCTTCTTCTGTAATGCTCATAAATGTTGTCTTCGAGGATGTTGGCATCAATTCTGCCGCCTGTCCTAAATCTACAGCAAACAGTTACTTTTCGCATAACGTTCAAATCTGTAAACAATAGCCAACATACAGAGATAAGTAGAGTAGGCGCCTAAAAGTATGCCACACTAAACAGTTATCGAGCTAGTATAACAAGTGCATTTTAACAGTCAGTAATAATTAACATAACCTAAGAGTATGTGTGCTTGTACTTATAGTGTTAAACAATTGTATGAAGTCTGTCTCTCATTAATTATTCACAATCGCCTATGACTTTTGTGTGGGTGTCACACATGTTCAACTAAGATGGTAGCGAAGACCCCTCCCTGTATAAGTTTAGTCTAAAGTCAATACAGGTGTTCTTTTTTCGTAAAATTCTTGAATCATACATAGGTATTTATGAAAATATTTCGTATTATTTGTGTTTTTTCAACTTTAATACAATAAAATATGTGATGTGATCAATACAAAAAAATAACAAATGTTTGCGTTTAAATACACTTGTATTAAATATATATGCAAATTGATTTTTTTGGCAATTGAAATAATCGTATTAAAGCGACAAAAAAATAACATTTTGAAATGAAATAGAAGCAGATAAAATGGATAAGGATCGTTCATCCGTTTTATACGTAACATCAATGCTTAAATTTAATTACTGCTGTACTATTATTATGGAGCTTATGGAGCATGAATGGTTGTAGAAAGGACTTTCGGTCCTTGTATTAAAACTATTGCAAATATGGCAGTGTAGGAAGTCTTAGTGACTTTAGCAACAAAAGTAAAAAGTGCTATATAACAACTCTAACCGTATGGTCAATTTAAATTGGTGAGGGTATAAAAATGTATAGTTTGTTTGCATCTAATACAATTTGACTACAAATTATTAAATTTTTTAAAATTTTTGCTTTAAAATTTAAAATAAGGTCCCACTGTTATTTAGCGGTGTTAAATCCACCTAATCTAAAATATTTTTATTGACAATTAAAATTTGTGCAAAACCAAACTGCAGGGGGTTATCTGAAATTATAAAAGAATGGGTTTATATACTTTCAGATACCTTATCAACCACCTTCATTGGCTTAAGCAGTTTGCCAAACAATAACATTGATAATCTAGCAAGTACATAGACACTTAATTCTATGTTTAGAAAATATTGTTTATACAATTCAATATCCCCAGAGAAAGATAAGCTGCAGCGTGGATTAAGAAATTCAATTTATTTTTATATTTTTACATTTTTATATTTTTATATTTTTATATTTTTATATTTTTATATTTTTATATTTTTATATTTTTATATTTTTATATTTTTATATTTTTATATTTTTATATTTTTATATTTTTATATTTTTATATTTTTATATTTTTATATTTTTATATTTTTATATTTTTATATTTTTATATTTTTATATTTTTATATTTTTATATTTTTATATTTTTATATTTTTATATTTTTATATTTTTATATTTTTATATTTTTATATTTTTATATTTTTATATTTTTATATTTTTATATTTTTATATTTTTATATTTTTATATTTTTATATTTTTATATTTTTATATTTTTATATTTTTATATTTTTATATTTTTATATTTTTATATTTTTATATTTTTATATTTTTATATTTTTATATTTTTATATTTTTATATAACCCCTTCGATTAGTTATTTATTTTCGCATGGCCATTTTTCTTCCATGTGGTATTTAAATGCCCCCCCCCCCACTATTGCTCCTAATCTCTTCTATAATAGATAATGATTTGCTGAACCACTAGAGTCGATAACATTTGTTTATATCCCCCTATAGATAAGGGTCAGTTATATAGCAGACCATAAGACCTTAACATACGACATTGCAGTAGTTTACTGGAATTTTCAATATGAAGACGTTGCTTCTCTATACGTTCCTAATAACTGTAGCAACTAAGGCGGTGTTGGGTCAGGATATTTTAAAATATTTTCAAAATCCTGAACCTCAGCTAACACTAAGACCAAAAATTACCACGGTAAGTTGTACTATACATTGTGCCAATATCACCATAACTTCAGAATTTCTTTTACCGATCAGCATGATCGCATCGAGGGCCATGGTTACCCTGCAGAGACCCATCACACCGTTACCGAGGATGGCTACGTCATTACCTTGTTTCGCATTCCTTACTCCCACAAGTTGCAAAATCAACACAGCGTTCGTCCTATAGTGCTCATACAACATGGCCTTTTTAGCAGCTCCGATGGCTGGATGTTGAATGGACCCAATGATGGTATTGGCTTCAACATAGCCGACGCTGGCTTTGATGTATGGTTTGGCAATGCTCGTGGCAATACCTATTCACGTAATCACACTACACGATCGGTGAATCATCCCTATTTCTGGCGCTTTAGTTGGCATGAAATTGGTCATTACGATTTGGCTGCTATGATTGATTATGCCTTGGCCACCAATATAGGTCAAGGCCATAAGGCCTTGCATTATGTAGGACACTCTCAAGGCACCACGGTATTCTTGACATTACTCTCGACTCGTCCTGAATATAATAAGAAAATCAAGACAGCCCATATGTTGGCACCCGTGGCCTTTATGAGTAACATGGAAGATAAATTGGTGAAAACATTGGCTCCATATTTGGGTCATCATAACACCTATGCAGCTTTCTTTGACAGCCAAGAGTTTTTGCCCTACAATGAACTGTTCATGAAATTGGGCTACAATGCGTGTGCGCCCCATTCGAAATGGCACAAACTATGTAATGCCATAGCATATATGTTAGAGGGGCCAGAAACTAACTCGAATACTGTAAGTTTTTTTTTCTAAAACGATGAAAAGTTGTGTTATATAAATTTCCTCTCTTTAGACCTCTTTGACGATATTGGCTCAAACTCATCCCGCAGGTGCTTCGACCAATCAAATTTGTCATTATATGCAAGAACAACAATCCGGTTGCTTCTGTCAATATGATTATGGTAAGAGGAAAAATCTAGATATTTACGGACAACCAACACCTCCTGATTATCCTGTGGCTGCCATTACAACTCGCTTGCATTTGTGGTATAGTGATAATGACTCAATGGCTGCCGTTGAGGATGTCGAACGCTTAGCCTTGCTGTTGCCCAACAAAGTAATGCATCACATGGAGGATCCAACCTGGGCCCATGGGGACTTCTCCACACACAAAGAGGTGCGGAAGTATATAAATGAACCGATTATAGAAATAATGATGGAATATGAAGAGCAGATGAAAAGAAAATGAGAGATAGAAAATGAAATGTGTTTGAATTGTGTAAGAGAAGAATTTTACGAGAGAGTACAGAGGGCGCTAGAGAAATGTACAAATGCATTTGCTTTATTAAGACAACAAATGACTTACTGCAGTGAGCAATGTTTGCAAAACGTTCGAGACCAAAATAAGAGTTTGATATAAATGGGGGAAGTAACACAACGTAAACATAAATGCATATTTTATTATATTTTTAACTAAACTATGAACATTTCTTGCTCACGACAAGATCTCGACACTCAAAACAATACAATAATAACTATCCGCTAATCAATGAATACAGTTTATCATTTAACTGTTTTGAAGGCTGCTTTTCATTATTTTGCTAGAATAAAATGACATTTTGTTTTTCTACGTGGCACAGTGTGCGATTTGGCTAATCTAACGAAATTTGAAGTAACGAAATAAATTACTCAAAAAAAAAATATTGACAAATGTGGCCATTTTGTTTTTGGTTTAATATTTTATTAAACCAAAAAGAAATAAAAGTAAAACATAAACATTTTTTTTAATTACACTGTTCGACCGCCAGAATCAGTGGACAATTATCATACAGGACGATTTATTTTTTTACACAATTACATTTTTTTACCGGCCAAGGCATGCCTCAAAAAGTTTTACTCTACTGAAGATAGAATTTGCTCATAAATATGATATTAGAGAGGATGTAAATTTCAAGCTAAAATTATTAATACAACACTGGTCACAAAACATATATTTTCCCTTAATACATACTTGTAGCTTGCAAAAAAAACAGATCCAAATTTCTAAAGTGAGTCAAGTTTCCCAACAATTAGAACACGTTTATCAAACTCTTGTTAAACTTTTAAAATAGTTGTACTAAAATATGTTGTATGTTTGTAAGTTTCACTCATAATATGGACATTATTGATTTTTATATCATTGATTTATTAAAGAAGATTTGGCTATCGGTGGGAGATACAGTTTCAATGGATTTTAATTGTTGAAAATTGGTATTTCGTTTCGCTAGATCAGGCAAATCGCCCACTGTGCGTGGGAGAAAAGCATAACGTACTTTTTGCTTTTAGGTACAACATAATAAAATAAAACAAAATTGAAATATTGTATCTAAAATAAAATAAAAATAATTTTAACACAATTAAAGTACTTTTTAGTACAATAAAAGTTCATTTTGGTACAATAAATTGTACTTTTTGGTACAATAAAAGTATTTTCTTGTACAGTAAATTGTACTACTTCGTACTAAAGATTGTACTTTTTGGTATAGTAAAAGTACTTCTGGTACATTGAAAGTACGTTTTAGGTGTAATAATTTATATTTTTAGTTTTTGTACAATCAAAATACTTATTGATTAGATTTTTGGTACAATAATTTGGTACAATAATTTGTATTTTTTGTAACAAAAAAAGTACCATTTGGTACTACTGATTGTACTTTTTGTAATACTAAATCTACTTTTGGTAGAGTAAAAGATCTTTTTAGTATGTACAATGTACTTTTTGGTCCAAACAATGTATTTTTTGGTACAAACAAATTACTTTTGGGTACAAAAAATGTTTATAAGATGCAACAAATGTTCCTTTTTGTACTATAAAATTACTATTTGGTACTTTAAATGTACTTTTTGGTACAATAAACCCTCTTTTCAGTACAATTAATTTACTTTTTGGTACAATAAATGTACTTTTTGGTACAATAAACGAATTTTTTAGTTAAGTAAATTAATTATTTGGTACCAAAGAAGTACTTTTTTGTACAATAAATTGTACTTTTTGTTAAAAAAAATTTTTTTCGGTGCAATAAATTCCACTATTTGCTACAGTAAAAGTACTTTTTGGTACAAAGTACTTTTTGACGCAATAAATTTACATTAAGGGGGAAGAAAAATACTTTCTGGTACAATAAATTTAGTTTTTAGTGCATTAAAATAGTGAACGACAGCCCAATACAACCACAATATGAGTTTCTGTTGGTGAGTTGCTCCCTTATAACTTTTTCATAACTATGAACAAAATTATAATATCAAAAACCAGGAAATAATTGACAAATATTACTGCCGTGCGAGTGGCAACGTACATTAACATATTAGAATTAGTTTTTACCGAAAAAATTAATTCCTTTTATTGTCGTGCTAACAACAAGTGTCGACACAACCCCGTCGGACGAAAGCTCAAGCGAGACTGAATTCATTTGTTTGTTTTCTTTCAATGTGTGAGCGAATGCGTGTGTCTCTCGCGCCCATGGGCTACCTTACGCCGTTGACTGCATTAAAAGCTCTCTTTGGTTTGATAAAATTACTTTTTGTACTATAAAACTACTTTTTGGTAAAATAAACGTTCGTTTTGGTATAATAAATGTACTTTTTGGTAAAATAAATGTACTTCTTTGTAACATAAATGTACTTTTTAGTTACAATAAATTTTACTTCTTTACTATAAATGTGTTTTTGGTACAAGAAAAGTACTACATATTTGATACAATAAAAGTGTTTTTTTTTGTACTATAAAATTACTGTTTGGTACAATAAATTTTTTTTTAATATATTAATTGCAATTTTTTTGTGCAACAATAAATGCTCTTTTTAATACAATAAATTGTACTTTTTGGTACTAAAAAAGGACTTTTTGGTACAATAAATTAGCAAACAACAAAATTTCTTGTTTGACCAGTAAAAATGGCTGTTTGTGTGTAAGTATTTTTTGATACAACAAAAATACTATATGATACAATAAAAAACCAGTAAGAAAGTTTCAGTCGGGCAACACGACTTACATATACCATCACCCTCAGTAAAACAAAAAATTATCTATTATATTGATTTTATTAAAGTGAGCGGAGTGGTACATTTGTATGGGAGGTACCAGAAGGGGCGTGTCTAGACTTCCAGATTTCTTCTCCAAAACTTTATCCTATTATAGCTTTACTAAATACAGAATTTCGGCACGATCGCGTTGGGTGTATTGATATAATAACTCCATCACAAAAGTGGGCGGAAAGGTACATTTGTATGGGAGGTACCATAAGGGCGTCGCTAGACTTTCAATTTTTTCGTCAAAACTTTATCCTGTTATAACTAAACAAAATACAGAATTTGGGCAAGATCGTATCGAGTTTATTGATATTATTACTCCATCACTAAAGTGGGCGGAAAGGTACATTTGTATGGGAGGTACCAGAAAAGGCGTGTCTAGACTTCCAGATTTTTTATCCAAAACTTTATGCTGCTTGAACTTTACTAGGTACAACATTTGGGCACGATCGCGTTAGTTCTATTAATAACATTAATCGATTTCTAAAGTTGGCGGTACCAGATATGTATGGGAGGTACCAGATGGGGGAGGTACCAGATGGGGCGTGGCTAGACTTCCATTTCTTTTCCCAAAATCTGTATCCTGCTATAGTTTTACTAAATAAAGAACTTGGGTACGATCGCTTTGGATTTATTGATATTATTATACCATATCTAAAGTGGGCGGAGAGGTACATTTGTATGGGAGGTACCTGAAGGGGCGTGGATAGACATAAAGTTTTTTCCAAAACTTTAACCTGTTATAGCTTTACACTAAGTAAAGAATTTGGGTACGATCCCGTTGGGTGTATTGATATTATTACTCGATTTCTTAGGTGGGCGGAATGGTGTATTTTTTAATGGGAGGTACCAGATGGGGCGGAGCCATGTAGCCCATTTGCAATACCGTAAGTAGTTTTGGGAAAATATTAACTCGTGCAAAATTTCAAAACATTTGGTTGCGTCTTTCGAAAGTTATCGTGCGTACCAGCCGGACAGCCAGACAGACAGACAGACGGACATGGCTCAAACGACTTTAAAAGTCATGAATCGAATTTGGTTCAAAGAAACCTAGGGTTTTAAGTGACTCCTTCTATGTGTTACACTTTTGGGTCATATCAAATGATATATACCCTCATCCCTAAGGGTGATGGTATAATTTATAACAGTAGTTAACAAAGTTCTAAATAATTTTTTTCTATAGATTTCAGCCTCCTAAACATGACTATAAATTTTTCCTCTGATAAGTTTTTAAGATATGAATTTTTTAATTGTTTTACGAATTTTTTATGAGATGCATCAGCGTTTTTGAGAATAATCCGTAAACTCGTCCAACAATTTGAACAAGAGTGGTCTCCCCTAAAACCCTTGTGAACAAGCTTTTAACATCGGTTGAATAATTTTGAAAAAAACTATTTTTTTTGTGCAAAAATTATAACCATATTGATAAAAAAAATTTATAAAAATAATAATCGCAAAAATAAATCCAATTTCATAAATTGAGTATTAAGATTGGACACGAACAAAACAAGCTATCGTTTATAAAAATTGAATGATAAGAGCGAGATTTACACGTTTTTTAAGAGAAGATGACTTCAAATAGTTTAAAGTACAAATTTTAATAGAAGTGTACAATTTAAGAAATTTGCAATAGTTTATTCAGTATTAAAGCAGTTGTATCATAAACACAATATTTTCCCAAAACTGTTGCAGGGCTAACCATTTGGTAGTTACCACGCTAGCTTATTTAGTTTATAGAGTAAAAAATATTGTTGTCTGTGAAGCCTAACGATATGGATCACAGCAAATATTAAACACCTGAACATTGGTTCTGAATATGGAGCCAAAGTATTTAAATAAATTAATGTTATTGTTAGCACAGACATATTATTTGAATTTAGCAGTATATTTGTTAAAGTGTTGCTATAAATAAATTTATACAACTAAGATATTAGAAAGGAATATCAAATATAAAATTATTTTCAGAAAGACTTATTTGAGTCACTCAATTAACCCATATGTCTGTGTAAAATAGTGACAAAAAAAAGAATAATATTTATTCTAGATATAACCTTACACTCACACGTGTTAAAACACGCAGAGTAATTTTGCTTAATATTATATTTTTCCCTTAACATTAACATAACTTTTATCACTTTATCGATGTGGACTTAATGACCTGCGAGAAATATGCAATATTATCTCCTAATATATACATAAACAATACACGTAATTAATAGAAAACAAATCTCTGCCAATAACATTCAATACAAAGCAATAAAAGTTCTATCATGACAGAAACAGCACAACAAATATTTTCCTATCTTTGTTTATGAATTTATTACTTCACCCCTATTATTGTTATTAAATATTAGCTTTTAATTATTATAATTAGCGGAAATAATTAACATAGAAACAATAAAATATTACTTCATAATCCAAATACACTAGACAACCTGGGATCCAAGAACCCCCATAAACTTGAACATTTGTAATGATGATAAATAAAACAAAAACAAAAAAGAAAACTCGACAGTAAAACGAATTATTCGTGGAAGAGGAAATAATAGAGAACCCAGTCTACGACGAAGGGGAAAAATGCTATTAATGACAACAGAGCTATAAAAACCAAAGCATTAATTGCAGAGTCCTAAACGTTGGCAGCTAATAATTCTAGCCAAAGTAATAAAAGTTATAATAAACGTTTAATTAAAACGTAACTAAACAGACACAGGAAAAGGGAGACAAAAGCATAAACTATATTAAAATGTGGTGGAAAATCATAAAACTTGGCTGCGTCCTTGGCATATTCATAAAGGACATAAAGGGAGATATAAACATTTTAGAATATTTTCAGCAGCCGGGAGAACATTTGAACTTGAGTCGCAAAACCACAGTAAGAACTAAATTAATAAATTAATAAATTAATAAATTAATAAATTAATAAATTAATAAATTAATAAATTAATAAATTAATAAATTAATAAATTAATAAATTAATAAATTAATAAATTAATAAATTAATAAATTAATAAATTAATAAATTAATAAATTAATAAATTAATAAATTAATAAATTAATAAATTAATAAATTAATAAATTAATAAATTAATAAATTAATAAATTAATAAATTAATAAATTAATAAATTAATAAATTAATTAATTAATAAATTAATAAATTAATAAATTAATAAATTAATAAATTAATAAATTAATAAATTAATAAATTAATAAATTAATAAATTAATAAATTAATAAATTAATAAATTAATAAATTAATAAATTAATAAATTAATAAATTAATAAATTAATAAATTAATAAATTAATAAATTAATAAATTAATAAATTAATAAATTAATAAATTAATAAATTAATAAATTAATAAATTAATAAATTAATAAATTAATAAATTAATAAATTAATAAATTAATAAATTAATAAATTAATAATTCATAAATTCATAAATTCATAAATTCATAAATTCATAAATTCATAAATTCATAAATTCATAAATTCATAAATTCATAAATTCATAAATTCATAAATTAATAAATTAATAAATTAATAAATTAATAAATTAATAAATTAATAAATTAATAAATTAATAAATTAATAAATTAATAAATTAATAAATTAATAAATTAATAAATTAATAAATTAATAAATTAATAAATTAATAAATTAATAAATTAATAAATTAATAAATTAATAAATTAATAAATTAATAAATTAATAAATTAATAAATTAATAAATTAATAAATTAATAAATTAATAAATTAATAAATTAATAAATTAATAAATTAATAAATTAATAAATTAATAAATTAATAAATTAATAAATTAATAAATTAATAAATTAATAAATTAATAAATTAATAAATTAATAAATTAATCAATTCATAAATTCATAAATTCATAAATTAATACATTAATAAATTAATAAATTAATAAATTAATAAATTAATAAATTAATAAATTAATAAATTAATAAATTAATAAATTAATAAATTAATAAATTAATAAATTAAAAAATTAATAAATTAATAAATTAATAAATTAATAAATTAATAAATTAATAAATTAATAAATTAATAAATTAATAAATTAATAAATTAATAAATTAATAAATTAATAAATTAATAAATTAATAAATTAATAAATTAATAAATTCATAAATTCATAAATTCATAAATTCATAAATTCATAAATTCATAAATTCATAAATTAATAAATTAATAAATTCATAAATTCATAAATTCATAAATTCATAAATTCATAAATTCATAAATTCATAAATTCATAAATTCATAAATTCATAAATTCATAAATTCATAAATTCATAAATTCATAAATTCATAAATTCATAAATTCATAAATTCATAAATTCATAAATTCATAAATTCATAAATTCATAAATTCATAAATTCATAAATTCATAAATTCATAAATTCATAAATTCATAAATTCATAAATTCATAAATTCATAAATTCATAAATTCATAAATTCATAAATTCATAAATTCATAAATTCATAAATTCATAAATTCATAAATTCATAAATTCATAAATTCATAAATTCATAAATTCATAAATTCATAAATTCATAAATTCATAAATTCATAAATTCATAAATTCATAAATTCATAAATTCATAAATTCATAAATTCATAAATTCATAAATTCATAAATTCATAAATTCATAAATTCATAAATTCATAAATTCATAAATTCATAAATTCATAAATTCATAAATTCATAAATTCATAAATTCATAAATTCATAAATTCATAAATTCATAAATTCATAAATTCATAAATTCATAAATTCATAAATTCTTAAATTCATAAATTCATAAATTAAGAAAACTCATGAATTCATAAATTCATTAAGTCGTAGATTCATTGATTGAAAAATAATTATTACACGAAATTTATTGATTATAAAAATGTCTCTCTTTTTAGGCCCACCGCATCAATGAAATGGGTTATCCTTGCGAACACCATGAGGTACAAACCGCAGATGGCTATATTATCTCTCTATTCCGTATTCCATATTCCCCCAAGAACCCTTTAGCATCGCGCCATGGGATTCGTCCCAAAGTCTTGCTCCAGCATGGCCTATTCGGCACTTCTGACATGTGGGTGCTAAATGGTCCTGATTATAGCCTTTCCTTCCTGCTGGCCGATCAAGGTTACGATGTGTGGTTAGGCAATGCTCGCGGCACACTCTATGGACGTAAACACACCAATTTATCTATGACGGATGAAGATTTTTGGCGTTTTAGTTGGCATGAAATTGGTTATTACGATTTGGCCGCTATGATTGATTACGCTCTACAATATGAGAGTGAAGCTAAATCATTGCACTACATTGGCCATTCGCAGGGCACAACAGTTGCGATGGTTTTGCTGTCTTTAAGACCAGAATATCACAACAAGTTAAGAACGGTACAACTGCTGGCGCCAGTTGTACGCCTGGATCATAGTCAAGATCCGCTATTAAAGATTTTAAGTCCCTACATGGGCTACCATAATTTCCTGTCGCAACGATTTAGTCGTCAAGAATTTGTGCCCTTCAATGAGCTTTTCAATCTGTTGGCTTACCAAGTATGCCAACAGGATTCGATGTTTCAACAGTACTGTTCGCCTATGGCTTTTATGGTTGAGGGATCCTTTGAACATAAAAATACTGTGGGTTTATAGTAAAACTGAGTTTTATAGAATAATACGTTTACTTTTCTCTTTTTTTCAGACTGCTTTGTTTCTTTGTTTGGAATCTCATCCTGGTGGTATTTCCACTGAACAGTTATTACATTTCATGCAGGTCTATTATTCGTCCTCCTTTCGTCAGTACGACTTTGGTTATGTCGAAAATCTACAGCGTTACAATCAGCCTGAACCTCCTAAGTATCCGATCGAGAACATTACAATACTCTTACATGCTTGGTATGGCGATGGAGATCAGACCTCATCGTCAATTGATGTCTTTACTTGGGCAGATCATATGCCAAATATTCAGTTGCATCGTGTTGCAGATGATCTATGGAGTCATGGTGACTTTTTTTTCTCTTTGGATGTACGAGAATATGTTTATGAACCTATTATTGAAATAATCGGCGAATATGAGAGAAATAATATAAATTAAAAAAAATTATTGTTACTAAAAGTATAACAGCCTCATAACAAAAGAGATTGTACAAGAAATCATCGTTATGATTCGAAGAATTTTGAGCTGAGAATGCTTCATTGTTATATCGACTTAGAATTTCGTATATAGCATCTTGATACTATTACACAGTACAACATTTTTCAGCTCATTGATTTGGGACACAATTCTGAGAACTGCACTTGAAAGTAGCCCCAAAAAGAAGAAGTTCTGCATCACATGTTTTGTCAAGTTACATACCATAATAATTTAATATCGATTTGAAGTTACTAAGTATCGTATAGGGGAATTTGTCACGTTTAAGGCTCTTTTGTTTGGCATAACAAAAATACTATATGGTGGCGTTTGTATTTCATCATCTAAAATACATAGAATTATTTTGAGAATTTCCTTCAACTTATCTAAACATAATACCCAGTCTGGCTTTTATAACTTAAGTAGATAAAATATTTTCTAATAATCTACTACAACATGTACCAATGTCACGGTTTTAACTTCCGCTTTTTTGCTTTGCACTAAACACTACCACTAGTTTACTAGTAAAGTATGACGCTAATAGTAAGCAAAAAAACACAAGTCATCCATAAAATGTACAATTTCGTTGTGACGAAATTCCAACGCTTAATAAAAAAATCTTCCATTCCATTTAAATGAAAACTAAGAAGAAAAAACCCAAAAATAATAAATCGTTAAAGGATTACCAGTAGACATTTAGGAAGTTTATCTAATACCCCCCACTTACGCAAAAGAGTAGCAAAAACAAAAAAAAAAAAAATAGAAAAAAATCGCGTTATATTTAACAATCAACTTATCACCGAACACAGTTGTCAGCGACAGTATCTATGGGCTGTTGTTAAGCTATCTACTGTCAACAACAACGCAACTCTAGTTGACAGATGGGGCGACAATTTTGACGCTATGGCTGACTGGCTGGTTAAGTTTATCTCTCTCTATCTATCTTCTAGTTTTCATTTGAAATCAAACAACCAAAAAAGGAAATCAACTCAAACCCAAGGTAATCAGCAGCATGAATGGTAGAAAATAAAGATCCAAATGATATCTAGAATATAACGCAAAAAAAATCTTATGAACCTAAATCTAAACTAATCACAACAAATGGGTTTGAGTCCGAAAAAAAAGACCATCTCATCATTTAATTAAATGTAAAAGTTGTGACATTACACCTTTTGTCGGGACACAGGCACAGCACAGCATCAAAGGCATGAAAGCAAAATGTCATTAGACCAAATTACTTGCAGGCGGCAATGAATGTTGAAAATGTGTCACGTTCCGTTATATTTCCGATACTACAGACGATGGTTGTTGTGCTGCGTTGGACATTTAAATATGGCCAACAAAAAAGGAATTTCATAGATGATAAGTATATTTGTCTTTGATTGGACGATAGGCCTAAATATATATATAGAAGAAAATGTTGAGGATACAAATTGGGGTACAGTGGGTTAACGTTGTTGGATACTTGGAATATTTCAACTTATTATGTAGAAATTGTTACATTGCCATATAAAGTTGCATGCGGCAATTTTTAAATATACTAAAAATTTTATTTCAGCTAAATCGGACTAGTGGTTCTCGAGTTATGTTAAAAAAAAAGAGCCTAAAACGTGACAAATTCCCCTATATGATACTAAATAACTTCAAATCGATATTAAATTATTATGGCATGTAGCTTGACAAAACGATTGATGGAGAACTTCTTCTTTTTGGGACTACTTTCACGTGCAGTTCTCAGAATTGAGTCCCAAAATCATATGTGTTGTACTGGATAATTCTATGCCCGGGTCCAAAAAAAAACGAAAATCGAAAAAAATATGGGTGTTTCTAAAACCATTTTTTTTTTCTGATCGGACCTATGGGACCCTCAGGTTATTCTTCCCATATTCCCCGATAATTTCCATAATGGGTTCATAAACAAGTTTCAGTCTGGTAAACATAAGTAGAAACTCAGTAGAAACATAAAATTTGCTTAACAAAATACAGAATTTGGACACTATCGCCTTGGGTGTATTGATATTATTACTTGATTTCCTATGGGACCCACAGGGTATTCCTGCCATATTCCTCGATAAAAAGACACCATGAATCCATCGATCATCACCAATACGATGTGATTGAATATTTGGCATTTAATTTGCCCAAGTCGAAACATCAATTGTCAATGAGATCTGATCTCCATCGCCATACCAAGCATGTAACAGTATTGTTATGTTCTCGATCGGATATAAAGGTGGTTCGGGCTGACTATAACGTTCTAGTTTTTCGACATAACTAAAGTCATACTGACGAAATGATGACGAATAATGGACATGCATGAAATGTAATAATTGTTCTGCGGAAATACCACCTGTTTGAGATTCTAAACAAACAACAAAGCAGTCGGAAAAATAGAGGATAGTAAAATTAATATTCTAAAAAAATCAGATCAACTATATACCTACAGTATATTTATGTTCAAAGGACCCCTCAACAATGAAAGCCATAGACGAGCAGAGTTGTTGAAACATCGAATCCTGTTGGCACACTTGATAAGCCAACAGATTGAAAAGCTCATGGAAGGGCACAAATTCTTGACGACTAACTCGTTGCGACATTAAATTATAGTAGCGCATGTAGGGACTTAAAATCTTTAATAGCGGATCTTGACTATGATCCAGACGTACAACTGGGGCCAACAGTTGAACCGTCCTTAATTTGTTGGGATATTCAGGTCTTAAAGACAGCAAAACCATTGCAACTGTTGTGCCCTGCGAATGGCCAATATAGTGCAATGAAGTATGAAGAATTGTTGAATTGTTGACTATGATCCAGGCATACCACAGGAGCCAGCAGTTGAACTGTCCTTAATTTTTTGTGATATTCAGGTCTGAGAGACAGCAATGACAACGCAACTGTTGTGCCCTGCGAATGGCCAATATAGTGCAATGATTTAGCTTCGCTCTCATATTGTAGAGCGTAATCTATCATAGCGGCCAAATCGTAATAACCGATTTCATGCCAACTAAAACGCCAAAATTCTTCGTCCGTTATAGATAAATTGGTGTGTTTACGTCCATAGAGAGTGCCGCGGGCATTGCCTAACCACACATCGTAACCTTGATCGGCCAATAGGAAGGAAAGGCTATAATTAGGACCATTTACCACCCACATGTCAGAGGTGCCGAATAGACCATGTTGGAGCAAAACTCTGGGACGAATTCCATGACGTGATGCAAAAGAAGTATTGTTGGGAGAAAAAGGAACGCGGAAGAGAGAGATAATATAGCCATCTGCGGTTTGTACCTCATGGTGTTCGCAAGTATAACCCATCTCGTTGTTGAGGTGGGCCTAAAAAGAGGGACATTTTTATAATCAATGAATTTCGTGTAATAATTGATTTTATAATCAATGAATCTATGAATTAATGAATTAATGAATTAATGAATTTATGAATTTATGAATTTATGCATTTATGAATTAATGAATTAATGAATTTATGAATTTATGAATATATGAATTTATGAATTTATGAATTTATGAATTTATGAATTTATGAATTTATGAATTTATGAATTTATGAATTTATGAATTTATGAATTTATGAATTTATGAATTTATGAATTTATGAATTTATGAATTTATGAATTTATGAATTTATGAATTTATGAATTTATGAATTTATGAATTTATGAATTTATGAATTTATGAATTTATGAATTTATGAATTTATGAATTTATGAATTTATGAATTTATGAATTTATGAATTTATGAATTTATGAACTTATGAACTTATGAACTTATGAATTTATGAATTTATGAATTCGTGAATTTATGAATTTATGAATTTATGAATTTATGAATTTATGAATTTATGAATTTATGAATTTATGAATTTATGCATTTATGAATTTATGAATATATGAATTTATGAATTTATGAATTTATGAATTTATGAATTTATGAATTTATGAATTTATGAATTTATTAATTTATGAATTTATGAACTTATGAATTTATGAATTTATTAGTTTATAAATTTATGAATTTTGTAAATTTATGAATTTAATTTATTAATTTATTAATTTATTAATTTATTAATTTATTAATTTATTAATTTATTAATTTATTAATTTATTAATTTATTAATTTATTAATTTATTAATTTATTAATTTATTAATTTATTAATTTATTAATTTATTAATTTATTAATTTATTAATTTATTAATTTATTAATTTATTAATTTATTAATTTATTAATTTATTAATTTATTAATTTATTAATTTATTAATTTATTAATTTATTAATTTATTAATTTATTAATTTATTAATTTATTAATTTATTAATTTATTAATTTATTAATTTATTAATTTATTAATTTATTAATTTATTAATTTATTAATTTATTAATTTATTAATTTATTAATTTATTAATTTATTAATTTATTAATTTATTAATTTATTAATTTATTAATTTATTAATTTATTAATTTATTAATTTATTAATTTATTAATTTATTAATTTATTAATTTATTAATTTATTAATTTATTAATTTATTAATTTATTAATTTATTAATTTATTAATTTATTAATTTATTAATTTATTAATTTATGAACTTATGAATTTATGAACTTATGAATTTATGAATTTATGAATTCGTGAATTTATGAATTTATGAATTTATGAATTTATGAATTTATGAATTTATGAATTTATGCATTTATGAATTTATGAATATATGAATTTATGAATTTATGAATTTATGAATTTATGAATTTATGAATTTATGAATTTATGAATTTATGAATTTATGAATTTATGAATTTAGGAATTTATGAATTTATGAATTTATGAATTTATGAATTTATGAATTTATGAATTTATGAATTTATGAATTTATGAATTTATTAATTTATGAACTTATGAATTTATGAATTTATTAGTTTATAAATTTATGAATTTTGTAAATTTATGAATTTAATTTATTAATTTATTAATTTATTAATTTATTAATTTATTAATTTATTAATTTATTAATTTATTAATTTATTAATTTATTAATTTATTAATTTATTAATTTATTAATTTATTAATTTATTAATTTATTAATTTATTAATTTATTAATTTATTAATTAATTAATTTATTAATTTATTAATTTATTAATTTATTAATTTATTAATTTATTAATTTATTAATTTATTAATTTATTAATTTATTAATTTATTAATTTATTAATTTATTAATTTATTAATTTATTAATTTATTAATTTATTAATTTATTAATTTATTAATTAATTAATTTATTAATTAATTAATTTATTAATTTATTAATTTATTAATTTATTAATTTATTAATTTATTAATTTATTAATTTATTAATTTATTAATTTATTAATTTATTAATTTATTAATTTATTAATTTATTAATTTATTAATTTATTAATTTATTAATTTATTAATTTATTAATTTATTAATTTATTAATTTATTAATTTATTAATTTATTAATTTATTAATTTATTAATTTATTAATTTATTAATTTATTAATTTATTAATTTATTAATTTATTAATTTATTAATTTATTAATTTATTAATTTATTAATTTATTAATTTATTAATTTATTAATTTATTAATTTATTAATTTATTAATTTATTAATTTATTAATTTATTAATTAATTAATTTATTAATTAATTAATTAATTAATTTATTAATTTATTAATTTATTAATTTATTAATTTATTAATTTATTAATTTATTAATTTATTAATTTATTAATTTATTAATTTATTAATTTATTAATTTATTAATTTATTAATTTATTAATTTATTAATTTATTAATTTATTAATTTATTAATTTATTAATTTATTAATTTATTAATTTATTAATTTATTAATTTATTAATTTATTAATTTATTAATTTATTAATTTATTAATTTATTAATTTATTAATTTATTAATTTATTAATTTATTAATTTATTAATTTATTAATTTATTAATTTATTAATTTATTAATTTATTAATTTATTAATTTATTAATTTATTAGTTTATAAATTTATGAATTTTGTAAATTTATGAATTTAATTTATTAATTTATTAATTTATTAATTTATTAATTTATTAATTTATTAATTTATTAATTTATTAATTTATTAATTTATTAATTTATTAATTTATTAATTTATTAATTTATTAATTTATTAATTTATTAATTTATTAATTTATTAATTTATTAATTTATTAATTTATTAATTTATTAATTTATTAATTTATTAATTTATTAATTTATTAATTTATTAATTTATTAATTTATTAATTTATTAATTTATTAATTTATTAATTTATTAATTTATTAATTTATTAATTTATTAATTTATTAATTTATTAATTTATTAATTTATTAATTTATTAATTTATTAATTTATGAATTTTGTAAATTTATGAATTTAATTTATTAATTTATTAATTTATTAATTTGTTAATTTATTAATTAATTAATTAATTAATTTATTAATTTATTAATTTATTAATTTATTAAGTTATTAATTTATTAATTTATTAATTTATTAATTTATTAATTTATTAATTTATTAATTTATTAATTTATTAATTTATTAATTTATTAATTTATTAATTTATTAATTTATTAATTTATTAATTTATTAATTTATTAATTTATTAATTTATTAATTTATTAATTTATTAATTTATTAATTTATTAATTTATTAATTTATTAATTTATTAATTTATTAATTTATTAATTTATTAATTTATTAATTTATTAATTTATTAATTTATTAATTTATTAATTTATTAATTTATTAATTTATTAATTTATTAATTTATTAATTTATTAATTTATTAATTTATTAATTTATTAATTTATTAATTTATTAATTTATTAATTTATTAATTTATTAATTTATTAATTTATTAATTTATTAATTTATTAATTTATTAATTTATTAATTTATTAATTTATTAATTTATTAATTTATTAATTTATTAATTTATTAATTTATTAATTTATTAATTTATTAGTTTATAAATTTATGAATTTTGTAAATTTATGAATTTAATTTATTAATTTATTAATTTATTAATTTATTAATTTATTAATTTATTAATTTATTAATTTATTAATTTATTAATTTATTAATTTATTAATTTATTAATTTATTAATTTATTAATTTATTAATTTATTAATTTATTAATTTATTAATTTATTAATTTATTAATTTATTAATTTATTAATTTATTAATTTATTAATTTATTAATTTATTAATTTATGAATTTTGTAAATTTATGAATTTAATTTATTAATTTATTAATTTATTAATTTGTTAATTTATTAATTTATTAATTAATTAATTAATTAATTTATTAATTTATTAATTTATTAAGTTATTAATTTATTAATTAATTAATTAATTAATTTATTAATTTATTAATTTATTAAGTTATTAATTTATTAATTTATTAATTTATTAATTTATTAATTTATTAATTTATTAATTTATTAATTTATTAATTTATTAATTTATTAATTTATTAATTTATTAATTTATTAATTTATTAATTTATTAATTTATTAATTTATTAATTTATTAATTTATTAATTTATTAATTTATTAATTTATTAATTTATTAATTTATTAATTTATTAATTTATTAATTTATTAATTTATTAATTTATTAATTTATTAATTTATTAATTTATTAATTTATTAATTTATTAATTTATTAATTTATTAATTTATTAATTTATTAATTTATTAATTTATTAATTTATTAATTTATTAATTTATTAATTTATTAATTTATTAATTTATTAATTTATTAATTTATTAATTTATTAATTTATTAATTTATTAATTTATTAATTTATTAATTTATGATTAAGGAAGTCATATAATTTGATTCCACTGTAGCTGTCTGTACAAAAAAATATGGAAGCAACTGTTAAAGTATGAAAGTGTTAATGATGCGATAAATGTATTGGTTTGATGATGTGTTTCTTATTGTCTGGATGGAAAATTTTGTTAACACAGCAGAGAGTGAAAAAAAATATAATGCCTTAAATTTAATATTATGCCAACTCGTTGTGAAAATTTCTTGCAGCAAATCCTTTCCCAAAAAAGGGACTTGGATTTCTTTACACAATCGAGTACTTTCACCTTTTATGCCGCGCAAAATTTGTCTAATTTTCTGTGGGTCAGTAATACTCATGTTAACGACGACTTGCTTATGGATCAGTTGGTGGTTTTCAGCACTACCTTTTTTTCGCTTGCGTTTTGCGTCAAATGAACAAGTGGGTTAGGCAATGAATATTATTATCAGATTTTACCTTTTTTGTATTTCGCCAAGGATGTACATTTGATTTGTATTCTATACATGAGCGATGTTAAGGTAGTGTTTGTCTTTGGTTTGCTCACAATTCTTGGAAAAACTTTCTGCACAATCATGGCAGCAGTAAATGCTCTAGTCTTAGGTTTGTGTTGAGCTACTATGTAGTATATGGCTGGGACCTTTTTTAATTAAAATAATGGTCAATGACCTCTCGCAAGGTGTTGTACGTGTTCGTATGAAATTAGCCTCATAATCGCTTTAAATGCATGCTTGAATGTATTTTTTTTTTCAAACACAAGTTTTTGATTGTTAATGGTAATTGGGTGGCGGGAGCGGGAGAGTTGAAGTGTTATTAAAGAGACAAACATTTATCATTTATATAATGCTAGTTTTTTTGGTGTAGTAAAGGTACTTTGATGCAATAAAAGTACTTTTGGTACAATAAAAATACTTTTTGGCTACAGTAAAGTACTTTTAGGGTACAATCGAAGTGCTTTCTGTACAATAAAAGTGAAAGTATTTTTTGTAAAAAGGTTTTTGATGCAATTAATTCAATAAAAGTAATTGTTGTTACAACAAAAGTACTTTCTAATACATCAATGGTACTTGTTGGTACAATAAAAGTAATTTTTGATACAGTAAAAGTACTTTTTGAGACAATAAAAGTACTTTTCGGTTGTTTCGGTTGTGTTGGTGAAATAAAGGTACAATAAGGTACTTCTACGTGCAACAAAACTACTTTTTTATACATTTGAAGTTCAGTTTGGCGCAACGAACATTTCGGTATGAAAAAGGAATTTGTGACACAATAATAAGTAGTACTTTTTGATGCAATAAATATACTTTTTGACACAATAAAAATAGTTTTTGATGCATGTAAAGTACTTTTTGATAAAATAAATGTACTTTTGATGCAATTAAAAAGATTTTTAGTACAATAAAGGTACTTCTACTTTTTGTTACAACGAAAGTACTATTTAGTACATAAGAAGTTTTGTTTGGTACAATAAAATAACAACAAAGGTACTTTATGGTACAATAAAGTTCTATTTGGAGCAATAACATTTTGTTTTTAATAAAATAAAAGTACTTTTTTGACACAATTATAGTACCTTTTTGGTATTAGTAAAAGTACTTTTTTATTGCAACAAAAGTATTTTTTGGTGAAACTAATGTCCCACCCTTTCTGGTACCATATATAGGCTGTCTTGTACTGTGTACACAAATGGTCATATTCCTAGTAGTTATGGAAGAGGTTCTTAGTTCCATATAGAATAGAAGCCAAGGTATACAATGGGAAATCAACAACAAATACCTCAATTACCTGGCCTATGCAGACGATATTTGCTTGCTTTCTCATAGACTGTGTGATCTGAATTAGATAACATTTTATCTTCAGAAAAAGCTGCAACACACGGGCCTTAAAATTAACACAAGCAAAACAAAGACTCTTAGCATAGGAACCGAATCAACAGCGCCATTAATCGTAGGTGATGAAGCTTACAATTATGTTCCTAACTATTGTTACCTGGTCTGTGAGACTGATGCTGATGGAGGTTCTGATTTAGACGTAGAGGGCAGAATAAACAAGGCAAGTTAGAGGAACATACGAAAAGTTTCTCGTTTAAAACCGGGGGTTCGATTTTGAATTTTGACCCTTGGTTTCTTGAGCAAATTTTCTTAGAATTTATTGTAGATTATGATTTTGAGATAAACGCTTAATTTGTAATCACTATAAAATACTTAAGAAATCACTTTCAATAGGTGGGGGTATCACTATGAAATGGCTGGCCAATGGTGGATTTTCATATGGAAATCTTTAAATGCGTTTATCTCGTAAACTAAGCGTCTAATCGAGAAAAGGAGCTTAATTTGTGATCACTATCAAAAACTTAAGAAATCACTTTCAATAGGTGGGGGTATCACTATGAAATGGCTGGCCAATGGTGGATTTTCATATGGAAATCTTTAAATGCGTTTATCTCGTAAACTAAGCGTCTAATCGAGAGAAGGAGCTTAATTTGTGATCACTATCAAAAACTTAAGAAATCATTTTCAATAGGTGGGGATATCACTATGAAATGGCTGGCCAATGGTGGATTTTCATATGGAAATCTTTGAATGCGTTTATCTCGTAAACTAAGCGTCTAATCGAGAAAAGGAGCTTAATTTGTGATCACTATAAATTATCTAAGAAATCGCTTGCGATAGGTGGGGATATCACTATGAAATGGCTGGCCAATGGTGGATTTTCATATGGAAATCTTTAAATGCGTTTATCTCGTAAACTAAGCGTCAAATCGAGAAAAGAAGCTTAATTTGTGATCCCTATAAAATAATCACTTTCAATAGGTGGGGATATTACTATGAAATGGGAGGCCAATGGTGGATTTTCATATGGAAATCCTTAAATGCGTTTATCTTGTAAACTAAGCGTCTAATAGAGAAAAGGAGCTTAATTTGTGATCACTATTAAAAACTTAAGAAATCACTTTCAATAGGTGGGGATATCACTATGAAATGGCTGGCCAATGGTGGATTTTCATATGGAAATCTTTGAATGCGTTTATCTCGTAAACTAAGCGTCTAATCGAGAAAAGGAGCTTAATTTGTGATCACTATCAAAAACTTAAGAAATCACTTTCAATAGGTGGGGATATCACTATGAAATGGCTGGCCAATGGTGGATTTTCATATGGAAATCCTTAAATGCGTTTATCTTGTAAACTAAGCGTCTAATAGAGAAAAGGAGCTTAATTTGTGATCACTATTAAAAACTTAAGAAATCACTTTCAATAGGTGGGGATATCACTATGAAATGGCTGGCCAATGGTGGATTTTCATATGGAAATCTTTGAATGCGTTTATCTCGTAAACTAAGCGTCTAATCGAGAAAAGGAGCTTAATTTGTGATCACTATCAAAAACTTAAGAAATCACTTTCAATAGGTGGTTATATCACTATGAAATGGCTGGCCAATGGTGGATTTTCATATGGAAATCTTTGAATGCGTTTATCTCGTAAACTAAGCGTCTAATCGAGAAAAGGAGCTTAATTTGAATCGATTAATCTTTGAATCGTTTAGTCCGTACAAATTTACCCACTCTAATATACAACGTATGAGTAATATTAATTTTATGCGGATTTTATACTAATCATACGCACATCATTCCAATATTGTAGAGTTATGGTTTAATAACACAGTGCAACGGCCAATCTGGGGGGATGCGAAATTCCTAGGCAGGTTGGAGGTAGTAGTTAAGTATAGTAAAACCCCTAAAGGATTTGGCGTTCTCTATAATTCTGCTGTGGTGGGATTTTTGACCCATGGTTTCATGGGCAAATTTTCTTAGAATTCATCGTAGATTACGATTTTGATAAGCGCCTGGTAATTTTATTATATTGACTTACTCTAATGTACAACGTATGAGTAATATTCATTTTATGCGGATTTTATATTAATCATACGCACATTATTCCAATATTGTAGAGTTATGGTGTAATAACACAGTAAAACAGCGTATCTTGGGGGAGGGAAATTCCAAGTCTGGCCGAAGGTACTAGTTAAGTTTAATAAAACCCCCAAACGAGTTGACGTTCTCAACAATTCTGCGGAAGATTGAAATGCGTTATTATCAATAGTTCTTGAGTTGTAGCTAACAATCTAAACGAATAAACATCAAGATAAGCAAACCCCCTTTCAGGGTTTTACTATACTGGCCTGTACTGACCATAACCCCGACTTTAAATTTCTATCCCCCCCCCACCACCACCCTGACAATGACCCCGAAAATGTTCCATAGTTTAATCAACTATTTTCACATGAACTCATTAATTTTTGCTACCCCCCCCCTCGTTAATAGATTTCCACAGTACATTAACTTGAACTTTAAATTATAGATATCAACTTGATTTGTGATGCAATTATATCCTTTCGTCTCCGTATTGGTTAGTGCCAGAGAGTCCTTCTTGATATTGACATTCATTGACTTTATAATGTCAACGGATAGAAAGTATTTTAATTATTAGTTCTAAAATGATAAAATCTTTGTAATAAAGTGTTGTATGTCTTAGTCATCATTTAAACCGCAACATGAGCTTTTAAATTGATTAGTAAACATTTCTTAAGCAAAGCTATGTAGACGACAGTAGTGATTAAATAAAATAGTCGAAATAATTGAGTTTATTCAACTATGTACATATTAGATGTTGTCTGTCGTCCTCTCTGTATTGACACAAGTGTCGGCTATGATATTAGACAGCAATCAAACAGAAGCAATCAATCAACAGCAGGTGTTTATAAGCAATATTTAGTTGTTATTATATATATTAATATGCATATTTTTTGTTGTACTCGTATAATGGATATTATTCTGTGATGACTGACAAGTTTGTCAGTTCAATTGATGTTAATTAAGGCAATTGAGCAATAATAGGTAGAATGATCGAAATTATACATATGAAAAGTAAGTAATTTTTTTTAACAATTTAATATTAGAATATATCTTACTTGAAATGCACAGTACAACATTTTTCAGCTCATTTTTGATCGGACTAGTGGTTCTCGAGTTTTGTCAAACAAAAGAGCCTAAAACGTCACAAATTCCCCCATACGATACTTACTAACTTCAAATCGGTAGTAAATTATTATGGCATGTAGCTTGATAAAACGAATAATGCAGAACTTGTTCTTGTTGGGGCTACTTTCACATGCAGTTTTCAGAAAAGAGTCCCAAAATCATGTGTTGTACTGTGATATTACATACGGCTGCTCTATGGCACTCCCTATGACACAAGTGAGACTCTAAAGTAATTCAATGTCAGTTCATATTCACCTTTAAAATCTAGATTTATATCCAAACCTTAGCAGTACAACCAAAACTCCCTACCTACAAGAAGAATACAACAACATTTTCTTACGAATATGAATACAAAGCTAAACCTCTTTTAAGAAAATTTTCAGCTAACCCGACTAAGGCAACGCCAAGAACCGACAACAAGATAAACCTTCAATTTGTTAACATTCAAAGTAAGTAATCCTTTACACAAAGATAAGCAAAAAGGTAATTTATTAATGGAAAACTTTCCTTTTTTTGTACTGTTGCTGCTAACTTTGCTTTGATTCTCTATGCGAAGTTGCTTTCATCACCTTTTTATTTGCTTTCATCATCTAAGTGATGGTCGTCGTCGTCGCTGTCGTGTGCATCGCATCGCATCACCTTAGCATTAGCAATGTCTGAGAAGGAGTCAGCTGAGGTGGCGTATTCATATCAGACTACAGACATCTCTGACGGTCTGCTAATAATAATAAAATTTTAAACAGATTTATACAATAGAAGATAAGATTTAATCTACGTGTGTGTGTGTGTGCATAGCATATGATTTAGTAGTTTACAGTATTTTAAACTAAGCAAGATGAGTTAGTTGTGTGACTGCTAAATGTACAATAAAATTTATATTTAGTTTAAACTGGCTAAAATTAGCATAGGCATATTTATATGTGCATATATATGTTCATTGTGAAATGGATACAAGTTCATTCATGTGAAGTTGTGAATAGAGATAGAGGAGATCACATCATACGACATTTGTATGAAGATAACTTTGCCAGTAAATGTTATGGCTCGAGCAAAAAAGGTTAGTATAGAGTTATCAAGGGGAAAATTTATTTAACTCCTTGCGGTTTCATGTAAAATATTAATAGTAAACTATCAACGTTTTTAGGAGTTTCTTGTAAAAGTTGTTGGAAAAACATAAAATTTCGGAAAAATTGATGGAACTTTATTAATCATACCCTCACCCGACGATTAGGAGAGTACATATAATTTAATATGACCCGAAAGTGCAACATATAGAAAGAGTCCCTTAGTCCCTAGGTTTCTTTGAACCAAATACGATTCATGACTTTTAAGGCGTTTGAACCATGTCCGTCTGTCCGACTGTTTGGCTGTTCGGCTGGTACGCACAGTACTTTCGAAAGACTTAATCAATTGTTTTTAAACTTTGCAATACTTCTTACGGTATTGCAAATGGTCTACATGGCCCCGCCCCTTCTGGTACCTCCCATACAGGATAAATTCCACCCACTTTAGTATTCACCCAGCGCATCGTGTCCAAAATCTGTAAATAGTAAAGTAATATCAGAATAATGTTTTGGTACTTCCAACACAATTGTACCACTCCGCCCACATAACAAATTGAATTATAATGTCATTACACCCAACGCGATCGTGTCGAAATTCAGTACTTAGTAAAGCTATATAAAGATAAAGGTTTGGAGAAAAAAACACTGGAAGTCTAGCCACGCCCCATCTGGTACCTCCCGTACCCATCTGGTACCACCCACTTTAGAAATCTATTGATATTATTGACACACCCTACGCGATCGTGCCCAAATCTAGATTTAGTAAAGCTAAAGCAATATAAAGTTTTGGAGAAAACTAATATACTAGACATTTTATATTTTATTGAGAGTGAGGGTATCAGGGTATAAGAAATTAAGTAAGTAAACACAGTCTACATTCAGTGGTCTTCCAAAAAAGGATACGCCTGCAGAACTTTGAGGGTTAGAGTGGGTCAACTTTTTTTCTTGACCAAGCGGTTAATCTTAATCTACGATGAATTCAAAAAAAAAATTTAATTCTGCATAGGAGCTTCCTAAGGAGGTGAAGATGGGGAGTAGGTATGTTTGGTAAAAATGTTAGGAGTAAAACATTACTGGGGGGCGGTCATATATATATAACCCTCTTGGGGCCATACCGGGGCAGTTGTGGGCTTTGTTGTGAATTTTTCTTATTAAAAACCGGGGGCTCGATTTAGATTTTTGACCCATGGTTTCTTGGGCAAATTTTCTTAGAATTCATCGTAGATTACGATTTTGATAACCGCTTGGTGCATTTTTTTACTCCATACAAATTGACCCACTCTAGAGGGTTGTTTTCAGTCATTTGTGTAGGAGGTATCAAAAGGGGTGTGACCAGTGATGGTATATTTGACGATTTATCGTCATTTTGACGATTTTTTGTCCAAAAATACAGAGATGACGATTTGACGATTTTTACCCCTTAAATGACGATTTTTAAAAAATAACAACTTTCCTTTTATATGCAAGTGAAATTTTGCTTGAAACGAAATTACCACAACATGAAATAGATGAAAATAAAATGAACTGCTGTAATTTTTACATCGAACTTTGTGATCAAGTTCTGAAACGATTTAAATTTGAAAATAAGTTCAAATTATTAAACTTAATCAATCCGAATATATTTATAAATGGTCCAGAACCGTATTTCTCTATTATTGTAAAAGAGTATCAACATTTTTTTGAATACGATGAATTGCAAAGTTTAGACTCCGAATTCCTCAAGGTATCCCAGTTAGATTTTAGAAATACATACATTGAATAGTAACAACGAAGAGTTGTTGAAATTTTGGAAAACAGTCTGTGAGCTAAGACGTGCGGACTCTTAACTACTTTTTTCAGTTTAAACAAATTATATAAAAAAATTCTAATACTACCACATTCATCGGCAAATGTAGAATAAGCATTTAGTCAAGGAAATTTAAATAAAAAAAATTTAAAAAAATATATATATATACATAAGAATTCCTTAAATTAAATAAAGCAAATTGTTTAAATTTAAATTTAAAGGTAAAAGTTTAATAGTTATATGTATTTAAATAACAGTACATCTGCTTAAAATGTAAAATTATTCTTATTAATAATTTTATAAGACTGAGAAAAGTAGAAAGGTAATACCTTTCTAAAAGCACAAAGTAATACAAATTATATAAAAATATATTAATATATTAACCTCTCACTTTTTTTATTGATTATTGATAGGTTTTTTTAAATTTTTGTTAGTTTTTTAAGTTATTTTATTCAATGAATTATTTTATTTAAAATAATTTTTAATGTATTTTAAGTAAAACGTTTAAAAAATGTATTTTATTGTTAGTTTGTTACAAACAGGATAAAATGAGTGAATTTTTATGTAAAGATTTTTTGACGATTTTAAAATCAGGTTTTGACGATTTTGACGATTTCAAAAGCCAAAATTGACGATTTCTGCCCAATTTTGTATACCATCACTGGGTGTGACAGAGATTTCAGTATTCTAAGGGGTTGTTTACTTTTATAAGATGGTCAAACTCACCCAAATATCCAGCAGTTTTACGTCCGAAAGTTATGGGCGATATATTAATTTTCCAGAAATTAAAAAATTTGAACGGGATCTACCAGAAAGGTTCGACCGATATGGTCCAAATTCATTCCTCAGTAAAATTCTCATCACTGTACATTGTTCGTCAAATATGACTGAGTTCAAAAAATTAATATAATATAGGGGTTAAATCGGGCATTTGTATAAAGACACCAAAAGGCGTGTGACAAAAGGTGTCGACCGATATAGTCTATATACATTCCTGAGTAAAATTTCTGTAAGCGTTTATCGAACGCAAAACTCTTACAGAAAATATACTCTGTGGGTTAAATCGGTCAATTATATGAGAACTTCCTGAAGAGGCGAAGCAAAGATCTTGTAAGAAAATTAAAGTTACCAAAATCAAATATCCTTAAGTTTTCCGTCCGGAAGTTATGGTCCAGAAGTTATGGGTTATGTTTTATTAATTTTACAAATATATAGGTCAATTTGTACGTAAGGTACCGATTTTGTAAGAGTTTGTCTGTTCGTTTGGAAGTTATTGGAGAAATATTATTTTTTCAAAAAAGATCGTACAAGCAGGGGGTTGGGCTATTCTACTCGTTTACAATCCCATTTCTTCATTTTGGAAAATATTAATACTGCCAAATTTGCATTAGGAACAGTTGATTTTTACTTGATTTATGCTGCCATCCAGCCAGACAGACGGACATGACTCAATCGTCTTAATAAGTCCTGAAACGAATTTGCCCATAAGATACTTGGGGTCTAACACGTCTTCTTTAATGCGTTACACTTTTTATACCATCACCCTTAGGGATGAGGATATATATCATTCTCATATCAAATTATACTTTCACTCACCGCTAAGGGTGTGGTTACAAATAACGTTGGGAAGACTACATATATCCCATTTCAATATTTAGTCATATTATGGAGTATGAAATAAATAACCAGCAATAACGGTATACAAGTTGTTGAGTTCACCCATGACATACACACGTAACACATGAAAATGTTTTTAAAAATTTAAAAAATAATAAGTAGTAGACCGGGTCGGTCCCCATTCAAATTATTTTTTTCTCCAAAGTCGAGGGCAAATATAAAAGATCACATCGAGAAAACTTAAAAAAAAAAAATTTTTTTCCTCCCCCACCCCCGGAAAAACAGCCAAAATCGTTTATTTATCACTGCTTTTTTGTTTGTGGCTCAATCGTTAAATCAAAGGCATCGGTGTATAGGTTTCGACGAGTACTTCATTTGTCCTATAGATGTCGCTGACGTACGACATCATCTTGTAATGATGGTCTCATTTAGAGCAATTTCTACCCCTAAAATTTAAAAATATTTTTTTCTAGGATTAAAGCCCTTTAAAAACCAAGAACATTTTGCTTTGAAAGTATAAAGTTTTATTCAAAAACAAAAAAGTTACGAATGATAAGATGTATTTACAGCATCAACAAAAACATTTTTTATGTTGTTTGCATTATTATCACAAATTATTGCATACTTTATAGCGCTGATACGAAATGTTTATAAAAATGATTCTATACTTTGTAGCTCAAATTGTTGCAAAAGTCTTAAAGACATCGAAAAAAAATTAAAAATTTTCTCGAGATAATTCATTTTTAATCTAGTTACCGACGAAATATAATTTTTATTACATATAAAATCCCAAAAAGAGTAAAGATATGTATGTAATTACAGCAAATATTGGCGCGACTCAAGGTCCGTTCACTACTTTCTAGTTTGGCAATAATTTTTCATTTTGATTAGTTATTCCAAGCGCTGATTCACTTAAATTTCGCACAAATGTTCAGTGTTGCAAATTGCATGGGAAGAGTACATGTGCATATTAATGTCTATATTTTATTATTAATACTTCCATTTTGCACCAGATATCTTTATAATTTCGTTGCCTGAATATTGGTGACGCTGAATAACTTCATCCGCATGTTTAAAAACACTGTTTGCGCTAAAAAGTATGCAATAACTTGTATTTAATTTTTTTTTCCAAACGCTAAGAAGTATGCAGTAGTTTTCTGTATTAATGCAAACAACAAAAAAAATATTAGTGTTGATGCTATAAATACATCTTTTCATACGTAACTTTTTTGTTTTTGAATAAAACTGTATACTTCCAAAGCAAAATGTTCTTGGTTTTTAAAGGACTTTAGTTCTGAGAAAAAATATTTTTAAATTTTAGGGGTAGAAATTGCTCTAAATCAGGCCATCATTACAAGATGATGTCGTATGTCAGCGACATCTATAGGTTAAATGTAGTACTCGTCGAAACCTATACACCGATGTCTTTGATTTAACGATTGAGCCACAAACAAAAAAACAGTGATAAAAAAACGATTTTGGTTGTTTTTCCGGGGGGTGGGGGAGGAAAATAATTTTTTTTTTGAAGTTGTCTCGAGGTGATATTTAATATTTGCCCTCGACTTTGGAAATTTTTTTTCGCGACCCGGTCTAATAAATAGTTATTACTTGTAAGTAGTTTACTCGACTAAGAAGATGAACAAATGTACTCTCATAAAAATATATGTTCAATCAATATTGTTTATGACTTAAAAAAAAGTTCTCAAAAGTTAAAAAAAAAAATTGATTTCCCTTTACACCCCATGCATGAGGTATGGAATAGCTTCTCGCGTTGTTGTGAATTAACACGCTTTTTATTTTTAGATTCACAACTTACGGCACCTACTTGTTTATCGACGAATGCGAACGTCACTGTTTGAGAAGCTTTCACTAGATTCGCCGATTGACTCGGCACTATACTGCGAAGTTGCTGTCGACAACATTAAGGGGTCGTCAGTGAAAGAAAAAATTTAGATGACTGGAACCGGCAATCGAACCATGGACCTCCCGCATGTTAATCGCGTATTCTAAGCACTATGCCGCGGTCACTAAAGTTAACTTAAATTAAAATTAACTTAATTTTTGTTTAATTTCCCATAATTTATATGCTGCCCTAGCTTAACTACTATAGCAGTAATTAACAATATTTAATTGTGAGTGTTAAACAATTATAATTCGTGTAATTCTTTGACTGCTTAAAATGCTTGCATTGCACTATTTAACTAACTAAAATTCATTCATACTTTATATTATCGTATATGCGCTGACCTAGTAAAATGTCATTTGTATCTTTACATTGTCGTAACTCACATTTATGTACTTCCTAATGGTATCCAACATAACAGCAGCGTTTAACTGCCAACTTAAAGAGTGTGTAAATAACAAATGGAAATGGAAATTGTTCGGTAGACAGAAACAAGTCGGAGTCAGAGAAAGAGGGAGAGAGAGTTAGAGAGGGAGAAATAAATAACATATTTAGTTGTGAGAAGTTGTACGTTTTCAATGGTACTGTAATGTGCTACATTTACAAAAAATTTTATTCATGACGATTAAAGTGATACTCTTTTATAGCTGATAACAAAAGGCATCTATTAAAGTAAATAATGGGAAGATCATATAAGTAAAAAGTTTGTAAGGGCTTGAAATTGTTTCTATATAGTATTGACTGTGTAGTTATTGAACAATGTTAAGCTATTAAGTACATATTGCACAAATGCAGTATATACAACTCAAATATTATTCCATATTTGCAAAAACTGAAATGCTACAATTCCCTATACACAGTAGCCTTAATATGCTGCATCGATAATAGAGATCTGGGAAATGTGACACAAACTGATACGACGCAATATAAATCGATATTAAAAAGGAACTTAGTTTTCATTGTATACCTAAGGGTTCTGGTCAATCTCAATTTGTTTTCCTGTTGTTTTATTTTATCATATTAAAAAAAAAAATTACATCCCATGAATATGGTATGAGACAGCTTCTCGCGTTGTTGTCAATTAACATGCTTCATATTTTTAGACTCCCAACTAACGGCACCTACTTGTTTATCGACGAATGCGAACACCACTGTTTGAGAAGCATTTACCAGATACTGCGAAGTTCCTGACGACAACATCGAGGGGGCCGGCTATGTTAGATGACTGCAGACAGGAATCGAACCATGGATCTTTCTCATGATAGTCGCGTGTTCTAACCATCATGTAACAGTCGAATTTGGAGTTTTCTTGTTTTTCAACCCCTTGCGATTTAGGGATTTTATATTGCTTTAACATTTAATTGTCACATACACATTAATACATCGCGTATTCCCAAAAGTAGCGTACATTCTGCAGCAATAACTTTCAATAGCTAAATCTGATTAGGTTTTTTTTTCTTAGCTTCCGTTTCCCCTATTTATTTTGCAAAACAGCATGAGGCTTATGATGATGTGATGCATACAAATGCAAACATTTGATAGTGCACTGCACATACGGTTGCATAAGTGGAGTGCTGCATACTCTATGGCGTTATATGTATGTATGACCATATACACAGAGTCTTATTATGAAAGAGAAGGTAAAATGCTAACAATTAAGGTGATATAGTTTTGATACCCTCACTCATGGGAAAACCCATAGAAAACCAAAACCTTTGCCACTCCGTTTTTTGTTACCTCACATACAAATTACCTTACCTTGACTATACTCGCAAATATCTCTAGTATTTAGTTCAAGTCAGTCTCTTTCAAACTCTTACTTGTAAATACTCTTTGTATTATGTATGACCAATGTCATTGTTGTGATGCAGCACTCAGTGCACTGGTAGTGGTGAAGTAAGAAATCATACTAGTCATAGTCATACGTAGTAGTAGTGCAATAATATTACGTAGTTAAAGTGTCATATCACATACGTACATACGAATAAACTTCATTCATTACGATTACACACTTCGTTGGCATTGCTCGTTGAGCCCAAAAGGCGACGTTTCACAAAAAATGATAGAAAATGGTAGTAAAAAAATTAACATATGTGCACTAGGGCTGATCGATTTGTAGGGAAGCAAAAAATCGCTTAAGTGACAAGGAAATTCGTATTCTAGGGATCAAAATAAGAAACTTTGCTCGAGGAACCATACCTCTAAAACGAATTCTGCTGTCCCGATTTTTAACCCGTCGGTTCAAATTTTGAAAAATACCACTTTGACCCATCAAGACCAAATGTATGACCCCCACTAACTAACCCCATACAAAATTTTCAAAAAATCACCATTTTTGGCATAGAAAACAAAATTGTTTTTTTTTTTAAAGTTTGTATGGAAAAGTTTCTAGGGGGTGTGCCACTGGCATGGGTGGGGTGGTCGGCCCTGCAAAGTTAGTGGGCGGTCGGTGATACGTTTGGACTTGATTGGGGCACTCTAAATGGGTCAAAGTGTGATTTTTTTAAACTTGAATCTACGGGTTAAAAGTCGGGACATCAGAATTCGTTTAAGAGGTATGGTTTCTTGGTACCGGCTGTGGCATAATGGTTAGAACACGCGACTTCCATGCGGGAGATACGTGGTCCGACTCCCAGCTCCAGTCATCTACATTTTTCATTCATAGCCGGCCCACTCGTTGTTGTCGACAGCAACTTCGAAGTGTAAGTGTCGAGTCAATCGGCACGTCTAGAGTAGGAGCTTCTCAAACAGTGACGTTCGCATTCGTCGATAAACAAGTAGGTGCTGTTTGTTGTAAATCTAAAATAGAAAGCGTGTTAATTTCGCAACTACGCGAGAAGCTATTCCATACCTCATTCATGGGGTATAAAGGGAAATTAGGTTTTTTTAGGTTTTTCTCAGGCAAAGTTTTTTATTTTGATCCCTTAAATACGATTTCCCTTGATTTTTAAATCGGTCCGGCCTAGTGTTCACCAACATGCTATGAGAACAGTAAAGTTCAACTTTCATGTGAGGTGAAGGAGGTACTAGACCAGTAAAACCAAATGTTTGGCGTTCTCAGGCAAACATTTTTTTTTTTAGTTTTGATGGTCATTCGCTTAGTTTTTCAGCTACAACTCAAGAACCATTGATGATTTCTCATTTTGTTGTTCCGAAGAATTGTAGAGAACGCCAAACCCATTTGGGGTTTTACTATACTGTCCTAGTACCTTCAGCCTGACTTGAAATTTCTTATACCGCCAACCCATATTGGCTGTTACACTGGGTTATTAAATCCACAATATTGTAAACATGTACGTATGATTATTATAAAATACACATATAATTAATATTACTCAAACGTTGTTCATAAATATGTACATTACAGGAAGTATTGAGAAAAATTTAAAAAAATAGGAGATAAATGAAAATTTCTTGAAAATTTTATTCCATAAAATTAGTCCAACTTGATTTTATGATACAACCGCACTGGTGTACAATAATCCAAACTATAATTCTGCCAATTAACAAAATCATAGGACGTTCAACTCTTTCTTATGTTTCCATGACTTTGCCCATTATAATAATAGGCAAACGTCATGCGGAAACAAAATGAATGGAAATCGACCACATTTTGTTAATGGACAGTATGAATGACGATGGAAGAAAACAACTGGAACAAGAATGAAAGTACTTTTTCCGATTTCAGTAGAGTTTTAGTGCAACGGTGCAAAAACTCAATTAATAACAACAATAATAAAGTTATACTACAATATGAATGTATTAATAACAATATGAAACACAATAGTCTTTTAACTGTTGAATTGTATCTGGTATGGTAGCGCTGTTCTGCTGTTCGACTTCATGTTTTAAGAAATACCGTTCGATAATTCCTTCGATGAGTTTTTGCGCATGTAACGCTAGTTCTTGAATATCTTCATGTCGGTCATCAGCTTGAATACGGCAATTGTGTTAATACACGCATCCATTCTTTATCGAGATGCATCTTGTAAAACTTTCAACGAAGGTTATTGTAAAAAAATTTCAGAAATTGTTCAATACGAGCGGTCAATATAATGCGCGACGCCACATACCACTTGAGTACGGTGTTTAGCGCGACATTCTCTACAACAGCAACAATATCTCCTCACTACAAGCTAGATGAGGTCTTTTCTATCGCGTATCGTCCGAACATCCAACAAATTTGCAGATGGTATTGAAAATAGTGGACTCGCATAATAGGTGAGATCACCTCACTTTATATTGTACAAAGAGCACAAGAAATATTTTTCACAGAATGCTCATATACGTCATGCAACGGACAATTTTTGGAGAAGTTGTTGCTTTATTATCAGACCGACCCTAACAAGATAGTTAGAACACGCGACTATCATGTGCGGGAGATCCCGGGTTCGAATTCCCCTCAATGTTGTCGACAGCAACTTCGCAGCATCGAGTGTCGGGTCAATCGGCATGTCTTGTAAAAGCTTCTCAATCAGTGACGTTCGCATTCGTCGATAAACAAGTAGGTGCCGTTAGTTGTGTATCTAAAAATAGAAAGTGTGTTAATTCACCACAACGCGAGAAGCTATCCCATACTTCATTCATGGGATGTAAAGGGAACTTATGTTAGATTTCATTACTATTCTGTTCATTATGAAATGCCAAAGAATGCTTAATAAAAGAAAGATGACAAGTTGACATCATTCATATGTGGTCTGCAAAGAAAATTAAATTAAAAAACAAACCTCTACATGAATCACATTATGTGATAGTGAGAACTTTGTACGATTTTCTTATAATCACCCTTAGGGGTAGGAGGGTATATATCATTTGATACGAGAAAAAGTGTAATGCATTAAAGGAGACGTTGTTGACCCAAAGTAACTTCAGAACAAATTCGTTTCATGACTTTTTAAGACGATTAAGCCATGTCCGTCTGTCTGGCTGGCTGGTGAGCAGGATAACTCAAGTAAACCTTTACTGATTTTGATGAAAACTTACCAGTATTATTGTTTTTCAAATTGAAGTAATATAATTGAAAATGGGTAAAAAAGCCCCACCCCTTCCTGGTACCTTCCATACAAAATGATCTATTTTTGTAAAACATAATATTTCCCCTATAACATCCAAACGGACAACTGGAGACTATTTGAATTTAATCAATTTTTATACCCTCACACTACGGTTAGAAGGGTGTACATCATTTGATACGACACAAAAATGTAACACATAGAAGGAGTCACTTTAGACCCTAGGTTTCTTTGAACCAAATTCATGACTTTTTAAGTCGTTTGAGCCATGTCCGTCTGTCTGTCTGGCTGTCCGGCTAGTGCGCACGATAACTTTTGAAAGACGCAACTAAATATTTTGAAATTTTACACGAGTTAATATTTCCTCAAAACTACTTATGGTATTGCAAATGAGCTACATGGCCCCGCCCCTTCAGGTAACTCCCATACAAATACATCATTCCACCCACTTTATTAATATTATTAAAAGACATATCACGATCGTGCCCAAATTCTGTATTTAGTAAAACTCAAGTAGTATAAATTTTTTGTGAAAAAATCTGAAAGTCTATCGACGCCCCTTCTGGTACCTCCCATACAAATGTACCACTCCGTCCACTTTAGAAATAGAGTAATAATATCAATACACCCAATGCGATCGTTTCCAAATTCTGAACATATTTAGCAAAGCTATAACAAAATAAAGTTTTGGAGAAAAAACTTTAAGTCTAGCCACGCCCCTTATGGTACCTGCCATACAAATGTACCATTCCGTCCACTTGAGAAACCGAGGAATCAGTTCATCTGAATAAAATTTCAATGCTGGTATTGAAGTACACCGAATATAGTCAAATTTTGTGCAAGTTAAGCGTTTATTAAACGGTAATTTACAAAAACAACATGTAAAAAAATTTCAGTTGGGTAAACCGACTTACATATACCCTGAGTAATTTTAATCTTATGCGGATTTTATATTAATCATACGCACTTCTATTCAATATTGTGGATTTATGGTTTAATAATAATGAAAATTTTTACAGGATTTCATTCGATAAAATTTGTCCACTTACCCAGTATTTTCATCCTGACATGGAACTTCTCTCGACCCTAGAGTTATCGTGCCCACCAGCCAGCCAGACAGTCAGAGACGGCTAAATTGTCTTAAAAATTTTTGAAACAAATTTCATCATAAGATACTATGGGCCCACAAGTCGTATAATTTAACAGAACTATAGGCTTCAATAAATCCAAAAAACAAATAAAAACATGTAATTAAAACCAGTAAGAATACCATATACCATCACCCTCAGTACAACAAAAAATTTTCTATTATACTAATATTATTACTCGATTTCTAAAGTGGGCGGAGTGGTACATTTGTATGGGAGGTACCAGAAGGGGCGTGTCTAGACTTCCAGATTATTTCTCCAAAACTTTATCATGTTATACTTTTACTGAATACAGAATTTGGGCACGATGGCGTTGGGTGTATTGATATTATTACTCCATCTCTAAAGTAGCCGAAGTGGTACATTTATATGGAAGGTACCGGAACGGGCGTGTATAAACTTCCAGATTTCTTCTCTAAAACTTTTTCCTGCTTGAACTTTACTAAATGCAGAATTTGGGCACGATCGCGTTAGGTCTATTAATAATATTAATCGATTTCAAAAGTGGGCGGTACCAGATGGGTATGGGAGGTGCCAGATGGGCCGTGGCTAGACTTCCAATTTTTTTTTCTCAAAAACTTTACCCTATTAAAGGTTTAATAAATAAAGAATTTGGGTACTCTCACGTTGGATTTATTGATATTATTACTTCATCTCTGAAGTGAGCGGAAAGGTACATTTGTATTGGAGGTACCAGAAGGGGCGTGGCTAGACTTCCAATTTTTTTCCAAAACTTTATCCTGTAATAGCTTTACTAAATACAGAATTTGGGTACGATCCCGTTGGGTGTATTGATATTATTACTCGATTTCTAAAGTGGGCGCAATGATGCATTTGTATGGGAGGTACTAGAAGGGGCGGAGCCATGTAGCCCATTTACAAAACCATAAGTAGTTTTGGGAAAATATTAACTCCTGCAAAATTTCAAAACATTTGGTTGCGTTTTTCGAAAGTTATCGTGCGCACCAGCCGGACAGACAGATAGACGGACATGGCTCAAACAACTCACAAAGTCATGGATCGAATTTGGTTCAAATATACCTAGGGTATTAAGTGACTCCTTCTATGTGTTACACTTTTGGGTCGTATCAAATGATATATACCCTCATCTCTAAGGGTGATGGTATAAAAAGGGTTGAAGGTGATTCATTAGAAACAATTTTTTTTAATTTTAAATAATACACTTAAAATATAATTAGCTGCCGAAGTCTTTTGACATTTAGTTTATTTTCGATAATTTCATTCAAATGTTGGTCGCGACTATGCTCCGTTGGTGATTTAAGCGGAAGTTCTAACTTTCGATCACACTTTTCAATATTGCGCTAGGAATGGTAACTTTTGAGATTTTGGGGCGAATTTATTAGAGACTTATTCCTAGATCCTCAGTTGGTACCGTAAAAGACCCTTTTGGTACTCTTATTGGCCCTGCGACCGAAAGTCATATGGGTGTGGGTATTTATCAGTCAATTTACATGACTAAAATATCTGTACTGGTGTTTTTTTACTGTTTGCTGTACAGTTTTTGATCTACCCTGTATGTAGTCACTTTTAAACACAGGGGGGATTTTAATTATTAAAGCCTGAATCTAATATTACAAATTTGACAACGTTCGTAATATGAATTACAACTCGACAGTCTTATTTTATCCTACAGCCGACAAGACTTCATCACACCAACGACATTTGACAACGTCTAATTCCTCTGACATCGTAAGTAATTTTTATTGTTTCCTGAATGACTTAGTTGTGTGAATGAGTGTATATGTACGTCTGTTTGTCTACTACTACTACTACTACTTCCACTATGTCAGTTTAAGAAACTTCTCTACAGACATTAGGCATGTCAAGTGCATCATGATCTTTTTTTTATTGTGTCCCTTTCTCCTAAGGCCCCCCACCTCATCATGTTTAGTGCCATTTTTCATTTTCACCACACAACAACAACGACAACAAAAACTATTTCAAATGCTATGCACAGAGACATGGTCGAGAGAGTACTCTTGTATTCTATGTCAATTATACTTTAATGTATATAAAGTTCTAAATAAAATAAATTGATTGTACGTTCGAGATTATAAAGTGACATATGTGCTATAAAGAATATTCATATCACACACTCGCCCATATGCACTTAAGTGTACAGGGGCATGTGTGTGTGTGCGTGTGACATATGACACTGAATGCAATGAATTGAGTTTTCTCAGCGATCTCGTATCGGAAATACGATTATCTGAGCACAATGCTTATCGTAAATATTAAATACTAGTTACTGCATTATAAAGTGATTTAAGACTGATGACAACGTTTAGTGTTGCAGTGTCAGTTGTGCGTGCTTGTTTGCATGCGTGTATGTAAGTACATAACGATGTTAATGTTCCGGCTGTCGATTATGCATTGACTTTGTCCAAGGTTATGGTTAAGAGAAATATTACTTCAAGTTGAAATAAAAGAAAAACAATAACATGATATAATATTTATTAGAGTATACAATTCTTTGGTAACTTTTAGACATTGCCTAATATTTGCTAACTTTAAGATAAAGTACATCACAGTTTTTTTTTGTCGAGAAAAATCATTAACATTTTTACATAATTCCTTTTCTCCAACGTCAATAATACTAAACGAATGTTTAGATTGGTTTTTTAGTATCCGTAGTCAGGGCATTGTTTTATGCATCTTGTCACTTATTCTGTACCGCAATTACAACCTCAATGCATTTGTTTTCTTAGAAAGGTGTGATTCATTTAGACGTTAGATTTTTAGTTTTACATAAAATACTTCAAATGGAATTGGATGTTCGAATCTTTATTATAACACGACAAAACGATCTCTAACATTTACTTTTTAACAATTATTTCATACAAATGTTGATCGTGACTCCGCCGTAGATGACCTTTGCGGAAGATACAACTATCAATCACTCTTATGGGCATAATCATCTGTTAGTGAAGAGAAGTCTTGATTTTAATAACTTTAAAGAAAGAATTTTAAGGGGTGCTTTAACCAGTAAGAAAACTTCAGTCGAGAACCCTTACATATACCCTCACCCTCAGTAAAACATACAATTTTCTAATATATATTCGATTTCCAAAGTGGGCGGTGTGGAACATTTGTCTGGGAGGTACCAGAAGGGGCGTGGCTAGACAACAAGATGTTTTACTCTAAAACGTTAACCTGCTTGAGTTGTACTTAATGCACAAATTGGGCAAGATCGCATTGGGTCTATTATTAATATTAAAGTGGGCAGTACCAGATGGGTATGAGAGGTACCAGTTGGGGCGTGGCTACACTTCCAGTTTTTTTTTCCAAAGCTTTATCCTCTCTAAATACAGAATTTGGGAACGATCACGTTAAGTCTATTAATAATATTAATCGATGTCTAAAGTGGGCGGTAACAGATGGGTATGGAATGTACCAGAAGGGGCGTGGCTAGACTTCCAGTTTTTTTCTCCAAAACTTTATCCTGTTATAGCTTTACTAAATATAGAATTTGGGCATTATTGTGGAGAGTGTATTGATATTACTACTCGCTTTCTAAAGTGGGTGGAGTGGTACATTTGTATGGGAGGTACCAGAAGGGCGTGGCAAGACTTCTAAATTTGTTCTCTAAAACTTTATACTGCTTTAGCTTTTCTAAATACAGAATTTGAGCACGATCGCGTTAGTCATATTGAAATTATTACTCCATATCTAAAGTGGGCGGAATGATGTATTTGGATGGGTGGTACCAGAAGGGGCGGGGCCATGTAGCCCATTTGCAATGCTGTAAGTAGTTTTGGGGGAATATTTATTAACACGTGAAAAATTTCAAAACATTTGGTTGCGTCTTTCGAAAGTTATCGTGAGTTATCGGACAGCCAGACAAACAGAAGAACATGGCTTAAATGACTTAATAAGTCATAATTCGAATTTGGTTCAAAGAATATTAAGGTCTGAAGTGGTTCCTTCTATGTGTTACACTTTTGGGTCGTATCAAATGATATATACCCTCCTACCCGTAGAGTTAGGGTATAAAAATGCAAACAAACAAAGACAAACTCATTTTCATTTATACAGATTTGACCTTTAACCTCTTTGGGGCACGGCTTAAAGTTGTCCGATTTTGCTTAAATTTTGACCATAGCCGTTTTATAACAACTGACATAATATTCCACATGGGGATTACCGAAAACCCAAAGTTAAATTTTCGCTGCCATCCTAATGTACATATATGTATAAATGATCATCGTCAAATTCTGATTCTATTTTAAGATGTCCGTCCGCCTGTCCCCGAGATTACAGCCTAAGTTGAAGAGCTATCGAGATCTAGTATGTAAGAGTTAAAAATACCACCTACGAATGTCATTCATAATCATCCTGTAAGATACTTTCCTCCAATACCCTGTACTTGCTTTTCTACGGTCAATGATAATCCAATCATCTGCAATTCTACAAGACACTTGGACAAAGTCCTCCCAAGTCAATGATTACCAACATCGACTTACATTCATTTACATATATACCATCTACAGATTGTTCAAGGCCTCTAACATGCCACTTGATATCGCTTAAACAAAATACCAACGATCGTGTGCTGTGTTGCGGTTTCATCCAACCATTTCCAGCGCCATCAGCGCCACTTCCGATCCCCGTCGCAAAAATGCTTACTTACACGTTGCTCTTATGAACATTTCTGTGATAATTTTTCTAAAGATTAAATAGACAATAATTGCGCTGTTTAAATACCATAATCTCGTGTGAGTTTATAATTTGTTTAAGACTTAATATTATTATATCACTCACTCACTCATCTTACACTGTTGTATGCAGTGCAGTGTGTGAGACTTTTGCTTCTTCAGTTGCGATCGCATTTATTGTGTGGTGAGATGGGTTAGAGTGAGAAGTGATGCGATGTGATGTGATGCGATGATAAAACTGACAACATCTACTAGAGTCATAGCGGTGTGCAGCGTTTGGAAAATATATGATCTGTTTGCTCGACTGCTGGCTGCGCGTCGTCACCCCATATATGGTATGCTATTATCATTGTAATAAAGTTATAGAGGGATGAAGCAAACAAACAGAAGAAAAAAAATGAAAATTCAAAAGAGCAGCAACAAATTATAATGACAAGAAGCTGCTTCTATTGTATGCTAATTAATTTTCAGAATGGTGAAAATCCTAAAGATTCAGTTGAATGCAATGGCTCGTGGCGTGAACGTGTAAAATACGGATACTGAAGTTGTATTGACCTAAGTGACGGCCCAACGATACGGTAGTGAACGTAAGATCCTTTAAGTATTCATATTATAGAAAACAAACCGAAAAAATTATATCATCGCGCGACTCGGATAAGTCTAAGTGAATTCCCTTAGTGATGTGTTATAAAAAATCATCTTATAAAAAAAACAAAAAATTTGTGACGATTAGAAAAGAAGTAGTTGATGTGCGAATGAAGTGGAAAGAGGAAGACTACATGAGATTTTTATAAAAAGTGTGGCTTTGTGGTGCAATGATAGATTTTAAGTTAAATTTTTAGTATTTCTGTTTGTTTACAGAGCAAAGTAATTTCGTAAATACAATTAATTTTTTAATTGAAATTAAGCCTACAACATCTTTTGTGATGATATTGTAACTTGATTATTGAAAATGATTATATGCCGTATTGCTCATATTAACAACGCTTGTAATTGATATGGTTAAAATTGTTGTTTAAATCACTATTAACTGTTAAAAATTCCTTTTCATTACTTAAAATGTGTCGACCATTTACTATTTTTTTTCCTTACACCAATTAGTAAACTTATGTTGGACAATTATGAAAAGGAAAACCACAAGATGACGTTTGGTTATCAAACATTGAGAATTATAATAAGAACCACTTTGGTATGACAATGCGTGATAATAAAATCACATCAAAGACCTAAACAGTTGACCCAACCATAAGGGACCGATCAGTAGGTTAACTCGTTTGTGGCGTTTCTCCAACTGAAGGATAGGATATCGTTTTTGAGATAGTAAGATAATTATCTTTGGCTATGCCGAAGTTCAGATACACTAGTTATTTGCACCACAACTTTATTTAATAAAATTTTGTACCTCAAAAAAGCGACATTTATATGACTATTAGCCAATTAGATACACATTTTCTTAATAATTTTTAAATACTACAGAGCATGAATTGTTTATATAGGCTGAGAATATTTTTATGAATTTTTTTTAACCCCCAAAAACGGAGTGCGAGTAGTTTTTGTCTCACCTTGCTCATCCTACAACTCTACCTCAGCTCAATATCTCTTAAACTTAGTCCTGTAATCAAGGTGACCGATAGACGAACGGACGGACGTCTTTAAATCGAGCGGAATATTGTGTCAGTTGTTATATAACTACTATTGTCAAAATTTGAGCAAAATCTGACAACTTTAGGCCGTGCCCCAGAGAGGACAAAGGTCAAAGCTATATATATGAATGAAGTTTGTATATAAAGTTTGTCTTTAGTTGTATTTTTATACTCTTACCCTACGGGTAGGAGGGTTCATATCATTTGATACGACCCAAAAGTGTAACACTTAGAAGAAGTCACTTTAGACCCTTAGTTTCTTTAACCCAAATTCGTTTCATGACTTTTTAACTCATTTGAGCCATGTCCATCCGTCTGGTTGTCCGGCTGGTACGCGCAATAACTTTCGAAAGACGCAAGAAAATGTTTTTAAACTTGGTATACGTTAAGTATTTTCCAAAACTATTTACAGTATTGAAAATGGGCTACATGTCCACGCCTCTTCTGGTACCTCCCACTCAAATGTAAAATTCCGCACACTTTAGAGATCGAGTAATAATATTAATACTCCCAACGCGATCGTGACCAAATTCAGTACTTAGTAAAGCTTTAACAAGATATAGTTTTGAAGAAAAAATCTGGAAGTCTGACCACTCCCCATCTGGTACCTCCCATACAAATGTACCACTCCGCCCACTTGGGAGTTGGAGTAATAATATCAATACACTCGACACGATCGTGCCCAAATTCTGTATTTTGTTAATCTATAACAGGACAACGTTTTGGAGAAAAAACTGGAAGTCTAGCCGCGCCCCTTTTGGTACCTCTATACAAATGTACCACTCCGCCCACTTTAGAAATCGAGTAATAATATCAATTTAATAGAAAATTTTATGTTTTACTGAGGGTGAGGGTATATGTAAGTCGGGTTGCCCGACTGAAAATTTCATACTTTTTTGTTTTAAATTGTTAATATTTCTAATATTTTAAATATTTTCAATATTGAATGTATTTTATCGTTCGGTTCAAGATCTATTTCTATTATTGCTAATAGAGTGTTTTTTACAAGATTTGTGTGAAATGGATTATGTTGATAGCTGGCAGAGCCGATATCTATTTCGAGACCTCCACTATCATCACAAACTTTAAGTGTAGAATATTTCAATATTTTTAATAATTTAAATATTTTTAATATATTTTTACATTTTTAATATTTTTAATATTTTTAAACTTAATAATATTTTTAATATTTTTAATATTTTTAATATTTTAAATATTTTTAATTTTTTTAGTATTTTGAATGTTTTGAATATTGTTCTTGATTTTATTTATTGTTGATCTGTAAAGAATTATGATATTGTCATAGTTCGGTTTGAGATCAGTTCTATTGACAATTATTTACTATTGCCAATAGATTTTTCATCAAGAGTTTGTGAAATGTATTATGTTGACAGCAGGTTAGGCGTATGACGTCATTTCGACATTAACCACAATGTCTCGTCAGCGCCCTTTGCTGTGCCTTCTCCTCTATCATCACAAACCTTAAGGAAAGAAAGCATCTCAAAGTTAATGAGAACTTTTCCCTCCGGTGCGAAGAAAGCATCCTCGAAGCGCACAACATGCCAACATAATACACAGATCAACAATAAATAAAATCAAGAACGATGAATACACTGAAGGTACACAGAACGGGGTTGACACTTTGTCAACAACAAAACTCCTGTGCAATTGTGTCCGATGGACACATGCATAGGCAAGTGCTTGTGTGTGTATTATGTTGCCATGTTGTCCGCTTCGAAGATGCTTTCTTTCCACCGGAGGGAAAAGTTCTCATTAACTTTGAGATGCTTTCTTCCCTTAAGGTTTGTGATGATAGAGGAGAAGGCACAGCAAAGGGCGCTGACGAGACATTGTTTTTAATATTTTTAATATTTTTAATTTTTTAATATTTTTAATATTTTTAATATTTTTAATATTTTTAATATTTTTAATATTTTTAATATTTTAAATATTTTTAATATTTTTAGTATTTTTATTATTTTTAATATTTTTAGTATTTTTAATATTTTTAATATTTTTAATATTTTTAATATTTTTAATATTTGTAATATTTTTAATATTTGTAATATTTTTAATATTTTTAATATTTTTAATATTTTTAATATTTTTAATATTTTTAATATTTTTAATATTTTTAATATTTTTAATATTTTTAATATTTTTAGTATTTTTAATATTTTTAATATTTTTATTATTTTTAATATTTTTAATATTTTTAATATTTTTAATATTTTTAATATTTTTAATATTTTTAATATTTTTAATATTTTTAATTTTTTTAATATTTGTAATATTTTTAATATTTGTAATATTTTTAATATTATTAATAGTTTTAATATTTTTAACAGTTTTAATATTTTTAATATTTTAAATATGTTTAATAGTTTTAATGTGTTTAATATTTTTAATATTTTTAATATTTTTAATATTTTTAATATTTTGAATATTTTTAATATTTTTAATATTTTTAATATTTTTAATATTTTTAATATTCTCTTGTTTGTTTTTATCGATCTGTGCAGAATATGAATATGTTTTTCATTGTTCGGTTTGAGATCTATTCTATTATTGCTAATAGAAATTTGTTTTTACAAGAGTTGTGTGAAATGGATTATGTTGACAGCTGGCAGGGCAGATAGCTATTTCGATGGTTGCCAAACCATCATCATCAGTGCCGTTTGCTGTGCCTTCTCCACTCATTATCACAACCTTAAGTGTTAAAAGCATCACAAAATATTTTTAATATTTAATATTTGTAATATTTATACTATGCGTAATATTTCATATTTTAAGTATTTTTGAAAATTTTTAAATATAAAATATTTTTAGTATTTTATTTTGTTTAATATTGTATATATTTTTAATATCGTTAATATTTTTTATTATTTTTACTATTTTTAATAGTATTAATATTTTTATTATTTTTAATATTTTTAGTACTTTTAATATTTTCAATATTTTTAGTATTTTTTAAATTTTTAACATTATTAATATTTTTAATATTTTTAAAATTTTCAATATTTTTGAAATTTTTAATATATTTAATATATTCAATATTTTTTATTTTTAAAAACCTTAATCAACGCAAAGCTTATACGGCAAGTTGATCTTAAATTCTTGTCAACTGATTGGCAATGGATTTCGTTTGTGTTACATCAGAAACTTTGTTCAAAGTATTCTTTAAGCAATACCTATAAAAATTTGAACATACCTTTTTAGAATATTTGTAGCGATTGATTTGCTCTCATAGCTAAATTGATAACTAAGATATTAAGATATCATTATCTTTGTATTAATTTTCCACATGAAAAGACCGGCATACAATTTTCTTTAGAATTTGCTCAAAACTATCAATTTCTGTCAACAGCGCGCCAGACAATCAACAGGGTTCACTAACTGCCAATGCCCAAAAGGGGTAAATAAACTTAAAACGCAGCTAAGAAACGTTTAACTGCACCATACTCCCCCACACCACCCACTTTCCACTTCATTCAACAGCAATTACCAAAGGAAATTCTAATGAATTCCTTAAATCTCTGAGTGTATAATTTGTAAACAAAATTTGCCAAATAAACTTTTCAATATTGAAAAATCCTTGTAAAGGATAACAAATAACAAACAGTCTCTTTGGCTGCGAATAAAACCTAATTTTCTTATTCGTTCATTAACGGCAGAGAAATGTAAATAAATTAAATTACAACAAAGTGAAATACAATTTCGATTAGATCAGAGAAGTGTTGTGAGCTACAGCTAAGCAAAGAAAAGAAGAATAATATTGCAACCCTCGCTAGAAAATAATAACAACCAAACAAAACGAAGTGTTCAATAAAAATCGATTTGCAAACAAAAACCAACAGCCACAAAGTCACCGGAAAAGTCCTGTGCAGTGTTTGTTGTTATTAATGTCACTCGGCGTGAATGCGTCGTGAGTTGTACACATTTAACTAAAAATAACCCAAACTTAATTAAGTGTCGAACTAGTACAAGGAAGCCAAAACTAGCAAACGGCTAAAAATCCACAGCAGCTGCATTTCACATAACTTGAACCAGATTTAACTATCGAAGAAATCGTGTCAACGAACACAGCAGGAGGCATCATAAGTTCCACGACCATGGCGACCAGTAGTACAGATGCCGCCGCCACAGCTGCCGCTATTGTGGCCACAGCGGCCGCAAAATTACAACCACCAACTGGTGGTGGTGGCGACACGAACGCCTACAATCAGGAAGAACATAGCCATAGCATGGCGAACATAGCAGCCACCACTGTGGCCACCATAAAGGAATCACTGAAAACATTAATTACCAGCACAGCCACAACTGCAGCAGCATCACCGTCACTAGGTGCCCACACAACAACAACAACCACCACCGCATCCGTTTCCTCTGCCCACACATTGTCAACGACGACGAAACCGCTTAATGTGGCCGATTTAAGTTCGTCCTTGCAACATTTCGGCTGGCTTGACTATGTGGTGTTCGTACTAATGTTAGTCATATGTGCCGTTATTGGCTTCTACTTTGGTTTTATCGAAAAGAAAAAGAAAAGCCTTAAACGTGGCGGAACGGAGCAGCGTCGTGGTTCAGAGGCATTGGATTACCTAGTGGGTGGCCGAAAAATGAAAGTGTTTCCGGTCTCGTTGTCTTTGGTTGCCAGGTAAGAAGAACTATGACTATTAAAAACACAAGAAAACTAACAAAGAAAACTAACGAAGAATACGAGAGGGGGGCAAAAAAATATTAAACAATGTTTGCCACTTTAGTTTCAAACACCATAAAGCGTCCGAAGGAAACGGATACGAATCAGGATAGATTACATTAATGACAATTTCCTGCCAGTCCTATAAAGGGGTAGACAGATGTAGAATAAAGGTGGGGTTCTTTTAAGCTATGTCTATGTGGGATATTAAAGTAATTAAAGAGAGACTAGTTTTTTGTTGAAATACATACAGTAATAAAGAGTTTATAAGAGAAGATAATTGGGAATAGTTATCAACAAAACTGTGATACAGTTGTGTAAGTAAGCGTAGCACACGTGTAGGCGTCTCACATGAGGTAACTTTTTAAAGAGTTGTTAGAACGTTATGTAAATAAGACAGTAACTTTGTTTGTTTTTTAAAGTTTATCTAAAATATACCTAGTAATAACTATGGACAAGCAAAGGACAAGAAAAGGACCGACACACCTTAAGTCTTTCCTCTTGTAAAATCTGTTTTGGGACTCAATGAAAGAAGAATTGTTTTTTTTTTTTTTAATATCAGTTTTTAATTTTATTATCTATTATGTTAGAAAATTATTCCGCACGTAGAAAAGAATTTCAAGCGCTTCGATCTTTTGCACTACAACGAAGTTTTGGTCGCTCCCTCCTGCACCGCCAATCGAGTTTATTGAAAAAATCCTTTCGAGCTGGAACATTTTCATCCGTTCGTACAACGCGTCCAAGCCAACGCATTCGGTATATTAGAACGCGCGTGACTACGTCGATATCGTTGCCCTCAATATCGATTTCGATATGCCCTCATCCTACGGGTAGGAGGACATATATCATTTGATACGACCCAAAAGTGTAACACATAGAAGGAGTCACTTTAGACTCAAGGTTTCTTTGAACCATTTCCGTCTGTCCGCCTGTCTGCCCGGCTGGTACGCACGATAGCTTCCAAAAGACGTAACCAATTTTTTTCCAAAAACTACTAACGGTATTGGAATTGATTACATGGCAACGCCCCTTCCGGTACATCCCATACAAATGTACCATTCATCCCACTTTGGAAATAGTAAATAGTAAATAGTAAATAGTAAATAGTAAATAGTAAATAGTAAATAGTAAATAGTAAATAGTAAATAGTAAATAGTAAATAGTAAATAGTAAATAGTAAATAGTAAATAGTAAATAGTAAATAGTAAATAGTAAATAGTAAATAGTAAATAGTAAATAGTAAATAGTAAATAGTAAATAGTAAATAGTAAATAGTAAATAGTAAATAGTAAATAGTAAATAGTAAATAGTAAATAGTAAATAGTAAATAGTAAATAGTAAATAGTAAATAGTAAATAGTAAATAGTAAATAGTAAATAGTAAATAGTAAATAGTAAATAGTAAATAGTAAATAGTAAATAGTCAATAGTAAATAGTAAATAGTAAATAGTAAATAGTAAATAGTAAATAGTAAATAGTAAATAGTAAATAGTAAATAGTAAATAGTAAATAGTAAATAGTAAATAGTAAATAGTAAATAGTAAATAGTAAATAGTAAATAGTAAATAGTAAATAGTAAATAGTAAATAGTAAATAGTAATAAAATAAATAATAATAAACAATAGTTAATAGAAAAAAATAGTAAATAGTACAAAGTATTGATGTAATCTCAACTGATCACTAACATAGTAGAACACATGATTTTGGAACTCAATTCTGAGAACTGCACGTGAAAACGGCCACAACAAGAAGAAGTTCTGCATCATATGTTTTATCAAGTTACATGTCATAATAATTTAATATCGACTTGAAGTTAGCTAGTATCGTTTTGGGGAACTTGTCACATTTTAGGCTCTTATGTTTTACATAACATAAATAATATATAGTGGAGTATGATTATCGTAAGAGTACAACAGTTTTGCTTCAACTGCTACAAAATAAACCCAGTTCATAATCATTTGGTGAATGGAAAAGTGAAACTGTTGCTTATGTAGGGAAACGTTATATGAACACATTAAAGCAATTGTAATTCTAATTTTTTTTAAATTTGCTTCAGCCAAATCTGACTAGTGGTTCTCGAGTAATGTCAAACAAAAGAGCCTAAACCGTGACATATTCCCCTATACGATGCTAAATCAATATTAAATTATTATGACATGTAACTTGACAAAACCAATGATGCAGACCTTATTCTTTTTAGGGCTTCTTTCACGTGCAGTTCTCAGAATTGAGTCCCAAATCAATGAGCTGAAAATTTTGTACTGTGTAATGATTTCCTTTACTTTGCTATTTAACAAATCTTTAGCGATCAACAGTATACTTTTGCATTATATAACATTTCATTTGCTATAGAAATTCGATAGCGGATGTATATATTTTTTTAGCAATGCACCAACTCTTGTCCATTGTATTGGCGCATAGTCTTATTACAATAACTTTATTGTAATCCTTATGACAAATGTCTTTTTCAATGTGTTGCATATTTTTGGGGCAACAATCACAAACAATTTTTCCAATCTCCTACCAAAAAAAAGCAGCCCTTGGCTAGAATTTCAACTTAAATAGGGTTGTCGGTCACAGTGCGTATGTGTGTGTGTAAGCCAAACACGTGCATTGTCATTACACAGAATTACTTACATTTGAGATTTGAATATTTGCCAAGTCACTCACACATGAATTGCTACACGTTTCTTGTGACCCAAATAAAGATTAATGACCACAATGAAAAGGGTCCATTGTAAGTTGTTAACTTTTCTTATTCTTTCTTTGGTTCTTTTATTTCATTCCGTTTGGTACAATTTGGAACCGCAAAAGAATCCAATTTTGGGTTTTTTTTTAGCCCGGGCCTAAATGTACCTTTTTAACGCCATTTTAATAAACATAAAACATTCACTTAATTTCGTCACGTACCTAAAACAACATTTGAAATAATTTAACAAATCCGTGAAATAATTTCAATGGCCTCCGCCTCTTTTTGCTCTTTTCACGTTTTCGCATTCGCCAAAAACGTGCAGATTTGTTCGTTGCTGTGTACACCTGAAAAGGTACTCTCAAAAATAGGAGAAAACAAAACACTTAGTACATAGTACAGGAGGAGGCGAAAAAAACGGCAAAGAAACTCAAGGTAAATATTTATGTAAATATACGAGACCATAAGAGCACAAACCTATAGCATTTGGTTATATCAAAGACAAGGCCCAAAAATCACTAGAAATTTTGTTTTCTTAGAAACAAAATCCGCCCCCCCCCCCAACACGCGTATGCCCCAGCATTGTATTTGCGGCAAAGGGGAAAATGTGAAATTAGTATGCCAAACATGTTAAGTACGAATGGAAATTTACTTAGTACTATTAGTATTGAAGCTTTTTGCATTTCCTTAAGAAGAACAGCATAAAATCCTGGTTTATGAATGAAAATGTAAATGTTGAAACATAAAGTGGTCTTAGCAAGGATTTTAAGCAGTTCTTATTTTGGCAATAACAATATGAAATATAATTAGAAACCATTACAGAAATTGCCATCAGGTGAACTTAGCCTTATGGGAGTGTGTCACTGCCATATATAAGATATATTAACCCTCTGTTTCAGATCAGAGATATATCACATGGAATATGCGATATAAATGATATTTAGTATTAGCTATTTCGGGGGCATAGATTGGGCACTACGGACAGGGGGGAATGAAAGTCATTTGGATCACGTCATAGCCTTATGGGAGTAGGTCACTCCCATGTAAGAGGTGTATATATTCTCTGTTTGAGATCAGTGATATATCACAAAGTATATGCGGTGTAGGAGATATTTAGTATTAGCCTTATCGGGGCCCTATATTGGGTACTTCTTTCACTGAGGAATGAAAGTCCTTTGCATCACGTCATAACCCCATGGGAGTAGGTCACTCGTATATTTAAGATATATCAATCCTATGTTTTAGTTCAGAGATATATCACAAAGTATATGTGGTGTAGAAGATACTTAGTATTAGCGTCTTCGGGGGCCTAGATTGGGCACTACAGGCAGAGAGGAATGAATGTCCTTTGCATCACGTCAAAGCCCCATAGGAGTAGGTCACTTCCATATATAAGATATAGCAATCCTCTGTTTTAGATCAGAGATATGTCACAAGTTATAGATATATATAAGAGATACATACAAGAGATATATCATGTCTTCTTATGGGCTTTACAAATGATAGACCAAACTGAATATACCTTTCAGTCCTTGCGTGAGCGTAAAAACGGTCAGGGTGACCTGTGCTCATGTCCTGTCACAGCCATCTGGACTTCTCTGATCAGCGACCCCCTCTTTGAAGTTGAAGCTACTTCTGTCTAGTCGAGTCAATATAAGTGGTAATTTCATAAAAGCAATATTCACCGTATACAACACAATACAACATTTATCAGCTCATTGATTTGGGACTCAATTCTGAGAACTGCACGTGAAAGTAGCCCCAAAAAGAAGAAGTTCTGCAACATTCGTTTTGTAAAGTTAAATGCACTAATAATTTAATATCGATTTGAAGTTAATAAGTATCATATAGGGGAATTTGTCACGTTTTAGGCTCTTTCGTTTGACATAACTCGAGAACCGCTAATGCGATTTAGCTGAAACAAATTAAGAATTGCAATTCCTTTAATTTGTTCATATAACGTTCCCCTACATAAGCTACAGTTTCACTTTTCCATTCATCAAATGATTTTGAACTGGCTTTACTTTGTAGAAGTTACAATAAAACTTTTGTACTCCATGGCGTATGATTTACGTGGAATATTACTTATAAAAATCATTCGCCACCATATAACAAAAGAGCCTAAAACGTGACAAATTCCCCTATACTATACTAACTAACTTCAAATCGATATTAAATTATTATGGCATGTAACTTGTCAAAACGAATGTTGAAGAACTTCTTCTTTTTGGGGCTACTTTCATGTGCAGTTCTCAGAATTGAGTCCCAAAATCATGTGTTGTACTGTGTAATGACTCCTACCCAAAGTGCTAGTGTGCCATTCTACAACAATTTTAGTATTTCATTAACAACAATCAAAAAAACAAATTATAATGTGGTAATCAATATGTTAGTTTTAGCATTGCAATGCAACTTGTTAAACAAATGCCCTAAGCGTTTTTGAAATTAACCATTTCATTGAGCTCCTCCCTCCCGCCACTCACTTTCACCAGCCCCTTTGGCTTAACGAAACTTTTTAATTCATATCTTTTTCAAACTTTAAAACTTACTTTCCGACAGATGGAAAATGTCCAACAACATTTTCCATTTCAAAAGTTTTGTTTTTCCTAAATCAATAAAATTTTAAATTTACCAACCAATTTGAAATTGCCAAAAACGCCTACGGACTCTGTAAACGCACTGGGGGAAAAGCTCATTAAAAAGTTTGTTAGGATTTCAAGTAAATTTTCCGGTTGAAATTATTTGAAATTTACTAAATTTCAATTTCAAACATTTGAGATTACAAAGAGCCGCCGCTCTTCTGCACCATTCTCCTCTGCAAATGCAAATTATCACTTCTTTGCTTAAATTCCCACCACACCATGGTGAGTTCTGGCGGGTATGAGTTTTGCGTGGGGGCGACTTAACCGACAAATTTGTACAAGCCACAAGCCAACCGAATAACCGACGATGCTGCTGGTAAAATAATCCCAAATATTTACTCTTGTGTGCAAGTGTGAAACGTCGAGTGACAACAACAGATTACAACAGTCGTCTACACGTCCACTCGGCCGCAGTCAGGAATTTTTGTTGTGGAATTTTGCCTTAAAGCTTACTTGCCATGATGATGATGATGACAATTATACCAAGGCGATATCTCGTTTACTTGGTGAAAGAAAGAATGAAATTTAAGAATGAAATTATTTACTTTGCCTAAATTTGAAATCTGTGTATTTACTTGGTGCGCTGTTGTGTTATTGTTGTTGTTTGGCGACGACGTTGCTATCACTGCTTTGCTGTTGTCTTTGTTACTACTCCTCAACTGAGTGGGGTATGGGGGTACATTGTAGCATCCCCCCTTTATGGTTGCTTTGTACAATTTATGATGTCTGGCACGATGTTAAGGGGTCCAGGGGAGTCTACGTCGAGTTGTGATAGTCATATTGAGCCATCTCTTGTTTGGTAAATTGTTTGACTTGAGGTCTGTACAATTTTCATGGTCATGGTCAAATTTAACTGTGTATAATAAAGGGAGTAAAGAGCAAACAACAAATTGCTGTTGTTGTTCAACAATTGAAATGCTAAATTTCATTAATATTAAAGCGGTTATACGGTTGAGAGGAATCACACGGGGCAACTGGAAATATTAAGGTATTTAGAGTGGCTATTTTTGGAAGGTATCTTAAGGTAATGAAAGATTTATTGTAAAGAGAGAGAGAGAGAGAGAAATTAAGAAGTCCAAAAGTGGCAAAATTCGTTTATGAACAAATTGATGTCTTATATATCTTATATATATAAATAAAAATTAAATGATGTTCATTGGTAAGTGCATCACTTGAGAAGGCGTAGACAGATTTGACAATTTTTTCCTGAAAAGTTCTTAATAGTCCGTATAAGGTTTTTAGAAAAAAATTCTATTTACACTAAAAAACTATCAAAAAATATTGCAAAAAATAAATTTCTTTATAGATTCCGCACTATAAAGTACTATATGGAAGTTATCATAGGCTATATAAATTTTTTACATTTTTGATCCAATGGCCGAAGTGAGCGTGGCAAAACTTTTTTGAGAGCTAGGGAAATACAATTTTGTACACAGATAGTACTTGGGACTTCAGGTTTAAATTTGCAGACGAAACTTGTATTTTCGATCAGTGGGCGGAGGGGGCGTGGCCAAAGTGTATTCAAGCCCTAGAGAGATAAAATGTGGTACACAGATAGTACTCTCCGCTGTAGGCTCAAATTTGCAGACTAAATTTTAATTCTCGATCAGTGGGCGAAGAGAGCGTAGCCAAACTATATTCAAGTCGTAGAGATATGATAATGCAGTCGAAACTTTCGATCAGTGGGCTGAGGGGGCGTGGCAAAACTATATCTAAGCCCTAGAGAGATTAATTTTGGTACCCAGATGGTATTCGGCAGGACTGATTCAATTTTGCAGACGAAATTTGAAAATTTTGATCAGTAGGCTGTGGCGTGGCAAAACTATAATTTAGCCCTAGAGAGACAAAATTTGGTACACAAATTTACAGACCAATCTTTTATTTTCAATCAGTGAGCGGAGGGGGCATGGCAAAACTGTAGTTGAGGTCAAGAGTGATAAAACTTAATATGCAGACAGTACTCGGCACTATAATTAAACATTTACGATCAGTGGGCTGAGTGGGCGTGGCTAAACAGTTTTATACACAATTTGGTATACCGTAGGAATTCGGTACTACAGGTTAAAGACGAAATTTTTATTTTTGATAATTATGCAAATGGGGTTCGACGAACATGCTTTTTTACCTCTAGAGGGATGAAATGTGGTACACTGATAGATATAAATATGTAGACGAAATAATTTTCTATCAGCGAGTGCAAATTAGATTTTAGCATTAAAGAGATACAATTTGATATGCAGACTAAGAAAATACGAATATAAAAATTTAGACATAAAGTTTTTTTCTGATCAGTGTTTTATGGGCCCTAAAGTTCGTTTAACCCTAGAGAATTAAAATTTAATGCATATTTACTACAGTTATTCATAGAAAGACGAACATTTTATATTTGAATAATGGGCGTAGGCGATTATATTTGATACACATATATATATCCAGCACTACAGATATAAATATACGTACATTCAGTGCTTGGTTAGCATTGAGCACTTATAACTGTTAGGTGATTCCACGAGATCTGTTATATTAAGTTATTTTTAGACCCTCACCCTACGGTTAGGAGGAGGAGGAGTAATTTTAGACCCTAGTATTCTTTTTAAGTCGTTTTAAGCCTTAATAGCAGGCCTTCCCAATACGTAGTACCTTCCGGGCAACGGAATATGGGAGCAATCATATATTACGGCTGACGGTAATGGCTATACCCGCAAGGGGGTCCCGGGAGGCCCTTGGGGCCGTATCGATCCCACAGACATGAAAAAACCACCAGTAGACCTCTTACTGGCTCTGCGGTGGCGAAAAGAGGAGGTAAAGGTAGTATCATATTTACGAGCTCCGATCAAGGAGTCTAACGATGATGCTATGGGCGGCCAGGATATGCCCAAAGTAGCCTGAGCAACAACCTGCCTGGCCGAATAGGTAAGGCAGAGCTGTACCACGTAGTGGTAAATGGTTACGCGAATAGACTAAGAGTTCGATGATCGAGAGAAATAAAGCTGCGTGTTCCTTCATACCATACGAAACTTTTATCTCTTACTGTACTTCAAACGAGCTCTTAGTCGAAAGTTAAACTTAGAAATTTAGATAGATTCGAATATCTAACAAGGGTGCACATAATAATAAAAAGTATGTGCGCTGCAACGAATACTTGTCTGAGTAATGGAATAAGTCTGATATATTTAATATAATACATAAATTACGGTTCGTTAAACTAAAGCTAGCGACCGACTAGTATAAGCAGAACTAGATGTATAGAGAGAGCTAATTCTAGCAGTACAATAAACGATAATTTTCGAACCGTGATGGTGAGACAAACATCTTGAGGTCATAAGATGACTACTGCCAGCCTGACGAGGAACTTCGATTCCTGGCCGATGGTGGTACTTATAATGAGGTAGCCAAGACGAGGTATTGTTTGTAATCCGGGAAGTTTGATTATAACTTTGTAGATGTATTTACAGTTGTTTTTTACTTAAAGTGTGGTGCATGGCCTTGGCCAGGTTTTCGGACCTGGCTCAGTAATAAACATCGATAGATGTTCAGAGGAGTACTGCCCTCTGGCATGTAAAAGTCAGATTATTGCAGATGATATTGGAATTAGTAATGTTCGGAGGAGAAGTGTCCAAAGGCGTTGCGAATCGTCAATTGATCGAAATATTTTGATACACGGTTGGGTGAGGCCAGTCGGATGGGGAACCTTTTTTGCTGGCTGGATGATGGCAGAGTTGTGAGTTAGCACAATCTCGGTAAAAGAAAGGGAGCTGTTGTCGAAACGGGATACAAATTTTGTTTGTATCTGCAGTTAAGGCAATAGTTCGATGGTGTTGCATGATAACCCTCTTATTATTCCAAAGCAAGTACAAGAATGCGGGTATTAACAGCGGCATTGTAGTATGTTCTGACCTTCATGATGATACTAGATTTAAAACACAACGACTAAATGTCCGTCTGGTACACACAATAACATTCAAAAGACGTAGCTTTTTGTTTTGAATTTTCCCAAAACTATTTATGGAATGGCCACGCCCCTTCTGGTACCTCCCATACAAATGTACCATTCCGCCCATTTTAGAAATCGAGTTACAATATAAATATACCCAATGGGTAAAGGTATTTATACGTCAGTTTACCTGACTACAATTTCTGTAATGGTTGTAGTATTTATCAACTATATAATATCGAAGAAGGTTAGTTTGTATGAGAGGTAGACGTTAATTTTAGTCGATCACATTCATTTTTGGTCAGTAATTAATTTTTTTACCCCCAAAATGGGGGGATGGTGAAAGTAGATTTTGACTGATCTTGCTCATCTTAGAACTTTACCTCCGCTGTATACCAAATTTTAGCTTGATAGCTCTTAAACTACGATATTAATAGCAGGTACAGACAACCAAAAGGGTAATTTTCTTTACCGATCTTGTTAGCCTTCACATAGAGAAGAGAGGCCAGCTCGATAGCTCTTAAACTACGGCTGTAGGGACAGACGGACAGACACCTTTAAATCGACACAAAGTTCTTTGCTGGTCACTTATATTTATATACTGTCGTACCGACCACGCCTCTTGAAGGGCGTTACAAACACAGTACATCATTTTCCAACTCATTGATTTGGGACTCAATTCAGAGAACTGCACGTGAAAGTAGTCCCAAAGAGAAGAAGTTCTGCATCTTTCGTTTTGTCAAGTTACATGCCATAATAACATAATATCGATTTGAAGTTAGTAAGTATCGTATAGGGAATTTGTCACGTTTTAGACTCTTTTGTTTGACAAAACTCGAGAGCAACTTGTCCGATTTAGCTGAAACAAATTTAAAATTAAAATTAAGAATTACAATTTCTTTAATCTGTTCATATAAAGTTTCCCTACATAAGCAACAGTTTCACTTTTTCATTCATCAAAAGATTTTGAACTGTGTTAATTTTGTAGCAGTTACAATAAAACTGTTGTACTCCGTGGCATATGATTTACGTGGAATATGTCTTATGGCAATCATACACCATCATATAACAAAAAAACCTAAAACGTAACAAATTCCCCTATGCGATACTTACTTCAAGCGATATTAAATAATTATGGCATGTAACTTGACAAAACGAATGATGCAGAACTTCTTCTTCTTGGGGCTACTTTCACGCGCAGTTCTCAGAATTGAGTCCCAAAATTATGTGTTGTACTGTGATATGGAAGAACAAAATTAATATAGCCTACGAAATGCGCGTGTGCCTGGTGAAGTTCATAAATATGTCTTTTGGGAAAATTATATATTCTATGTTGATAGACTTTATGTGTAGAAATTTAAATTTTTATACAATTTCCATATGCAAACATTCCTTTTGAACTAGTTGCTGACATAAAGTTAATTCTTATAGAAATGAAAAACTAATTCCAATAGCAAAATATGTCTATAATACTCGCTACATACTTTTGTTATAAAGAAATTCATGTGATTGCTAAAGGTTATCAACTTTGTGGTTTCAAAAGTAAAGTTAAATAAAATACACAAAAAGCTATAATTGTGATGAAACTTTTATTTCATTGTAATGCTTAGACTTTGCCATTAGGTATAAAGTACAGATTGTCCATGGTTTAACGTGGATGCCTGCCCGTTAGGGCTTAATTCCACGGTGCTCTTCGCACACGGGTCTCTACAATGCGGAGACCAGCGCCCCCAGTAAACCAGGTACCAGATTTTGAAGTTATGCGTTTGGGCATAGCTTCCCCCTTTGGTATAGGGTCGGAGCCTATCTAACACTCCTGTCGTTCTATGGGTCACGACACCCGGTTGTTGGATACCCACGCAACTCCACGCCGGGCCCAAGCCCTACCCGCGATTTGGGTATAAACCACAGCCACCACGATACTCCCCGAAGGGCCACCCAATCGGCCTGAAATAAATTTCAGACCGATCTTCCCGTAGTACCGGAATTAAGTCTCCGGTCAGACCTCGTGACAAAAGCCACTACCAGTTGAGCCCCAAACTGCTCCGGACTGGTCACCAATGAGAGGTAGAAACATCCATCATCATTCACACAGTCTTGACCATAGGCACACAAACTCCTTCACAACAACATCCCATACACACTACCTAAGCCGCCTTCGCCGAAATAGCTCACGCGCAAAGGTACCTATGCTCCTCACCCCATCAGGGGAGCGAAGCACACCACTCACATCAAACACACCATTCACACATACAACACCCATATCACCCAAGTTGCGAATATCCGCGTAGAACGGACATTCACACAACACATGCATCCAATCCTCACTAATGGCACCACAATCACAACTGGCCCTGTCACACAAACTCCGTTTATGGAGAAATGCGTTCAGGGACCCATGCCCGGTTATTATGAAACCCAGGCATAGCCCAAAGCTAAAGTCGGGGTTTTCAATAACAAACCGGACATCACTCACAAAGCAGTAGGTAGTCCTACCATTCACACTATTATCCCATCTAGATTGCCATCTAGACAGGACACATTCATTCAAGTACCTATTTCGCTCAGTCACACTCATACCTACTGCATCCTCATACACAATCCAATCATTCTGCAGCATGGTTCCTCTCTTTAGCCCGAAAATAATGCATCTACGCATTACCTCGAGGTCAAGAGGAGGAACCCCCACCAACACTTGTAGGGCCTCCGTAGAGACCGTACGACACACAGGCACACACGCTAATAGCATCACACGCTGACACGCTAGTATCTTGCGATACCCCACAGCAGACTTAACTATTTCGCCCCATACAGGCGAGCCGTAAGCTGCGCATGCAACAAACAGCCCGCTATAAACTGAGCGAACAGCTCGTCTGCTGAGGCCCCAATCACTCCTCAGAACACGGCGTACTCTACCAACAACACTCAACATCTTTTCACGCACTCTTACTAGGTGTACCAGGAAATTCATTCTTTCACTCATCGTGATCCCCAAATACTTGACCTCAGTCACGTATTTGAGGGTCTCACCATTCACCCTGATCAGTGGAGGTCGAGCTGCAGACAATTTGCCCTTGAGCAACATCATCACAGTCTTGTCCACTGCCACACTCACTCCTACCCTGGTACCCCAGTCACCAACAACATCCATCACACTCTGGCCAATCCGCTCTAACTCAGAGCGGGATTGGCCCTCAACTAAAATCAGCAGATCATCTGCATACGCACAGACTTTACACACTTGTCCAAGCTGCCTCAGAAGTGGATCCATCATGAGGTTCCAAATAAATGGACCACAAATGGACCCTTGAGGACAGCCACGGACCACATTCACACTCACAGACTCATTCACACCAATCACACATGCTCGCCTGTCAGAAAAATAGCTTTGCCAAAGACTAAATTCCTGACAGCCAACATCACGCAATCTACACAACACACTATTCCAACACAAATAATCAAAAGCACCCTTAAAATCAACAAACACACCTAAAACATACTTACCAACACTCTCACTCACACACCTTTTAACATACATCCACGCATCCTCAACACACTTGCCCTTTCTAAAACCAAATTGGTATTCAGAAATGGGCTCACTCATACTCTCCTGAAGTCGGTGCACCATTATCCTTTCCAGAACTTTTCCAAGCACTGGAAGGAGGCTGATGCCCCGGTAGGATCGAGGATTACTCCTAATCCTATCAGGTGACTTCAGAAGCACAACCACTCTGGCTATCTTCCACTCTCGCGGAAAATAGCCCTCACACACACACTTACCATACAAAGCCATCAGGTACTCAGGGATGGCCTTAAAGATGCTTTTACACATCTCGCCGGTCAACCCATCAATACCTGGTGACTTCCTACAACGCACCATACTCACACATTCACTCAGTTCATGTTCTTCCAAGAGCGGGGAACCGGTCACTTCCAATGAAGGAAAAACCAAATTCCTGGCCCTTGGAAAGAACTCATTCAACAAAACATCAACACACTCCCTCCAGGTTGATAGCAAATTGCCATCAACCTGGAGGCCACACACATCCACATGCCTACCTTTACCCTTACACACCTGGTAGAGCCTTCCCCAGGGGTCATTTCTATGATCCTCAGCGAAAGCTCTCCATTCATCTTCTTTCACACGCACAAGCATTCTTTTGTACTCAGCCTGGCACCGCCTATAGGCGGCACTATGCTGAGCAACATCATCCGCACTCACTCTTCTGGCCCGCTGAAAGCGTTTACGCAGTCGCCTCACGGCTCTACGCTTAGCAGTCAGCTCCGCAGTCCACCACTTAACCCTACCAGGGTTAAGCCTGCGGACCCTGCCAAAAAGAGAGTCATTCACACTACACACCCATTCTTCTATGCACATGATCTGCTGATCGACATTCATCTCACAGAAACTAGGGAGAGGAACACTAAGTGCCCTATCCCTCACAAGCACACAAAACGCATCCCAATTCGCACCTTGAGTACGCCATCTCCTCACACTCACATCATTTCTCACCACACGGGCATAAGTGAACTCAACTTGGATCAAGTTGTGATCACTTATGCCACCACCAAGGACACACCACCTACAACCAAACACTCTCAATGCTGCCTCATTCACGATAGTTACATCAATATCACTCCTACCGTTAGGCCCGTCAAACGTATATAGCTCGCTAGGCTCATTAAGCACACACGCTCCTTGCGAAACCAGCCATTCACTTAGCATCTCACCCCTAGTGTGGTTCAGATGCCCGACAGAATGCCGGGACATCTTACTGAACCACATGGGAGATGATGCGTTCGCGTCCACACCTAGGAAGAGCGGCGTGCTACTCGCCTGTAGTAGCAGCGCTTCCATATACGTTATATAGGGCTCTAACGGTTCACCAAACTTACAGTACACACTTGCCAACAAAACTCTGCCAAAGTCACCCTCAACAGAAACACACACCCCCCAATCACTCACACTTACAACCATACACTCAACATTTGCGTCATTCACAATTACAGCAGAATTTGCATTTAGATTCGGAAATACCCGCATATGTGCGGGTAGTCCCCTTACGCAACCAGAGGTAGCGTAAGGTTCCTGCACTAAAGCAAATCTGCTGCCCCATTCACACAGGCGTTGACCCAAGTCACACATGACTGAGTACGCCTTTTGACAATTTATCTGTATAAATTGTCCAGCCATCCTAATGTCTGGCCGCCGCCCGCGCCAACAAACCGGCATAGTAAGGGCACTCCGCAGACATCATAAGATGATCTGACGGCCTACCCTTAAATGCACAATTTCGACAAGAAAGTGCATTGCTGCACCTCTTGGCGATGTGCCCGGCCTGTCCACAACGGCGGCAGACATTCTCTCTCATCCTACACTCACTCACCCTATGGTCAAAACTCATACACCTGTGGCAACTCATAATGGGCTCGTATTCACGAACCCTGTACGAGAACCACCTCAAGTACACCCTCTCAGCCCTCAGAAGGGCATTCATTGCAACTGGAGTGCCCTCCACCACAACACTCACTGAACCCGTACCACGGCCCCAAGGCCTTCCCACCAGCCTCACACTCTTCCTGAAGAGGTCCAAGGACATTTTGTCCCTCAAATTCTTCTCGTAGAGCTCACTCATGAAATCATCAGGAGTGAACTCCGAGTCAACTTGCTGGACTACCACCCTTGGACCTAGCTTCAGGTTAGGGCTGACATCCAATCCAACTTCCGCGAACTTTGCGTTAGCCGCAATCTTTTCCCTCTCTGCAACAGAGGGGGTCCGAATCACGGCTCCGCCTGCCTTGATAGGGCGCACCTCGTGGACCCTCACTCCAAGAGTTGGCCCTACCTCGGTCACCACCTTCTCAACAACCTCCTTGGACGTCAGTCCACCATTTTTCGCCTTCACCACCAGCGACCAAGTCTCCACAGCTTGTGGAGCAGGCTTGGAAGGCACTGCTGGCGCCACCGGCCTTGGGGGACCCATCACTCCAGCGGGAGCTGGAGCAGGGCCACGCTTCTCCAGGATCTCCACCTTACCCCTCATCCGCTCGTTTTCCAGCAGCAGCTCCATCAGCAGGATTTCCATCCTGCTGATGTGCCCCGCCATCTTCTGTACCATCTGGGTTGGCACACCCGCCTCAAACGCCACCCCAAGTAGGTCGGAAGAGACCGCCTTCAAGGCAGCCACCGGCCCACCCTTGATGGCAGCCTCCCCACCTACAGGGGGTGCAGGACCACCCACCACGGCTCCACCTCCAAGCACATCCTCCGATCGGGACAAGGCCCCCTTGGCAATAGCCGAGGGAGCACTGCCCGCTACATCCATAGCGGACACCGTCCTTCTCATCGGGGAGGGAGACCTCCCAACCTTGGCCGATTTCACTAGCCTCTCGTCCTCGGTGTCCTCCGAGTCCGTATGACGGACCCGGGATTTCACCCCCGCACTCCTCTCCTTCATCCTTTGCTTACCAGCTACCTTGGGCGGCATGCTGGTATCAAAAAATCAATTGAAAGTAGTACCTATACGAAATAGGTACCTACTGACAAAGATTACCCAAACTATACTTTAGCACCAAAAACTGCTGCCAACAACCAGAAAATGTTTAGACGGGAGTCTAAACCAATTCCAAAACGAATTCTGCGTTAAATAAGACCAAAGTACCTATTACGTACTTATCCGTATATTTAATCAGGCAAGTACCTATTTCACACTATGTGACTTATCCGCTGACACGTCCGTTCAGTTCAACTGGCAGACAGCAACAGGTATAAAGTACAATGTCATTTAAATGACCGCTTCTAGATTGATCAGTTTTCGGCTACTTTTTCCCACATACTCTAGAATCGACTATTCGTATTATCCGCCACATTTTCACTTACAGAAGCAATATTTTCGTTAGTACGCACATTGCGTTGAGGTACAGGACAGACCACATCTGTAATGCTTTCACTCTCTTCAAATTGCTTATAATCTTGCCAATTCCTTGCACAGTAGGTCGATATTGACGGCTATGCTCAAAAGTATTACTCGACAAGTGACGTGTTTATCAACTACAACTTTTATAGTAGGTTATAACCATATTTTCGCGTTCTTTGGTTATTAAACGATCCAATTTCCTAAATGCCAAACCTTTCGCTAAATAAATAACTCTTGAAATGACAGATATTGATCAGCTCATAGTCTTGTCACCCCAACAATTTTAAAACCACTTAATGGATAACCCTTTAAATTTTCACACAATTTTTTAAACGAGGAATTTCCAAGTGATATTTATGTCACATTTAATTATTTTTTGCCCCGTATTTGTATAACATTATAACCTTTCATCTTTTATTTTCAGTTTCGTTTCGGGCATATCCCTGCTTGGCACCTCAACGGAGATCTATGTGTATGGCACCCAGTATGCCTTCATCCTTATCACATTGGCCTTGTCGGGTGTCATCTCTTGGTATGTCTTTTTGCCCGTATTCTGTAATTTGCAACTGACGTCAACGTACGAGGTAAGTTAAAAACGAAAAAAAAAAAACAATATTATATTCTCATCTGCAAGATGGTTTTACAGTTAACAAAGAAAAGCTAAAAATTTGGCACAATATTTAACAATTTATTTAAATTTTTTTTTTAAATTATACATCGCTGCGTGTTAACTGTAAAATCCGCTCTTAAACACTTTTATTATAATTGGCACTACAACAAATTGGCTGTTTTACTTATGCACATATAATTTTACTTTTGTTCTTGCACTTGATTGATGTTTTTCTATACTCTAACACATAATAACACTCCCCCTACATACACATACACAAACACATAAACTAATTGGAACTTTATACATATGTTGCATTAAATATCAGTATCTATGTAAAATAACTACATGGAAATAGTAAATTTGTTGTAAATAAGACTGCTATAACTAAACTAAGCACGAGTGTATCAAATGAGAATGGTCAAATATTGTGCACTACGCTGAAAGTTGAGTACATAAATAGTATATGAGTATTGTTTGATTGCTTTTAAAATGTTTCTAATGCTTACCCGTACTACTTGGATGAGTGCGTGTGAGTACTTGTACTTGTTATCAGTAGATTTTGAGAGCATTGACATGAACTTGTTATTAATTTTAATTAACAAAAAGAACATCATCATAATCATAATCGTTTGAGTTTGTGTTCAATGGCTTTGTTTTAGCGACAGCAAAGATTCATTATCGCCTTGTTTGTTAGAGCATAGAGGGCACGCTGAAGCGTTTTGCTCATTATAATTTGTTCAACTTTTTATTGAGGTTAATATTGTATATTTAGTAGATATTCTTGTTAAATATTTAATTTTGAGTTAAATTCTTGTAGCACTTTGTTAATGGTTGAATTAACATTTGAGTTTGCGTGAGGGGGAATTTTAAGAGAGAGATTTAGTGGGCGTTTCGTTTTTTGTTATCACGTGCAGTTTACAGTTGCTGTGGGAATTTTTTTTTTAAATCATTCGTACCGTTCACTTTCAGAAAGTATATGAGTGATTTCTATATTTCATAACACAGTTCAACATATGATTTTGGGACTCAATTCTGCATCATTCGTTTTGTCAAGTTACATGCCATAATAATTTAATATCGATTTAAAGTTAGTAAGTAACGTATAGGGGAATTTGTCACGATTTAGGCCCTTTTGTTTGATATAACTCTAGATCTTCTACTTCCACGTGAAGTTCTCAGAATTGAGTACCAAATCAATGAGCTGAAAAATTTTGTACTGTGTATTTTTTTTGTACTTACAACGTATGTGTGCAAAACTTGACATAAAACTGATTTCAATGATTTTTTGATTAGATGCTAGGCAGCCCATAGCATCGCGAGCCACCGATGTTATGTTTGATTCAAATCAGTCAGTCTATGGTCAGTCAATCTGTTGGAGCGCTGTGAAAGCAATGCCACACATGCTTCTTAGTATAATGTATGGTTATATACGAAATTGTTTGCCAACGCTATCTTCAAGACATACTTACTTACTTACATAAGTGGCCCATTGCAACTTATGAAAGTGGTTTATAAATTAGGGGCCTGAAGTATTAAAGAATTCCACAGGCATCGGTCTTCTGCGTGCGTTGTCCAGTAAGTCCTATCAGATGGTAGCGCGTCGCCAACCACTTGGTCCTGCCAACGAATTCTAGGTCTCCCTGTTATGCGCCGTACTTCAGGTTCGCCTTCAAACACCTTTGTCGCTGGAGCATTTACATTCATCCTGGCAACATGTCCCAGTCTTCGTAGTCGTTGGATTTTAACTCTTTTAGCAACGTCTGTGGTGGCACGTAGCCAACCACTTGGTCCTTCCGAAGAACTCTAGGTCTCCTTGTTATGCACCATTCTTAAGGTTTGCCTTCAAACACCTTTGTCGCTGGATCATTTATATCTATTCTGGTAACATGTCTCAGCCTTCGTAGTCGTAAAGATAGTAAAGCGTGGTAAATCTCATACAGCTCATGGTTTATCCCATGGTGAAACCCAGCGACGACAAAGATAGGTCCATGTAGTTTTAGGAGTACTTTTCTCTCGAACACTTCCAGGTTTTGTATGTCCGTTGTTCTAAGCACCCACGATTCTGCGGCATACAATAGAAAGGGTGACATTAACACATGGTATAGCTGGTTTTTAGTATCCCGAGATAAGGTGGTGTTACTAAAGTGCTGCCGAAGTTCGTAAAAACATCTTTTGGCGACCACTATTCTTCACTTAATTTTTGGCTGACATTATTTTTCTTGTTGACGGAAGATCCGAGATAGGTAAACTCATCTACTACCTCAAAATAAACGCAATGTGTTGATATGATAATGACTTGAATTTAAAGAGAGGAAACAGGTCGAAAAAATTTTATCAAAGAGAATTTGACCGACATTGTCGCTAATCAGATCGTGCATGATTGTTAGCACACTTCTTTATGTATGTCGTTGTCGACTCTCGGCAAGAATCGATTGTTTTTTTTGTTTTAAATAAAATTAGTAATTATTAATAGAAATGCAAATTTTTCATCATCTGATGAAGAAGAACATGATAGGAATAAGGTCATGTCTTATTTCAGTCTCTCAAACGACATCAGCGATGCCAAATTTGAAAAACTACAAAGATTCAAGCTGACTACGATATACTTAATAAGAAGAATTATGTCTACGTTTTGTGTGGACGGTCGCCTACTTGTTATCAAAGATTTAGTATGTTTAAACACCTATCCTTGAAGATGTTCTAAAGAAACTTCCTATTAGGATAGAGGAAAAAAATGCAAAGTATCATGACAATAATGACATGAAATTAAAGAGAGGAAAGAGGACGCACATTGTCGTTGACGAAAATATATATTTGAAAATGTTAGTTTATATTGTCGTCGACGTGATCGCTTATATAGGCATCAACGACATTTTAACCAACAATGTCGCTCATCAGGACGTGCATGATTGTGTGGAAACCTGTATGAAAATTTCGTCGACGATTTGTTTGGATGGCCACCGACGAGTTCTCAACGATTTTGTATGGTCATACACCTATTCCCTGAGGATGTCCTGAAGGTTCTTTCTACTAGGATAGGGAAAAATGCAAAGTAACGGGACAATAACGACACGAACTGAAGGAGAGAAATAAGGACATTGTCGTCGACGAACATATGTATATATTTGATAAATTTCATTTATATGGCCGTCGACGAGTTCGTTTATAAAGGCATTAAACGGCAATTTAATCAACATTGTCGCTCATCAGATCGTTCATGATTGTTCGGACTCTTGTATGAAAATTTCGTCGACGTTTTATTTGGATGGTCACCGACGAGTCATCAATGATTCAGTATGGTCATACACCTATCCCTGAGGATGTCCTGAAGGTACTTTCTACGTACATAGTCGTCGACGAACATATTTGAAAAATGTCGTTGATATGGTCGCCGATGACTATGTGAGCGACTATGTGTTGTTTATGTAGGCACCAACGACAATTTATCAGACATTGTCGCTCATCAGGTCGTGTATGATTGTGTGGACATTTGAATGATAATTTCATTGACGATTTGATTGGAGGGTCACTGACGATTCTTCAACGATTTAGTATGGTCATTTACCTATCCTTGAGGATGTCCTGAAGAAACTTCGTACTAGGATAGGGGAAAAAATTCAAAGTAACGGGACAATAATGACATGAAATGAAGGAGAAAAAAGAGGACGTACATTGTCGTCGACAAACATATATACTTAAAAATGTCGTTTATATTGGTACCATAAAATTTGTTTTTTTTTTTTGTACAATAAAAGTACTTTTGGTACAAAAAATAAGTACTTTGTGCTACCGTAAAATTACTTTCGGGTACAATAAAACCAATCCTTGATGCAATAAAAGATTTTAGTTGTTCAATAAAAGTAATTTTTGTATATATATGTTTGTAAAACTATAGTACTTTTTAACACACAAAAAGTACAATTTGGTACAATAAAAGTACTTTTTGATATGATAAAAGTATTTTAAGGATTTTCATATAACGAAAGTACTTTGTTAACTTAAAACTAGTATTTGTAAATAACTAAAGTACTTTTTGGTACAAAATAGTACTTTTTGGTACAAACAAAGTACTAATTGCAACAATAATATTATGTTTCAGTACAAGAAAAGTACTATTTGATATAATAAAAATATTTTATGGATTTTCGTAAAACAAAAGTACTTTGTTGGTTTAAAAGTGCTTTTTGTAAACAATTAAAATACTTTTTGGTACGATCAAAGTACTCATCGGAGTAATAATAGCACGTTTTGTGATAATAAAAGTACTTTTTGATACAATAACAGTTCTTTTTTATACAATAAAAGTACCTTTTTGTGCGTTGAAAATATATATTGAGATATATAAATCCATTATGGTACAATAAAAGTGCCAGAACAAAAGTACTTTCCGGTAATATTAAAGTACTTTTTAGTACAAAAAAGGTACTTTATTTTATAATAGAGGTTCAATCAAAATATTTTAAAATACCTATTGAGATATATAAATCTATAAATAAAACTACGTTATGGTTGATCGAAAATACATTGTGGTGCAATAAAAGTACTTTTTGGTACTATAAAAGTCCCTGCTTATACAATGAAAGTACCTCTTGGTACAATGTTATTACCTATTGGGATATATAAATCCGTTATGGTACAAGAAAAGTACAATGTGTCAGAACAAAAGTACTTTTCGGTAACATTAAAGTACTTTTTACCACAATAAAATTTCTTTATTTTGCAATAGAAGTACAATCAAAATATTTAATGGTGCAATGAATGCTTTTAAATACCAAAAAAAAAAAACAAAAATAAAGAAAGTACATTTGTTATATTTAAAAACTTTTTAATACAGCAAAATGTATTTTTGAAACAATTTTTTTTAACACCCACTTGTTTTTACAAAAAACATTACTTTTGGGTACAATAAAAGTACTTTTTAGTAAAAAAACGTACTTTATTATACCAAAGATGTATTTTTTAAAACAATACAAAAAATACTATATGGTACAATAAATAATTTTTAATACAACAAATATTCTGAAAGTACCTTTTGGTATAATTAAAGAACTTTTCGGTACTACAAAACTACTTTTTGGTAAAGTAGAAGTATTGGTGAGAACAGCTAAAAAACTTTTACGGACAATCAAAATGCTATTTGTAATTGTAATGTACTTTTTTAATCAGTAATTGTACTTTTTTATTTCACTTAATGTAAGTTTTGGTACAACAAAAGTACTTTTTGGTACAATCGTATCAATGGTTTATACAAAAAAAGTTAAAAAATCTTCTTTCAATAAAAAAATCCTTTACACAAATATTACTTTCATGTTGCATATAAGTAATCTCCGGTACAATAAAATAACTCATTGGTACAAAAAAGGTACTTTTTATGTAATTTAAGTACATTATTTTTATTTACTTAGCAGACCTATATACACTCGTTTACGTTACAGGTCAAATACATAATAGATCTTCATATTCTTCGGACTAACTCATTGGTTCGCCAGCTTCTTGCACTATGTTGAGATTTTCTTCTATTCATTTATTAAAAAGCAAATTAAGGCACCTTATTGAGCACTAACTTAAGTAAGTACCATATAAGCTTAAATATACTAAATCCCGAACCCACTTCTTTCCTTAACTTGTGACTAAAGCATTCTCTCAAAATAGACCAAGGATGTTGTTTTCTTAGTTTCGACAATATTAAAGAAAACAATCCAAACAATGAACGGTTATATCATTATTTACTATTACCTAGCTGACATTGACTCATTAGCAAAAACGGATGCTCATTTGATCATATTTATTAAATAAAAAACAAGATCTCACGCTCGGAAAATTGTTTACAAATTTCACATATCTGCGCCTTACATTATGTACATATAGAAATCTCATAGGCCTCGTCATAGGCAATCATACAGTATAACCAAGTGTACTGATGCGGACTAAAGTACGTACACATTTAAACATATACTCTAAAATCATATAAATCCAACAAACAAACTGTTGACATTTCCTAGTAACAATAATCTTAGAAATACAAAAAAAAACATAATATCAATTTCCGTTTCCTATAAGAATTTCAACACTTCACGGTCTCTTCTTTACGTTCATCATCTGGCAGTGTATAAAAGCAACAAAAACAACGAAAACAACAGTGGCAGCAATAAAAAAAAACATATAAGTAAATAAAATATTGCTGCTGCTGTTGTTTTTGTTACTAAATCTAATATAAACAAAGTTAACCCTCAACAATGAAAAAATCGTAAAAAATATTTTGCAGTATTTCGAAATGCGTTTTGGCAAAACAATACGTTTAATCGGTTCGATACTCTTCTCCATTGGAACGGTAAGTATTAACAACAACTTTGTTGTTGTTTGTTTTGCACACTAAAGTTATTTAATTGAAAAATTCTTTACTTACAATCGCGCTGCTACCAAACTATTGGCGCTACCAAACTAATACCTATGCAATGAACAACAATGCTAACATTGCTAACAATGGATTCTGTATGGCGTTGCAACTTTCTGCACTGCAATGTTAACGACTTATTTCCTATTTGACCCACTACCATGATAAAAATTCGCACGTTATCCACATGATGATCTTCCACATGCTATGGCTCGCGTGCCTCTCTCTCTCTTGCTCTTTGGTTGTGGCTGCATGCATGGTGACTGGTCTCTGTGTGTGTGTGTGCATTGATGCTCACATCCTTATAGATAGCTTGGTTGCCTATAGTGATTTATGTTCCAGCTTTGGCGTTCAATCAAGGTAAAGTTGTGAAAACATACATATTTTTCAAATGCTTTCTCTAGAGTTTTGTAGTGGTGTGTTTTTTTTCGTGTTACAAAACGAAAGTAACAGAATGGTAACAAATTGTTTTTTTATTTGTATTTTTTTTACCAACAGTGACGGGAGTCAATATTCACATCATAACACCCGCGGTATGCTTGGTGTGCATCTTCTATACGTGTGTGGTAAGTTTTATATAGGAAAAGGCGGATATGTCTGTAGAACTATGAGGGTTATTTCGGTTATTTGTATGGGAGGTACCAGAACGGGGAAAGGTAAAACATTCGGCTTTCAGAGGATTCGTCTTCTATTACAAGATAGTTTAACTGACCGCACAGGAAGGACTCGGCTCCAAAAGGGGCGTGGCGAAAGTTTATAGTTTATGATATTTTATGTACTTAAAAAACTTAATTTCCCTTTGCACCCCATGAATGAGGTATGGGATAGCTTCTCGCGTTGTTGTGAATTAACACGCTTTCTATTTTTAGATTCACAACTAACGGCACCTACTTATTTATCGACGAATGCGAACGTCACTGCTTTGAGAAGCTCTTACTAGACACGACGATTGAATCGACGCTTAATACTGCGAAGTTGCTGTCAAACAACATTCGAGGGGAGCCGACAATGAAAGAAAATTTTATTTATTTTTTTCTTTTAAGAAGACTGGATCCAGGTTTGAACCTGCTATCTCCCGCATGGTAGTCGCGTGTTCTAACCACTATGCCACGGCCGGTTTATGTACTACTACAAAGTAATTCAACTGACCAAATTCAAATAGCCTCCAGTTGGCTATTTGGGTGATATGGGAGATATAATAATTTTCCAAAAATGGGTCATTTTGTATGGGAGGTATTGGAAGCAATCAGCCGATGTGGTCCATATTCATGCCTGAGTCAAATTTTCATAATCGTATATTGTACGCAGAATACGATTGAATTCAGTCTTCTTACAAAAAATATATGCATGAAAAACAATGGGGGTGCATTCGGTCATTTGTATGGCAGGTACTAGAAGGGGTGTGGCAAAAGTTTAAATTTGGTGAGGATTTGTTTTCTATTACAAGATAGTAAAGCGGACCACATTTTAATATCCTGCAGAATTCCTTTCGGAGGTTATGGAAGAAATATAAATTTCCCAAAAATGGGTCATTTTGTATGGGAGGTACTAGAAGGGGTTGGCCAATATAGTCAATATTAGTACCTGAGTCATATTTTCGTAAGTGTACATTGTACGTAGAATACGATTGAGTCTAGCCTTCTTACCAAAAAGATAAGCATGAAAAACAATGGGGGTGCATTCGGTTATTAGTATGGGAGGTACCAGAACACGGGAGAGAACACGCTGCGCAAAATATGACTGAATTAAATGTTAAAAAAAAGATATGCATGTAGAACTATAAGGGTGATTTCGGTGATTTGTTTGGCAAGTGCCAAAAGGGACGTGGCAAAAGTTTTAGTTTTCTTAGGATTTGTCTTCTTGGAAAAGATAATTAAAATGAGCAAAATCAAATTGCCTCTAAACATCCGTTTGGATGTTATTTGAGAAATATTAATTTTCCCAAAATGGGTCATTTTGTATGGGAGGTACCGGAAGGGGTCGGCTGATATGGTCTATATTCATGCCTGAGTCAAATTTTCAAAATTGTACATCGTAGGCAAAATATGACTCAAGGCAGTGTATTTATATAAAAGATATGTATGAAAAACTTTGGGGGTGAATTCGGTCTTTTGTTTTGGAGGTACCAGAAGGGGTGTGGCAAAAGTTTTAGTTTTCTGAGGATTTGCCCCATTGGAAAAGATTATAAAACTGACCAAACTTAAGTAGCCATTAGTTGTCCGTTCGGAAGTTATGGGAGAAATATTATTTTTCAAAAAATGGGTAATTTTGTATGGGAGGTATCGGAAGGGATCGGCCGATATAGTCATGCCTGAGTCAAGTTTTTATAAGTGAACATCGTACCCAAAATATGACAGAATTCAGTAAGATATGTCCGTAGAACTATGGGGCTAAATAAGGTAATTTTTATGGCAGGTACCAAAAATGGGCGTGGCAAAAGTTTTAGTTTTCTGTGGATTTGTCTACTATACCAAGGTAGTTAACTGGCCAAATTCGAATAAGCTCCAGTTGTCCGCTTGGATGTTATGGGAAAATATGAATTTTCCTAAAATGGGAGGAATTTTTTATGGGAGGTACCAGAAGAGGTGAGCGCTGTTCTGACTATTTCCAATATATTTGTTCGCCGCTCTTTTTTTTTATAATATCATTAGTTTTTATAATTTAACACTTTTTCTTACATAGGGTGGCCTTAAAGCTGTCGTCTGGACTGATGTCATCCAAACTATAATCATGGTGGGTGCGATATGTTTCGTCATTGTCAAGGGTACCATAGATGTTGGCGGTTTGGGCGTTGTCTTTGAACGCAATTGGGCATCGGGTCGCATAGAAGCTCCTGAGTAATAAGACACATGTGCTTATAGCGAAAAAATAGCCATTTTTCTAACATCAACAAAAATTTCACCTTGCAGATTCACCTGGGATCCCACTGAGCGCATCTCAATGTTCTCTATATTCGTGGGCACTTCCTTCTGGTATACTCAGGTCAATTGCGGCAATCAAGTCATTGTACAACGTTATCTCTCTTTACCCTCTCTGAAAGAGGTTAAGAAAGCTTGTATTTACTATACATTCGGTATTTTGTTGATCAATGTGTTGACCATGTACAATGGCATGTTACTGTATGCCAACTATCATGACTGTGATCCTTTAAGTACTAAATTGGCCAAGGCCAAAGATCAAATGGTGCCGTTGATGGTAATGCAAACATTGGAATTTTTACCTGGCATGCCTGGGCTGTTTGTAGCTGGTGTATTTAGTGCGGCTTTAAGTTCCCTGTCCACAGGTTTGAATTCTTTGGCGGCAGTATTTTTGGAGGACTACATTAAACCTTTCCGAAAGACGGCGTTAACGGAAAGACAAACAGCATGGATTATGCGTACCACAGTGGTGGTGATTGGTGTCGTTAGTGTGGCTTTGGTCTTTGTCATGCAATTTTTGGGTCATGCTGTGATACAGCTGTCAACTACGTTGACTTCGGTTACGGGAGGTCCATTGCTAAGTTTATTTTTGATGGGTCTTACAATGCCATGGATTAATTCAAAGGTGAGAGAGAGAGAGAGAGAAAGACTAAATGATTTAAATTGTTATGTATTAAACATTTTTACCTACAGAGTGCTTTAACTGGCTGCGTTACCGCATTCGGTATTATGGCCTGGATTTGTGTGAAGTGTCAAATTGCCATGATCGAGGGGGAGATGGTGTATCCGGAGAAATCCTTCTCCACCGAAGGTTGCACCTACAGCTTTGAGCCTTTGCTAACTACACCAGCTAATGCCACAATAGTGGATACAAGGTACTGTATTACATATGCACTATAAGTCAAAATCTAATTACTTTTTCTATCTCCTATAGCTCAAAAACATTTTTCCAATACATTTATCAAATGTCATTTTTCTTATATTGCACCGCCGGTTGCTCGATTTCCATATTTGTTGCCCATTTGAGTTCGTTTGTATTTGGACGCAATAATCCTGCTACCATGAATCGTGATCTCTTCCCACCCTTTGTCCAGAAATTCCTTGAAACCAAAGAATACAAGAGCGTTTTTGATAAGGCCGACGATGAGACGGTAGTCATGGTCTATGACATGAAAGCGAAATGTGAGACAAGTGATAACTGCTGTGAAAAAAGTGATATTGCTCTGTAAGATGCGACATCATTGTAATTGTTAAGAGTTTAGAGTAATTTGTTTTGTTGTCTAGAAAAATATCTAATAGAAATACAATAATTTAAGTTTAAAATAAAAAAAAATATATTTTAAACGAACTATTGCGGGGTATTGGGAGAATAAAAGAGTGAGAGTGAGAGAGAGAGAGAGAGTGATTGAGATATAGAGAGAGAGAAAGAGAGAGAGAGAAAGAGAGAGGGAGAGATAGAGAGAGCAATACAACTTTAATGGGAATTGAATTTAAATTTCCAGAATGTAACAAATGCATTGGCTGCTGAATAAATGAATGAAGGAATAAAGAGCTCACTATGAAATTGTAAGAAAAGCTTAATTGATGACTCCATAACCATAGTGATCTAAGTTATATTTTCTCCAATAATGAGTGCATCACACAATTTTATAGAAATATCGATATTATTCCATTCTACACTGATGTAAGTGATATTTAGTGCTTCTCTAATTGAGGTATCACAATGTCTGACTTCAGAATTAGTGCAGTCAGCAGAGCAGCAAACCCGTAGATCACCATGGTTCTTGGGGTCGTCAATTACAGATCTTGCATCACTTTCGATTTGGGTGAACCACCAATAATTTTAACTAAAATCTATTTAAATTTTTTTTGCTAGGTATTATGGTAAAGCTCTAAATTTATCCTATGATTGCAATAAAAATTATTTTTGGTACAAAAAAAGTTCTACTAAAAGTACTTTGTGGAACAACAGAAGTACTATTTGTTAAAAATTAAGTACTTTCTTGTAAAATAAAAGTAATCCTTGGTACAGTAAAAATACTTTTTGGCACAAAAAATAATATGTATATTTAATTTAAATGTTTTTGGTACAACATTAGCTCTTTTTCAATCAAAGAACATTTTGCCACAATAATCGTACTTTGTGTTGCTACTAAAGTACTTGTTGGTACAATTAATTTACATTTTGGTGCAATAAAAGTAATTTGCGGTAGAGTTAAAGTACTTTCTGGTACAATAAATAGACTCTGTGATATAATATATGTACTTTTTGGTACCACAAAAATAGTAAACTATAAAATTAAGGTACTTTTTAGTATAATAAAAGTTTTTGTTTGTACAATAAAAGTACTTTTTGATACAAAACAAGTATTTTTGGAAACAAAAAAAAAATACTTTTTGGTACAGTGTAATTATTCTCTGGTACTATAAATATACTATATGGTACTTTTAAAATATTATTCGGTACAATTAACGTACATTTTGGTACAATGAAAATACTTTTCTCTACAATACAAGTAATTTTTTGTCGAAATAAAGTACATTCTAGTATAATTGAATTACTTTTGATAAAAAAGCTTCCTGATACATCAAAAGGGATTTTTTTTACAATAAAAGTACTTTTTTGTACAATAAAAGTACTTTTTTATATAATAAAAGTACATACTTGTTTGTACAATAAAATACTTATTTGTACAATAAAAGTACTTTTTTGTACAATAAAAGTGCTTTTTTGTAAAATAAAAGTACTTTTTTGTGCAATAAAACTAGTTTTTTGTACCTTGCGGCAAAGTAAATGTATTTTTTTATACAATAATAAATTAACTTTTTGTAACAATAAATGTGATTTTTGATAACGTTTTTGTCTTATGTACAGGAATGCTTCTTCAGAAAACAAAAGTACATTTCGGTACTTTTTGTTACAATAAAAGTACTTGTTAAAAACAATGGAAATTATTTTTGGTGCCATAAAGGTACTTTTTGGTGGAATGAAAGTAATTTTTGTACAATATAATTACATTGTTGTACAGTAAAAATACGTTTTGGTACTTTATGGCAGAATAAATGTACTTTTTATTACAACAAGTGTACTTTTTGCTACAATAAATGTAATTTTTTTTAAAGTTTTCTTAAGTAACGGAATCCTTTTTCGGAAAACTTAAGAACTTTTTGAGTACACAAAAGGTACTTTCTGGTTAAATTGAAGTACCTTTTGGTTAAAAAAAACGTACTTTACAGCACATGTTGAAACAATAAAAGTTTTTTTGCTACTTTTTGTTTAAATAAATAAAACTATATTGTATTGCAATAAAAGTACTTTTTGGTACCTTGTGGCAACATATATGTACTTTTTTTGATTTTTGATAAAGTTGCTGTTGTTGTTATTGAGTTAAAATTCTAATACTGCGGCAAACTTGCTTTGGAATAATATACAAAAAATTTAAATCGGCCAATATTTTCAGTTCGCGCATCGTGGTCCTAACATTTTCCCCCAGCATACCTCCCATATAAAAATCAAATTTTTATAAAATTAGCTCCCAGCTAAAACGGCAGTTACAGCGCACCCCTAGAGGTGTCAAATGTATGACCGCCGCTTTTTTTTGCAACCCCAACAGTTTCTTAGAACATATCTACCTTCTATCTTCAATTCTAAAGGTGACCCCAAACAATTTTTTTATTTGTCAAAAATTTTTATTATGAAATCAGCTCCTGTCGCTTCCTTTGTGACTCGTATATTTTATCCCTCTAGGAGGTACAACGGGAGCAAAAGAACCTGATTTTTAAAAAAATATATCAGGACTACCTTAAGGGTTGAAGATAGGGGTAGATATGTCGCTATATGATATATATGGATGTCTTCGCCTTCGATTATTGTGTATCTGTGGAAGAAAATTAAATATTTTTTTTTTTTAAATTGGTTTTTAAATTGTGATATATTGATATTTTTGCCTCAAGGTATTTACTTTCTAGCATTTATTTCACCAGATCTCAGTTCCTATCACCCTAATGTCAGAAAGCTAGGGCTCGCCGACAATCATTAAACTTTTGCTAAGGAAGTTTTTCGATGAATCAAGTGGATGAGATTAAAAAAACATGTTTTGTTTGTCGGTCGTAGGGGTCTCCCTTCGTGTCTAAACTCGAGAAATATAATCAAATTGAACCACTTCTAAATATGATCGATTAAAATGTTCATTGTTGTTATTTTATTCCAATTTTCTTAATCTTGTTACTTTCTTAGGATAAGTTTAATGATTGATTTTTTTGATTGATAATTTGATGACATTAAATTGGCACATTAGCTTGGAGGAGCTGAGATCTATTGGATAAGTGGTAGAACAGGGTAATTGATTCGAAGCAAGAAAAAAAAATTGTCTTCTCCAGACAAAAACATCGATAAATCACATTTTAATATCCGACTTTAAATACCGAAGATATTACAAAAAATATAAATAAACAACCCCGACATAGGGCAAAAAAAAATTGTCGACATTGCCTTTCAGAAATACTTTGTATTCGAATGTCCACGGCGAACTTTTTTTTCTAGTACGGTCTAAAGGGCATATCAGCTTTTTATTTAGCAACTAGTGGGCCCGGCAATGCTTCGCTATTGCATATTAACTTGTAATATATTTCACATTTAGGTCTACAAAGTTCTTTGAAAACGGTACTTAAGCTCGACAATAATATGTTGAGTTTATTTACTTATGTAACTTATTAAAAGTAACTCCTTAACATTAAAGTTAACCAATTAAGTTTTATTGTTGTAAATGCTAATAAAAAGGTCATCAGCAAAGTCATATCTATAGTGCCGGCATGTAGATTAAGTTTTTTTCTGTATGTAGGGCGAAAAACCACTTCTTCCACAAATCGGAAACAGACGATCCGCTAAGGATCAAAATTTAATTTTTATTTTGATCTGTAGTAGCGGATACTAACTATCTCTTTGGGCATAAAAAACACGTTTGTTATGCCTTCTCAGTTTTTTCAGTTTGAAGCTTTATCCCTTTAGCCATAAAAACTTCTTTTGCCATGTCTTCTTCTCACACGGATCAAGAATATTCCGGAATACTATTTTTGTATTCAACTCGTATTACCATTTTTTGGGATAATTCGGTCACCAACGTTTGGCTTAACAAAGTGATGGTCTCACGCGCTATATGGCATATTACACCGTCGTGTTGGAACCATTTCTCGCTCAAATAATGTGCAATGACATGATAAATAAAAAAAATCAATTGATCGTCCACTGGCTCAAATTCTTCCACCAGTTAGATCTTATATAGATGTAGGCCAAGATCTTTCTTCAGCATTTGCAGAGACCGAGTTGCTGAGAAAAGCGTCGGTTCGATAAATTCGATGACTTCTATTAGCTGCTCAGATGGATCATTATATGCACCCTCAACTTCACAAAGGGGTCCATAAGTATAGCGAACAGAACGTGCATTTTGAAAATAAATTTGCAAGATTTGTAAACGTTGTTCTTGTTTAGTTTTTACATGGTGATTTTGCAAAGTATACTAAAAGAAAGTCTATCACACTTCATTAGTATGTCAGCTAGATTTACACTTATACCTATCAAAAGTTTTTTATGTCAAGAAAAATACCCCATGCATAGGTTATCTACAATTGTTTGCTAATGATACATCTGATATACTATAAAAATTTATATTGTGCACCAATAAAACAAAAGGTGTTTTCCAGTATAACTACAATGAATAACATATTGCTTTATTTTTCTATATGTATGATTTATTACCGATTCGCTCTCCTGAAAAGTAAATGAAAAGTAACTGGTGTACGGACCATTATTTGATACAGTTTAAAAATTTAACTATTGAAGTGCGTGGGCAGCGCCTCAGCACTTTTTACTTATTAAGTTCCAAATAGCCTGTTCATTAGGGCGGAACAGTTTGTTCGCGTCTAAAAAAACATGGTAATCGTATACCAGTATCGAAATGTACGATGAGTTCTTAGAAAATTTCACTTAGAAACTATTTGTCTACAATCAATTCCCAGTTCGCGCTGAGAGGCATGAAGATTTCAGGTTGAGATATATTTTTAGCAATTTTTCAGTTACGTCAGACCTACCATTCCGATGTTTGGAGACCAAGACGATGAGAATAGCATATTTTTGACATTGTTTTGGATCCCGCCCAATATTCTGAAAAATGATTTTTAAAAACTTAATTTCCGTATGCCAACTCTCAGAGGCCATAACTTTTTAACCAATACATAGATTTGGTTCTGTAATATCTCATTTAGTTTGCTGGGAAGTTAGTTTTACGCAGAAGGTCTCGAAAAATAAATATCTGCAGTTTTCGGATTGTCCTCATTTAAAAACAAAACAAAAAAAATCTCTAACAGAAATCTTTATGCTTTCCAGCGCGAGCTAGGAATTGGTTTAAGACACAAAGTTTTTTGGTGAAATTTTCTTACAATTCATCGTAGATTCCAATTTTGGTTACGATTTTTGCGAATAAAAAAATTGGCCCACCTTACAGTTCATATCTCTAGGCGAACAGCAATGTTCTGTGGAATTTTTACAGTTATTACTGTTTGTTTTAAAAGGGGTGTGGAACAGCCCACTACCATCATTACTCTAATTCATACAGCAACAACAACATATGTAACAAATCACATCCACTGATAGTTCATGAGATATAGTCTTTTTTACTTTAAAGTTGTATGGGCGGTGCCACGCTCCTTTATCCAATCACAACTAAGTACAGCCAGTGACTTACAATAGGTCATTAGTACCACTTTTTAAAATTATCTTATAAATCAGTCAATTAGAAAAACCGTCAGAGCGATTTTTGAAAAAGTGGTGTGGCACCGCCTTCTTCCTCCCTGGCAGTAATTAATACTGCTCCAATAACATATATACCAAATCTCATCTTCATACCCCTGAAGCCGTTTTAATTTTCAAGTTGTATGGGCGGTGCCACGCCCCTTTATCCAATCACAACCAAATATAGCCAGGGACTATCAACAGGTCAACAGTACCACTTGGTAAAATTTTCGTATCAATCGGTCTATTAGAAAAGCCGTTAGAGCGATTTTTGAAAAGAGGGCGTGGCACCGCCCACTTGCATCCTGGCTGTAATTCTAACTGTCCGAACAACATATATACCAAATCTCATCTTCATACCTTTGATAGTTCATGAAATATAGCCTTTTTAATTTTCAAGTTGTATGGGCGGTGCCACGCCCCTTTATCCAATAACAACCAAATGTAGTCAGGAACTATCTACAGGTCAACAGTACTTCAGGGTAAAATTTTTGTATCAATCGGTCTATTAGAAAAGTCGTCTGAGGGATATTTGAAAGAAGGGGCGTGGCGCCGCCCACTTTTTGAAAAGATAAAACCTTTTAAACCATCCAGAAGCTATAGCGAACAAAACAAAAAAAAAATTTTGAAAATCGGTCCAGCCGTTTTTGAGTTTTAGCGAGACAACTGCACAGCAATTCATTTTTATATATAAGATTTAATAGACTTCCACTTATCTCAGACCTTTCATCGTTTTTCAACTTGTTCTAAAAGTCCTAAAAGACATATGAAATAAAAAAATAAAATTTTCTATTAATATTTAAAAAAAAAATACGCTGGGTTGTATGAGACAAATGTTAGAATATCTATTTGTAGTCGCAGGAAACTGTTTTTGTTTTGGCAGGAAAATATTTCAAATTCTACACCCGTTTTTCACGTAAAAATCTACAATTTGTATAAGAATTATGTATACAGTATATTTACAAAGGTTTTTTTTACTAAACTAATCAACTCAAGTCTGAAACTTTTAATCAAGTAGTACTTTATAAATTCTTAATAGTATTCAGATTAATTATATTTTTTATAGAGTTACAATTTCAAAATTCTAAATTCATCATATCATACCTTACCTCACTACCTGCTGCATGATCTACACTTGTAGTCTAAATTTTAACCAAAAAAATGTTTATTTAAAATTTCCACCTAATTAGTAGTGAAACGAAAATGGCAAAATTTTGTACATATATTGTAATGCATCCCAGAACTTCATATCTTTGTTGTATTACAAAAGGATCATCAAATGTTCCATTTCTATCGTTCATCTCTTGTTCCTGTCTAGTATTTTGAAATGCGTTTTGGCAAATCAATACGTTACTTCTGTTCAATACTCTTTACACTGGGTGTGGTAAGTATACAGGGCAGAGAGAGAGAAGGAGAGAGAGCTGGTAACAAAGTTTTGCAAATTACTTTAATTCAACGATGTGCCATTACAGATTATCTACCTGCCCGTGGCCATTTATGTGCCAGCATTAACCTTTAATCAGGTCAGTGGTATTGATATAAACACCATAACGCCCATAGTGTGTGTGGTGTGTACGTTTTATACGTGTGCGGTAAGTTTGGTTAAATAGATGAATTGTTGAGTGTAACGTTTTAATTTTTAATATGATTGCTATGACGTTGGCTATTGCAATTTAGGGTGGTTTAAAAGCTGTCATATGGACTGATGCCATACAGAGTATGGTCATGTATGGCACCATATTGACGATTTGCATTAAAGGCACCTTAGATTTGGGTGGCTTGACTGCAGTGCTAGAACGAAATTGGGAAGGTGGACGCCTAAGATTACCAGAGTATGTTTAAATACTATTACCATATTGTAGAGATTTATTTTGGTTTTTTATATGATCAGCTTAACTTGGGATCCCACTGTGCGTTTGTCTTTGGTTGCTGTTACCTTGGGCAGTACGTTGCATAAAATCCAATCGAATGATGTCAATCAGATGTCGTTGCAACGTTTCATGTCTCTGCCCGATTTGGGCAAGGTCAAGCAATGCATGATACTCTTTACGGTGTTGCTGATGTTTTTATTGTTCTGCTGCTGCTACATGGGTTTGTTGACCTATGCAACCTATTATGATTGTGATCCTTTAAGTACAAAGGTAAGCAAGCATTTGGAGGGATAACAAATAGTTTTGGGTTAAAAATCGTTTTAAAATGATGGTTGTTATGTTATCATATGTGGGAAGTTATATGTTAGTACATACTGCTATCGAGCTCATGACAATCAAGAAATGTCTTCAATGCTAATTAGCTACTTTCTTCATATACTGTGTTATATTTTATACTCTTTTTTATCTCTTTAGTTAGCCAAAGCTGATGATCAATTACCCACCATACTTGTCATGCGCATTTTAGGTGACATACCCGGTTTACCTGGTCTCTTTGTGGCCGGTGTGTTTAGTGCTGCCTTAAGTTCTCTCTCGAGTGGTTTAAATTCTCTGGCTTGTGTAATGTCAGAGGATTTGATAAAACCATTTTTGAAAAATCCTCTCAGCGAACGTCAGACAGCTTTTTTGCTGCGTTTTATTGTGGCTTTCTTTGGCCTCAGTTGTATAGGGCTGGTAATGGTGGTAGAGAAACTAGGAACAGTGCTGCAGCTGGCCACTATGACGGGTGCCGTGACAATGGGTCCACTGCTGGGATTCTATATCATGGGAGTATGTATGCCATGGGTGAATGGAAAGGTTAGATAGAGTAAACCTTAATGCTAATCTTCAAAGTATATATAGTTTTCTCCTATTATAGAGCACTTTAGTGGGTGGCACGGTATCTTTTCTAACTTTGGGTTGGATTTGTATTAATGCCCAATTGGGGCAAATGCGCGGCGAGATAAGACATCCTAAGCTACCTATATCGGTTGAAGGATGCTCCTATGGTTACGACAATGCTACTTATTGGGAGAGACAAAATTATACGTAGGTGTAGTCTGAAGTACAAATTATCTTATGTGACTCAAATATATTTATTTACTTCTTAGACCCTCGGAGCGCAACATTTACCACTTGTCATTTATGTGGTACACAGGATTAGGTGGCATTATGTGCGTTGTCATTGGTAATCTGGCAGGCTTAATATTTGGCCTGGTCAAAGCTGAAGATATCGATCCAGAACTTATTTCTCCAGTGTTTAGAAAATATTTACCCAAGCGTAAGATCAACAGCTGTGAAAAGGAGTTGCAGCCTTTGCAGAAACAAGTGGCATTCAAAGATGCTTTAGTTATAAAGAATTCTTTAGATGTTGTAGAATAAAAAATTACTTATTTTGAATTGAAAACGAACTGTGTTTGATTTTAAATGTGAAGTCTGGTGGTGGTTTGATCATAACGCAATCATAAGCCGGGTAACGGTGGTAGAGAAACTAATACGATGTGGATAAAGATAGGTCTAAATTTGATTGGTTTTTTTTGCTTTGAAATTTTATTTTTTAGTATTTAGAATTGCGTTTCGATCGTCGCTTGCGTGTATTTGGTTCGGCGATATTTTTCTTCTCATCGGTAAGTAAGATAAAGAAAACTTTTTAACACTTGAAAAAGTGTTAATGTTTATATTTTTATATTTTTATATTTTTATATTTTTATATTTTTATATTTTTATATTTTTATATTTTTATATTTTTATATTTTTATATTTTTATATTTTTATATTTTTATATTTTTATATTTTTATATTTTTATATTTTTATATTTTTATATTTTTATATTTTTATATTTTTATATTTTTATATTTTTATATTTTTATATTTTTATATTTTTATATTTTTATATTTTTATATTTTTATATTTTTATATTTTTATATTTTTATATTTTTATATTTTGATATTTTTATAATTTTATATTTTTATATTTTTATATTTTTATATTTTTATATTTTTATATTTTTATATTTTTATATTTTTATATTTTTATATTTTTATATTTTTATATTTTTATATTTTTATATTTTTATTTTTTTATATTTTTATATTTTTATATTTTTATATTTTTATATTTTTATATTTTTATATTTTTATATTTTTATATTTTTATATTTTTATATTTTTATATTTTTATATTTTTATATTTTTATATGTTTATATTTTTATATTTTTATATTTTTATATTTTTATATTTTTATATTTTTATATTTTTATATTTTTATATTTTTATATTTTTATATTTTTATATTTTTATATTTTTATATTTTTATATTTTTATATTTTTATATTTTTATATTTTTATATTTTTATATTTTTATATTTTTATATTTTTATATTTTTATATTTTTATATTTTTATATTTTTATATTTTTATATTTTTATATTTTTATATTTTAGTATTTTTATATTTTTATATTTTTATATTTTTATATTTTTATATTTTTATATTTTTATATTTTTATATTTTTATATTTTTATATTTTTATATTTTTATATTTTTATATTTTTATATTTTTATATTTTTATATTTTTATATTTTTATATTTTTATATTTTTATATTTTTATATTTTTATATTTTTATATTTTTATATTTTTATATTTTTATATTTTTATATTTTTATATTTTTATATTTTTATATTTTTATATTTTTATATTTTTATATTTTTATATTTTTATATTTTTATATTTTTATATTTTTATATTTTTATATTTTTATATTTTTATATTTTTATATTTTTATATTTTTATATTTTTATATTTTTATATTTTTATATTTTTATATTTTTATATTTTTATATTTTTATATTTTTATATTTTTATATTTTTATATTTTTATATTTTTATATTTTTATATTTTTATATTTTTATATTTTTATATTTTTATATTTTTATATTTTTATATTTTTATATTTTTATATTTTTATATTTTTATATTTTTATATTTTTATATTTTTATATTTTTATATTTTTATATTTTTATATTTTTATATTTTTATATTTTTATATTTTTATATTTTTATATTTTTATATTTTTATATTTTTATATTTTTATATTTTTATATTTTTATATTTTTATATTTTTATATTTCTATATTTTTATATTTTAATATTTTAATATTTTAATATTTTTATATTTTTATATTTTTATATTTTTATAATTTTATGTTCTTACATTTTAATATTTTTATATTTTTATATTTTTATATTTTTATATTTTTATATTTTTATATTTTTATATTTTTATATTTTTATATTTTTATATTTTTATATTTTTATATTTTTATATTTTTATATTTTTATATATTTATATTTTTATATTTTTATATTTTTATATTTTTATATTTTTATATTTTTATATTTTTATATTTTTATATTTTTATATTTTTATATTTTTATAATTTTATGTTCTTACATTTTAATATTTTTATATTTTTTTATTATTATATTTTTATATTTTTATATTTTTTTATTTTTATATTTTTATATTTTTATATTTTTTTATTATTATATTTTTATTGAAAATTCAATATTTCTAGATTTTATGGATGCCAATATCGATTTATGTACCGGCCTTAACTTTCAATCAAGGTAATTATTTAATAATTTCCACAGTTGCTTTTTAACTAATTTTCCGCTCTTTACTTTAGTAACTGGCATCGATTTGTACACTATTATACCAGTGGTTTGTGTGATCTGTACCTTTTATACATGCATAGTAAGTGAAAACCATTCTAGGTCTTACAGGGACTTGACTACATGTTTACATTTCAGGGCGGCATTAAGGGTGTGATATGGACCGATGTCATCCAGGGTTTTATTATGATTGGTTCCATGGTATTTGTCATTATCAAGGGCACTTTAGATGTGGGTGGAGTTTCTGTGGTATATGAAAGAAATTTAGCTTCTGGTAGACTGCAGGCACCAGAGTAAGTAAATATGACAGTTTTTTATTGTTAATGATTAATTATTGAATTTTGCTTAAAGATGGACATTTGATCCCACTGTGCGCATGGGTTTCTTTGCAGTATTTGTGGGCGGCACTATGTTAAAAATTCAACATTTATGTATTATGCAGCCTGCAGTGCAAAGATTTCTATCTCTGCCTGGCTTGAAACAAGTAAAGCGTGCTCTGATTATATTCATAATAGGCATAGCATCGCTACTGGGCCTATGCATTTATATGGGTCTCTTGGTCTATGCGGCCTATTATGATTGTGATCCCATAACCACAAAGGTGAGAGAGTTGTATGTAATATGCAACATAATTTTCAATTTTTTTAAACGTTTTTATTAAATTTTATTTTTTTATATGATAAGCTGGCCAAGGCTAAGGATCAAATTGTCCCCTTGTATGTCATGGAGATTGCTAGCAACTATCCTGGAGTTGCTGGCCTTTTTGTGGCCGGTGTCTTTAGTGCTGCCTTGAGTTCTCTGTCGACTGGACTGAATTCATTGGCGGGTGTGGTGCTTAAGGACTTTATTGAACCATTTCGCTCTAAACCGTTGTCAGAGAGACAAACTGCTTTTATTTTACGTGCTGTCGTTGTTGTATTTGGCTTGTCTTCAATGGCTATGGTTAAGGTGGTGGAAAAACTGGGCATGGTCATGCAGCTGTCGACTACGGTGGGCTCGATGACTGCTGGTCCGTTGTTGGGTATGTTCACCATGGGTATGACAATGCCGTTTATGAGGACAGAGGTAAGAAAGGGCGATTCTATCGATTTAGACTGTTTTGATTTGTTGCCACAAATAATTTAGTCTTACATTTTACTTACTACACTTGTACACTTTACAGTCTGTTTTAGCCGGCTGCACCACAGCTGCCCTAACAATGGCCTACATTGTGGTAAGAGCTCAAATTGACAGTGCCACTGGTATGCTGAGGTTTCCCACTAAACCTGTCTCTGTTGAGGGATGTCCCTATGAATTTGATATGTCTCCTCTCATTAACACGACGTTAAACAAGTATATGATTGATATGCTCATTATGTAGCTTAACTCTAATTGCCATTCATTTTCTCGCCTTCTCTGTCGTGTGTTTCAGTTCTAGTGCTGCTGCTGCTGCTGCCGCCGCCCCTAGAGCCTTTCATCACATATCCTTTTTGTGGTACACCGCTATGGGTGCATCAATTACAATTATTGTCGCTCTCTTGGCCACATTGTACTTTGGTCGACAGGAAAGCAGTGAAGTGAATCCAAATTTAATTATACCCAAATTAAGGAAATATATGAAGAAATACAAATACTCGAGTGTACCACAGCAAATGGACAAATTGTCTAAGGAGTGCAATGGAAAGCACGATTCTAACAATGCTAAAGATGTTGGGCGAGAGTAGTGTAAATGTAATTTGCTCTATATTATATACTTGTTTTATACGTTTTTAAATATTGAGAATGTTATGTTATTATGTTAATGTTAAATACTTAAAATAAATAAAATTTATAACAAATACAAAATTCTTGAAATTTTTTTTAATGGAAAAAGTTCTAAAAGTACGATTTTCAAAAAATACTTCCGTATCCCACAAATATTCAATGAGATGAGCGTTAGATGTCTGGTCTACGCAATGGGTTAACTTTCGCCCCTTTGTGCCATTTAGAAAACATTATGAAAAAAACCAATTCCTATCCCGCAACTTCTCTATTATGTAATCGTGTAAGAAGGGACTAAAGTGGTACAATCATCCAGACCAATGGGCTTAAGCTACAATCACTTTAGTTGGGGTGTTCCTTCGCCTTACACAGTACAACACATGATTTTGGGACTCAATTCTGAGAACTGCACGTGAAAGTAGCCCCAAAAAGAAGACGTTCTGCATCATTCGTTTTGTCACGTTACATGCCATAATAATTTTATATAGATTTGAAGTTAGTAAGTATCGTATAGAGGAAATTGTTATGTTTAGGCACTATGCTTTTTTACCTAATGATAGATTAAAAAAATTTTTTTTTCTCCCAAATATGTCATAGTCAAATATTTACCAGTGTGGGCGGTGCCTCGATCCTTTTTGCCAACTTGGTTCCAAATAGCCTGGTTATATCTCAACTATATTGTGAAATTTTTAGGACGATCATACTAAGTCTACGAGACCATTATAACAGGATGCTTTAAGAAAGGGCGTGGCACAGCCTACTTCCATCCTGGCTGTAATTCAATACTGCACCAACAACACATACCAAATATCACCTTATTACTCTTATAATCCATGAGATAAAGTCTTTTAAAGTTTTAAGTTTTATACCACACCCACTGACCCAATCCCGCCCAATTTTTGTTGGATCACGAACTTTACTACCAAATGCATCCACAGATTTGGAGAAACAGTCCTCCAGATATTGCGGTTTCAAAAATAGTGTCAAATAAGTGAGGCCACGCCCACTTGATATATGAAAAATACAAGTACCCTGTTTTCACTACAGACCACATTGTGTGAACATTTCAAAAAAAAAAAAAAAATGCAAACAAACGAAGACAAACTCATTTGCATATATATATAGATTTGGCCTTTGACCTCTCTGGGGCACGGCTTTAAGATGTCCGATTTTGCTAATATTTTACCCATTGTCATTTTAAAACAACCGACACAATATTCCGCTCGGGCATTACCAAAAAGTTAAACTTTCGCTGTCACCCTAATATAGATAAAACATTATCCATTTATAACCTTTTTTCTAGTTCGGAATTAAATACTTAAAATGGTATTGGATGTCGCAATCTTTATTATGGTTCCAAAGAGCTGTATTTGACATTAATTCCTTAAAGATAATTTCATTAAAATGTTGCCCGCGACTACGCTGGTGGTGGTTTCTTCGGAAGATCCAATATTTTTTTACTCTCTTTAACATTTTCGTCGGTGTCTCGCGTATAATGAAAGCAATGTTGGCTTCCAATCGTTTTGAATCGCAGCTGGCTTAGCGGCGAATGCTTTTGACTTTACATAACCCTAAAAATTTAAATTCAGAGGTGTGATGTCACACGATCAAGGCGGAACGATTGCTAGCAACATTAACTGAGGTACACCTTTGGGAGAAGTACTATCTCTACTTCTATGGCTAACCTTAGTCAATGAATTGCTTCTCGAATAAGAGAAGGCTGAATGCTATTTATTTCAATCATATGTTAAGTTCATATTTCCTAATAACTTCTGTTCGGATGAACTGATCATCCTGAGATTTAAATAGAATATAAATTGAAGAACATTGTAAAAGATCTAATTAATTTAAAACATGCTAAGATAACGTAGAATACTTCAGAATCAAGGTATCGGTACTCATATATTTTTATGTTTAATTCATATTTGGTTTTATTTCACAATTTACGAAAAACCGAACGAAACCGGTTAATCCGTTTTTTCAGTAATACGAAAACCGAATTTTTAAAAAATAATATTTTTCGAATAAGCCCTGTACTGGGTTACCCCAAAACTGAAGTATTTGAACACCTTAGTGGCAACCCTGACCCAATTACTGTACTATACATCTGTAGCGAGTTTTTATTAGGTACTTCCTACATTTGTACGTACAACGTATGATTGATATTAATTTTATGCAGATTTTGTATTAATCATACGAACATCGTTCCAATTTTGTGGATTTATGGTTTAATAACACATTGCAACAGTTAATCTGGGGGATGAGAAATTCCAAATCTGGGTGGATGTAGTATTGTTAAATCATCAATGGTTCTTGAGTTATAGCTGAAAAACTAAGCGAAAAAACATCAAGATAAGCTAAAAATATAAAAGGTCGCAAAAAACTGGCCTAGTACCTTCACCCTGAGTTGGAATTCGTCAACCCATAGACAATGATCCCGAAAATGCTCCACATGGGGGACCATTCATCATTAAGGGTGATGGCTAAGTATTATTACAAGCAGCGACATTCCGAAAAACATATTAGCGGTTGAGCTTCTTCTAGTGTTGGTACATCGATCTTTACCAGCCATCTGCATCACATCAGGCGATGGTCCGATAAACATGCTAGGGTTATCTGGCCTCATGTAAACAAAAAAAGGACTAAGCAACTACTTAGTTTGCCGAGAGGGAGTAACACGTCCTTAGATTATACCATATAAACTCCACTTTCTGTAGATGCTGCTTGGAGGAAGTTTGAAGAAACAACAAAGCATTAGCTGAACTAAGAACTAGGGTATTCCGAAACGATTTAGTAAGACTGATCATAGCTATAGATAGCTAGTCAGTATATCCTATAGGGTGAAAATTGCAAGTATCACAATGGACTAGACTAGCCTAAGCGTGCTAGACTGTGTGTTGTCTTGCAATTCATTTAACCTCCATTTTTCTAATAGTTCTAAAAAAAAATCTTTGGAAAATATTATAATCATTGGTACATATCTAACAAATTCATCTGTCAACCTCTACATTTACCCAATTCAATCATTGTGACAAATATAAGTGTCCATTCATAATTATATTTTACGTGTATAAATAACTTGTACCTTTGCCGTAATACAAATTCTTGTACCCAGTTATATAGCCGTTGTCTTATATATCCCCTATACACCAATTTTCTTTACAACATTCTATAATACACGAGCCCACCTACTATACTCCACCTATACACGAGAACACCTATACACCCGCACCACCCCAAAATTACACCTTCCTAGCTACAATCCCGTTCAATTACAAGCTGTAAGTTAATTTCTTTGCTGAATATTTGTATATGTAAATTGTATTTATTGTCCCAATATTTATATGCCAAATTATTTATAAACCTGTTCTGAAGTTAATGTTAATGAATATTAGTCTTGAAAAAATTGTTATTTTTTTAATTTTTTTCAGTACTTTGAGAGGCGTTTTAGTCGGCGCATGCGCTTGCTTGGTGCCGTTTTCTTCAATATTAAAACAGTGAGTACCATGGTTGCATTAAGTTTTTTACAAAAACTGAGAAGAAAGAAAATAAAGGATGCCAAAAACTTTTAAGCATCAACCCATACACTTTAAGTTTAATTTACCTATCAAATAATATTAATCAAATTCATTAAATTTATAAAATTAATTAATTTAATTAAATTCATTCAAATAATTAAATTCATTATAATCATTAAATTCACTTAAATCTTTGAATTCATTTTAATAATTTAATTCTAAGTTCTTCAAAATCAATAAATTCATTAAATTCAGTAAATTCATTAAATACATTAATTTCATGAAATTATTTAAATTCATAAACTTCATTAAATTCATAACATTCATTACAATCATTAACATCATTAAAATCATTAAAATCATTAAAATAATTAAAATCATTAAAATCATTAAAATAATTAAAATCATTACAATCATTAAAACCATTAAAATCATAAAAAATCATTAAAATCCTTAAAATCATTAAAGTCATTAAAATCATTAAATCATTAAAATCATTACAATCGTTAATATCATTAAAATCATTAAAGTCATTAACATCATTAAAATCTTTAAAATCATTAAAATCATTAAAATCTTTTAAAACAATTAAAATAATTTAAATCATTAAAATCATTAAAATCATTAAAATCATTATAATCATTAAAATCATTAAAATCAATTAAATCATTAAAATCATGAAAATCATTTAAATAATTAAAATCATTACAATTATTAAAGTCATTAAAAGTATTAAAATCATTAAAATCATTAAATCATTAAAATCATAAAAAATCATTAAAGTCCTTAAAATCATTAAATCATTAAAGTCGTTAAAATCATTACAATCATTAAAATCATTACAATCATTAATATCATTAAAATCATTAAAGTCATTAACATCATTAAAATCTTTAAAATCCTTAAAATCATTAAAATTATTAAAATCATTAAAATCACTTAAAATAATTAAAATCATTAAAATCATTGAAATCATTAAAATCATTAAAATCATTTAAAATAATTAAAATCATTAAAATCATTAAAATCGTTAAAATCATTAAAATCATTAAAATCAATAAAATCATTAAAATCATTAATATCATAAAAAATCATTAAAATCATTAAAGTCATTAAAATCATTACAATCATTAAAATCATTACAATCATTAATATCATTAAAATCATTAAAGTCATAAAAGTCATTAACATCATTAACATCATTAAAATCATTGAAATCATTGAAATCATTGAAGTCATTAAAATCATTAAAATTGTTAAAATTATTAAAATTATTAAATTCATTAAATTCATTAAATTCATTAAATTAATTAAATTCATTAAATTCATTAAATTCATTAAATTCATTAAATTCATTAAATTCATTAAATTCATTAAATTCATTAAATTCATTAAATTCATTAAATTCATTAAATTCATTAAATTCATTAAATTCATTAAATTCATTAAATTCATTAAATTAATTAAATTTATTATATTCATTAAATTCATTAAATTCATTAAATTCATTAAATTCCTTAAATTCATTAAATTCATTAAATTCATTAAATTCATTAAATTCATTAAATTCATTAAATTCATTAAAATCTTTATATTCAATTAATTCATCAAATTCTTTAAAATTATTAAATTCATTAAATTTATTAAATTCATTAAATTCATTGAATTCATTAAATTCATTAAATTCATTAAATTCATTAAATTCATTAAAATCATTAAATTCATTAAATTCATTAAGTTCATTAAATTCATTAAATTCATTAAATTCATTAAATTCATTAAATTCAATAAATTCATTAAATTTATTAAATTCATTAAATTCATTAAATTTATTAAATCCATTAAATTCATTAAATTCATTAAATTCATTAAATTCATTAAATTCATTAAATTCATTAAATTCATTAAATTCATTAAATTCATTAAATTCATTAAATTAATTAAATTCATTAAATTCATTAAGTTAATTAAATTTATTTAATTCATTAAATTAAATTCATTAATTGCTTGTCAATTTTTTAATTGGAAATCATTTTTTACCAACAGCTTCTGTGGATGCCGATAGCAGTCTATGTACCGGCTTTAACTTTTAGTCAAGGTAATTCTAATTTTATTTATTTATGAACAAAAATATAATAAATAATTTTTTCTTTTTTTCAGTTAGTGGCATTGATCTTCATACGATTGCTCCGGTGGTCATTGTTATATGTACATTTTACACTACAGTGGTAAGTTTCTAATTATTTAATAATTTATCACTAGTGTTATCGTAAATTAAGGATATTGGTTGGAGATTTAAGCATAATTTATGTATTTAAATGTACAACACTAAACTATTTTTAATTATTGCTTTGTTTTTCTAGGGCGGTATTAAAGGCGTTGTCATCACCGATGTCGTTCAGAGTTTTGTTATGTTTGGCGCCATGATCTTGCTCATAATCAAGGGCACTATCGATGTGGGTGGTTTTAATGTTATATGGCAAAGAAATCTTGATGGAGGTCGTCTTAAGTATCCAGAGTAAGTGATGGTTGTTAAATTACTGGAATCCTAACTTAATATATTAACCATTTTCTTTCACTACACAGAATTACTTTAGATCCCACAGTACGCATGGGCATACTACCGGTCTTAATTGGTGGTACCTTCTTTAAGCTGCAGAATACTTCGATCAATCAACCGACCATCCAAAGATTTATGTCTTTGCCTAATTTGCAAAAAATTAAACAAACCTTATGGACATTTTCCATAGGTCTAACGCTGCTGTACATGTTGTGTATCTATGTGGGTCTATTGGCATTTGCCACTTACAGTGAATGTGATCCCATGTCAACGGGGGTAAGTTTTGGCCCTCAAATAGAGGAAATTAACAGATTTTATTAAGAATTTAAGGACTCAACGAATACCTATTTAAATTTTTATACTATCTATTTTTCTACTATATCATATCTAGTTGGCTCATTCCCGCGATCAATTGGTTCCCGTTTTGGTTATGAAAGTTTTGGGTCAATTTCCCGGTATGCCTGGACTTTTTGTTGCCGGCGTCTTCAGTGCTGCCCTGAGTTCTCTTTCTACTTATTTGAATTCTTTGTCAGCCGTTGTTTTGGAGGATTTCATAAAACCCTTTGTGAAAAAGGATCTGAGTGAGAAGTCCACGGGGATAATAATGCGAGCTGTAGTGGTTGTCTCCGGCTTCAGTTCCATAGGTTTGGTGTATGTAGTGGAGAAACTGGGTATGGTGCTACAACTGTCAGCGACTCTGCAGTCAATTGTCTATGGACCCATGTTGGGGATATTCACGGTGGGCATGTTGATGCCCTGGCTGAATGAAAAGGTAAAGAAAAAAAATATAATCTCAGGCAAAATTTCTAAGTTAACACTAGCAATAAAATTTATATCTGTAGCACCATTTTCATTAAATTTTAATATATTTACTTTGAATTCCATTTACATTTTTTTCTATTTCATACTACAGAGCGTTCTCTCCGGCAGCATTGTGTCGTTCTCTTGCATGGCCTGGATTTGTGTTAATGCCCAGATAGAAAGTCTTACCGGGTCTTTCCGTCACCCAAAATTGCCCGTATCTGTAGAACAGTGCGATTATGAATTAGATCCAACAAAATATTTAAATTCTACTGCTGAGTAGTAAGTTTCGTGAAATTAACTTTAATATTTTTTTTCTTTTCTATATAACCTATATTTTTATATTTCAGTCTACCTTCCCAGGGCTCGAGTATCTATCACATATCCTTCCTGTGGTATACTGGACTGGGTGCTATTATTGTGATGATTGCCTCGAATGTAGCTTGTTTGTTTTTTGGCTCAAATGATGTATCATCGGTGGATGGCAAGTTGTTGGCTCCATTTGTTGCTAGACTGATGAAAAAATATAAATATTCTGAAGTGAAATTGAAGGAAGTAGTAGAAATGCAACAAGCAAAATGACATTTAGAGTTTAATAAGTTGTACAAATAAAAAAATAAAAAAAATCTTTGGGATAAGGTTATAATATAAAAACTTAAAACAGTGGATTTTATATTTCATATTTATAGTCATGGGAATCACACATGTATTAAGTTTGATATGGGATTTATAAGTTAGATACAGGTAAGTAAGTGTTTCTATAACCCTACCGCTACACAATAAGGGCCTGCAAGGACTCCATTAGCGATTCAATTCCAAAGTAATAAAATCACTACGATCATTAAAATCGATAAAATCATTAAAATAATTAAAATCATTAAAATCATTAAAATAATTAAAATCATTAAAATCATTTAAATCATTAAAATCATTAAAATCATTAAAATCATTAAAATCACTAAAATCATTAAAATCATTAAAACCAATAAAATTAATAAAATCATTAAAATCATTAAAATTAATAAAATCATTAAAATCAGTAAAATCATTAAAATAATTAAAATCATTAAAATCATTAAAATCATTAAAATCATTAAAATCATTAAAATCATTAAAATCATTAAAATCATTAAAATCATTAAAATCATTAAAATCATTAAAATCATTAAAATCATTAAAATCATTAAAATCATTAAAATCATTAAAATCATTTAAATCATTAAAATCATTAAAATCATTAAAATCATTAAAATCATTAAAATCATTAAAATCATTAAAATCATTAAAATCATTAAAATCATTAAAATCATTAAAATCATTAAAATCATTAAAATCATTAAAATCATTAAAATCATTAAAATCAATAAAATCATTAAAATCATTAAAATCATTAAAATCATTAAAGTCATTAAGATCATTAAAATCATTAAAATCATTAAAATCATTAAAATCATTAAAATTATTAAAATCATTAAAATCATTAAAATCATTAAAATCATTAAAATCATTAAAATCTATAAAATCATTAATATCAATAAAAATCATTTAGATGATAAAAATCATTAAAATCGGTAAAATCATTATATTCATTAAATTCATTAAATTCATTAAATTCATTAGATTCATTAAATTCATTAAATTCATTAAATTCATTAAATTCATTAAATTCATTAAATTCATTAAATTCATTAAATTCATTAAATTCATTAAATTCATTAAATTCATTAAATTCATTAAATACATTAAGTTCATTAAATTCATTAAATTCATTAAATTCATTAAAATCATTAAATTCATTAAATTCATCAAAATCATTAAATTCATTAAATTTATTAAATTCATTAAATTCATTAAATTCATTAAATTCATTAAATTCATTAAATTCATTAAATTCATTAAATTCATTAAATTCATTAAATTCATTAAATTCTTTAAATTCATTAAACTCATTAAATTCATTAAATTCATTAAATTAATTAAATTCATTTAATTAATTAAATCCATTAAATTAGTTAAATTTATTGAATTGATTAAAATCATTGAAATCATTAAAATCATTAAAATCATTAAAATCATTAAAATCATTAAAATTATTAAAATCATTAAAATCATTAAAATCATTAAAATCATTAAAATTAATTAAAATCTATAAAATCATTAATATCAATAAAAATCATTTAGATGATAAAAATCATTAAAATCGGTAAAATCATTATATTCATTAAATTCATTAAATTCATTAAATTCATTAAATTCATTAAATTCATTAAATTCATTTAATTCATTAAATTCATTAAATTTATTAAATTTATTAAATTCATTAAATTCATTAAATTTATTAAATTTATTAAATTCATTAAATTCATTAAATTCATTAAATTCATTGAATTCATTAAATTCATTAAATTCATTAAATTCATTAAATTCATTAAATTCATTAAATTCATTGAATTCATTAAATTCATTAAATTCATTAAATTCATTGAATTCATTAAATTCATTAAATTCATTAATTTTATTAAATTTATTCAATTCATTAAATTCATTAAATTCATTAAGTTCATTAAGTTCATTAAATTCATTAAAATTTAGTTTGATACCCTTGGCACTAGAACATAACATAGATCTAGTCTGAAAAAGTTTGTATTGCACTGCCATAATTGAATTGAATTGTTAGGAATGTCAACCAATAAAAACAGTAATTGTAAAAATCAAAACAAACAGTTGTAAACTTTTTCCACTTTTTCAATAAACATTAAAATATTATAAAAAATTCAAAATTTTTCCAAAACAATATTTATATAAACCAATTAATGACCCAAGATAATGTTTCTAAACTCAAGTACTCGCGCATGCGCATCTAATGTAAGTGGTAGACGCTCGATCAGTTGTCCACCCAGTCTGCAACATTATTGTACACAAAGTCAACCATTTTGTGGTTACAATATCAACTGCTGCTGCTTTTCACCCTGTTATCCTCAACAATCGGGGTCAATCTATTGTGCTTGTCATTATCCTCGTTGGTCTCCCAGACCATTTCCTGCCATGAACTGCTGTCGTGCGATACAGGAGAAAAAATATGAGAAATCTGGAAAACTTAAAACACAGCCATTAGCGGCAGATAAGTCTATTGAGAAAGTTAAAGTAGATGACAAAAATGAATCAACGAAAGGTGAAATAAAGAACAGTTATGTCCCGAGTACCAAAGGCTACGAAAGTACCACTGGAAGTTCAAAAGTTATAAACAGGCAGCAGTATAGGATAAACGATGTTGGACATCAAAAGGCAAAATCCAATAATTATGTTCAAAGCGAAAGGTCGGCTGAAGTTATACAAAATCAGACAGACACTATTGGGTATGATGAAATTACCACTGCAACCTCGCATGTAAAAAAGAGACAACAAGATATAGGCGATCAGGCAGTTAAGGCGGTATCAAACAATATCGACCATCTTGATTCAGCTGAAGGGGATTTTAATAATTCGACAGTTAATATGGAGAACACTGGAATTGAAAGCATCACTTCTACGAATGTTGATCATGACGAAGAGTACCTCGATGACAATGGGGATAGAGAATTCAGTTCCGAAGCTTTTAAGCATGATAACGACGACCCGTATAAAGCCACGACTCCTAAAACATTCATTGGCGATTCGGATGACAAATTTTATTGTAATGACCTGCCATTAAACTACAATATACCCAGCGAAGAATCTTGTTATCAATGTTTGAAAACTTTAAATTATGATGGCAGACAAGTTATACAAGCTTATCGTTCTAAAAGTTATACTCCAGGAACTCAACGAGAACATCTAAGAGAAAACTGTAGTCGCTATATGGAAGAGTTCTCTTCAGGCTTTGAAACCCCCATAGAATTTGGTGAAAAAAGCAAAGATGGCGAGTGCAGTGATAAAAAGGAAAAATGTTGTTGTTATTGCCGCACAAAGTCGAGTTGCAATGAGGAGGAGCCACTAAGTAGCACAACAAAAATAACAGCAACTAACTGCAACTATACTCAAAAAGCCTTAAATGATCCAATAAATTTAACTTGTTGCATTTGTGGAAAATTGAGAAATGCAAATGTGAAAGATGATTATAATATAAAATCTCCACCAATGCCGCCACAGGCAGACCCTGATATATGTAAGATACTTAATGAAGCTGCTGAGACTATATGCCGGAGATGCCAAAAGCCTTGTGTTCAAAATCGTCAAACGACAAATGTTAGGCAGTCAAGAAGGTCTGAATACGATAAAGCTAATGGAGATTATGTTAAACATCTAGACAAGCAGCAGATAAATAGCCATAAACTCCCAGATGGCTCTACCGCCATTGGAACTCCAATTTCCCATAAAGCACAAGATGCCATAAATAGAAATCTCCCATCTAAATCAAGACCCATTTCTACCCATACTACAGCATATCGAAAAGATCATGAGGATAGCTGCTACTCACCGGCTACTGCTGTACAATGTCCTTATCGTCGCAAAATATCTAAGAGCGATGAACGTATACGATTCTTTATACGCGAATCTCTTCGTGATTTTATCTCTAGTGAGACATTGATATGTTGCTGCAATCTCAGGGAGGAAGGTGGTCATAACTTGAGTCCAGATTCTAAGAGTTACCACTCTTCCGAGTGGTATCAGTCCGTACGATATTTATGCAATATTATTAAACATTGCCCGCCCACGATATTGAATCATATTATTGGCAGTGTTTATAATGAGGAACAACGTTATCGAAATGGGCAGAGTTATTGGCGATGGAAGGAGCAATTAAGGGGAGTGAAGATTCCACTATATGCACGTAAGTTTTAAATGTTTTAAAGTGAAGAAAAGGTGTACGATTTTGTATGTACTTTAACACGCACTCGGGCCTTAAATAATGACCATAAGGAGGCGTGGTAGGTAATGACAATATGTATGTATAAATGATTAGCATTCAGTTCTGAGCCCATTTGAAGATGTCCATCCGTCTACTCCCGCGATTATAGCCGTGATTTAAGAGCTAACGAGTTTAAATTCGATTTGCAAGCTTTTATCCTCTAAACGGAGGTTTAGATCCCAAATGAGCAAGATCGGACAAAAACTACTCCCATCAAAAATTTTACTAATATTAAGATTTTTAAAATTTTGAATATTTTTAATACTTTAAATATTTTGAATAATTTTAGTATTTTTAATATTTTTAATATTTTTAATATTTTTAATATTTTTAATATTTTTAATATTTTTAATATTTTTAATATTCCTAATATTTTTAATATTTTTAATATTTTTAATATTTTAAATAATTTTAATATTTTTAATATTTTTAATATTTTTAATATTTTTAATATTTTTAATATTTTTAATATTTTTAATATTTTTAATATTTTTAATATTTTTAATATTTTTAATATTTTTAATATTTTTAATATTTTTAATATTTTTAATATTTTTAATATTTTTAATATTTTTAATATTTTTAATATTTTTAATATTTTTAATATTTTTAATATTAATTTATATTAATTTATATAACAGACTTATCTGCCAGTGTAAAGTTCCCCAAATGTAAACCATTGTTCAGTAACATTTTCTTAAGTCAAATAAATTTTCATAATAGAAAAAATCAATTCAAAATTCAGTTTCAGAATGTTCGTTCAAAATTAAACAACCAAATCTAACGAAAAAAATCAAAATTAAAAGATATATAAACAATATAATGCCCATCTAGAGCAATACGCCAAAGGACTAATTTACAACCCTATTCGATCTGTCGATTCAAAACATAATTTTCCACAAATCTTCTCGAACATGAGCTCTTCGAAACGTTGCCATACTTGTCCTCCTCCACCGTGTGGCAGTAAAACTCGCAAAATTGAAACAAATCCGAATTGTGGACATGCACCAAATGATGCCTGTCCACCAACAACTTCATCTTGTCCTGCATCCAGCAATTCTTGTTGTCCACCGACAACCGCACCCGCATTGCCCAAAGTACCAAGTTGCGAGAGACAGATTCGACCAAAGCGGATTATAATGAATAAAATCCTGTGGTGTAATTGTCGACCTCCACTAGATAAGAGGGAATGTAAGATATGTCAAGAGCAAACGAGGTTAATGGAACAAGAGAAACAACAGAAGGCCGAAAGGGAAAGAGCTGAGCAGTCAGCAAACGAGAAGAAAAATAAATTTATTATACATGATGGCAATTAAATTTGGATTGGAAAAAATAAAACAGGAGATACAAGCTGTGACAACATTATAGATGAAGAAACCACTGGCTGTTGTTGAAGATGAGGCACAGGAACTGCGAAGTTTTAAGATATTTTACAAACATCAAAATTACAATTACAAATAACAAATCATAAACAAAATATTTTTGTGATTGACTTGAAATATTACAAATAAACATAAATTTTACAAATTTCTTTAAACGGGATCAAATTAAAGCATTTTTGACTTAATTTCTGTTGTCATTTTTGATCGATGTATAGACTACAGATAAAGACGGCTGGGCAAAACTTTTTTAGTTAATACAGTATGTAAATATTGGCCCATGGGTGCAAATAGGCTACATAAATAAAACTTAATATCTGGAGCACTATATACTAGATAGTCTTGAATATTGGTGTTAGATGCACTAAATAGGAATATGCGCGATCAGGACAATAATCGGCACGACTAGTTTAGTAGGTATGGCTGCGTCCTTTGTAAATTCTCACAATTTAAGATATGAAGAACTCATTACGAAAGTGTTTTTCAATATATTCATTATCAATACCATTAATAATCTTACGATTCGACAGACTGCAGTGATGGCAAAGTAAAAAAACTATCGGAATGAATTTCTATAAGAAATTTAAAATAATAAAAATATTAAAAATTTTAAAAATATTAAAAATATTATAAATATTAAAAATATTAAAAATAATAATATAAATAATATTAAAAATATTTAAAATATTAAAAATACTAAAAATATGAAAAATATAAAAAAAAATAGAAATATTAAAAAAATTAGAAATATTAAAAATTTTTAAGCTTTAAAAATATTAGAAATATTAATAGTTTTAAAAACATTAAAAATATTAAAAATTTTAGAAGTATAAATAGTATTAAAACTATTAAAATTATTTAAAATGTTAAAAATTTAAAATATTTTAAAAATATTAAAACTATTTAAAATACTAAAAATATGAAAAATATTAAAAATATTAAAAATGTTAAAAATATTAAAAATATTAAAATATTAAAAATATTAAAAATGTTAAAAATGTTAAAAATGTTAAAAATGTTAAAAATGTTAAAAATATTAAAAATATTAAAAATATACAAAATATTAAAAATATTAAAAATACTAAAAACATTAAAAAAATATTAAAAAAATATTAAAAATATTAAAAATATAACAATATTAAAAAATATTATAAATATTAAAAATACATTAAAATATCAAAAATATTAAAAATATTATAAATATTAAAAATACATTAAAATATCAAAAATATTAAAAATACATAAAAATATTAAAAATAAAAATATTAAAATTTAAAAAAATATTTAATTTTGTCTTATTTCATTATTTCAGTCCTCATAACAAATATTTGAATTTTGTTGCTTCTTTGAAAATCGGAAACTCTTTTTATATTTGATAGACAGTTTAACAACACCAGTCATTTGAATAAAATTACAGTTTGGAAATTCTAAAGTAAATTTGAGTATGCGGTACAATTTGAATCAAGAAATCAATGTTTTTGCCAATTTGGATAACCAAAAGAAAGACATCTCAGACTCAGCAAAGTATTAAAATAATAGGAGTTCAAGAAAATGGTTCAACACAATCGCCGACCTAGCAGTTGCCCACCACGTATAAGTTGTCGCGCCTTACAGTGGCAACGAATGGGCTATCAAACTCCTACTGGACCTGCGCCTGCAATAGAAAAGTGTGAGACCACAAACGAGTACTGTCAGGATATGAGAGAACTGCGACCCATATGTGAGACGAAGCAAAGCAATTGTTTTGCGCTTAACACAAACTTGTGGTGTGATTGTCGACCACCTATGGACAAGCGATATTGTGAACTACATCAGTGGGGACGAAGAGACGAAAAGGACATGGAAGACTTGATAGATGTGGAAATGAATAAACAAGTATTGAATGATGAACATAAGCCAGAAAGCCGCGAAATTATCAGTATGAAAGAGAAGAGTAGTGTGGAGATAAAAGATAGAGATGAATGCCTGTCAGAGCATGAGGAGGAGTATAGCTCTTGTAGTGCCTATGAAGATGTATCCGACGGAGACGAAGCTGAAAGTCTAGATGATATTGAGATACTTAAGCAAAATGATTCACATTACAGTTGCAGCGAAAAGATAACTTATTGTGGTTCCAGAATCATAGAAATACTAACGCGAGTACAATACATACCCTCTGCGATTTGTAAAGGTGAGGAATTAAAGAAAAGCAAAGATTCTGTTAAAGTGCTATGGGAGGATGGCAAATGTAAACAAGCGGGTAGCATAGATCGTAACAATAGAGAAGTGGGTTCTCTTAAATGTAACTCAAAGTTACAATGTAGACAACTTTATGATAACGGGGAAGAGAGAGATGAACATAATCACAACTTCAGCTGTCGATGTAGTGAGCGGAGACCAGAATTTTGCCCAACATTGGGCGAGGTGAATCAAAATCGTACAGTTAACGGTGAGCGTGGTCAATCAAATTGCGACAGAATATATACAGATGCTTATCAAGTAAATGTGGACGAAGCATTATCTACAGAATCTTCTTGCTGTACATGTACAAGAAGTATCTTTAACTTAAACTCATATGATGGAAAAAGTTTACCAAGACGATCCCACTTCACATCAGTTAACCAATCGTTCAACTCAGATTGCACCTCAAAGTCTAAAATCTTAGATGCTTATCAAAGATCTTTAGAACAACACCACTCGTCTGAGTTGCAAAACTCAAAGGACACTAAACAATTTCATAATTTACAGTCATTCTATAAACAAGTTAAATCAAAAATCCACGAGGCTTCAACAACTAAGTGCCATTGCGCAAAGGCAAAACTTCCTCAGAATTGTAAAATAAACAAATATCAAGTAGCTACCCAGTTGCATAATAAGGATCAAGCTGTGACTTCACAGTGTCATCATAATTCTTTACAAAACCCACAGATCTCCACTAAAAGTAATATCAAGTCAAATGTGAAACAAAAGAAAAGTGACTACATTGAACTCAATGGAGCATTTAGTATAATTCACAAAATTGTGCAAGACTCCTGTGAAAAACTAAAACAGTACTGCTCTGAAGTAGTTAAATATAATAAGAGAAATCCTGCTCCTCCTGCCAGCAACAAAAGTAGTGATAACACGAAATCTTCACCAACAACATATCCACCGAAAAATATTACAAACCAAATGTGTAACAACTACGAGAGTGGAAAAGACAATTTAAAACACACGGGTAACGGCAAATCCACTACTGCAGCTAAAAACTTTATCACACGTACATCAGAAAATTCTAGAAATCATACACAATCAATTAGTCCTGTCAGTAATAGAAGTCCACTTTCTGCAAAACGCAGTTCCCTCAAAGATTTCTATTCCAGTGAGAAACTGCTTTGCTGCTGTGATTTACGCCCTCAACCAATTCCTCTCAGAGAGCAAACTAACAATCCTGCGAGACTGTTAAGCACAGATATACAAATACAATCTAAATCCAAGCTACATCAACAACAGTCCCCAGGAATTCCAAAATGTTCAAATTGCCGATGTAGCCTACAACCAAATATTATTTTAGCCGAACTCATCAAGTGTCCTTATCGAGACAATAAAGAAACTTCCACGGAGAGTCAACAACAATTCAATGCTACAAGAAGTAAACTCAGCAATCTGACTAATCCTCTTCTCACAAATGAAGAAAGAAATGTAAAAACCGTGAGCAACATAACTTACAAGGATAACAGATATGACCAATACAAACAGCAGCATCAGGATCAAAGTATTAATCACATAAATTCTAACTTTTCAAAAGGAAAGAGCAGTCTAAAAACTATAAACGACATAGATCACAGAGCTAACATACATGATCAATTCAAAGGACAGCAAAATTCGAGTCATAGAACACATTGCAATTTACCTCAAATTATTGAGTGTCCTTTTAAAGTTAAGAAAGAAATACTGCCAGAAAGTTGCCAATGCTATAAATATGGAAGTAAAGCAAGGGGTGTGAATGGCGGATCACTTCACTCAAAGAAAGAAAACAGTGCAAAATCTATGAGCAACGTACATGATAGGCATAACAGCCACTTAACATATTTCAAAGGAGGACAATCCTTTACACGTGAGGACATCAACAGCTTCAAAAATTCGCAGATTAAGACATCAGGACATTTGTACCGTAAGTAGAACTTGTCCTTTTGATGTATACTACGAAGTTTAAAGTTATGTTTGAAAATATTATACATAAGAACTAGATCGTTCAAAAATCTAACGGAAACAGTTAACAGGTTAATGTTTACTAAACATCAAATGCTGAAAATAGTTTTATTGTTGGAACATCCCAATCAACATTGATGTATGCCGGCTTATAAATAAATGTTTTCCAAATATTTTAGTTAATTTTTCAAAATTAGTGTGCGAAGTTAACGTTAACGTTATTACGGAAACTAATATTATTACGGAAACACTTCTTAAACAATTTTTATTATTTTTAAACAAGGTCGTTAGTTTTTTTAATTACTAAAATTTTTTTTATATTTCTGTGGGTTTTCAAGCAACCGCATCCAGTTTTTTCAGGAGAGCAAACAATTCGAAATTAATATTGAGTTTATCGTAAAACTTGACTAACTCTACCATTTGTTAACCACCTTATACTAATGCGGTAATCGGTTGGACAGACGAACACTCCCAAAAAGAGAGAGTGTTGGTATGGGAGTAGTTTTTGTCCGCTATTGTTTATTTTATAACATAACCTACGCTCTTAAAATACGACTGTAATAGCGGGGACAGACAGACGGACGCCCCCAAAAAGAAGGGTGTATATATATGGGAGGTGGCAGTGGTTTTTGTCTGATCTTGCTCATCTTAGAACTTATAGGATAGAAGCTTGTATTCCAAATTTCGGCTTGATATCTCTTAAACTACTGCTGTAATCACGGGTACAGACATACTGACGGTCGCCTTTTAACACTTACGCTGCGGACACATACATTGTTCAATGAATAACACATATTGACATTAGGTGGTACTTCTTTGAAATCCCAGTGGATTATTTAACGCACGTAGAAACATATTATAAGCCCCTCGATCTTCTGCGCTTCTTCTAAAGTTAGTCACACCAAGTTCTGTAAGATTCTCAGTAACCTGGTCTTTCCAACGGAGTTTTGGTCGCCCTCTTCCATCGAGCTCATTGTCGAAGACTTTTCGAGCTGGAGCATTTTCGTCCATGCGTACAACCTGATCTAGCCAACGCAACCGTTGCACCTTAATGCGTCTGACTACGTCAATGTCAGTGTACAGCTCGCGATGCATACGACGCCGATACTCTCCGTTAACGATGATGGATTCTGAACCATACATCAAGACAGGTAGCATTCGTATCTGGTATAGCTGGATTTTTGTTCGTCGAGAGAGGGCTCTGTCATTTTATCGCTTGCTTAGTCCGTAGTAGTATTTTTAAGCAAGCAGGATTCTTTCACTCAGTTTCCCAAATGAATAGATTCTTTGTTCGTTGAAACTAATAACTTCGTTTTGTCTTCATTCATTATTAAACCCATTTTCGCTGATTGCTTCTGTATACTTGAGAAGGCTGCAGTCACATCCCGCAGTTTTTTACCGATGATGTCTATGCATTAGCGTACGCGTGTAGCATGTGGCTTTTTATTGAATATCGTTCCACTCGTGTTTACTGCACCTTTCCTCATTATCCGTCATTAACTCCGTCGCTTTGTGTTAGGCCCCGTCTGGTATAGAATGTCGCCGTAAGGTCCTGGCCAATCTTCACGGAAGACTGAAGACATTCCGCAAAGGCGTATCAGTTTCGCATGCATTCGTTAAGCCAAACCGTGCGTAAGAGCTGGTACATGCTCCTTATTAGCTCCTAGCCACCAGACTTGAAGAGCTCTGCCGGAAGTCCGTCGGCACCGGTAGCTTTATTATTTTTCAGCTGCGATATTGCTATTCTAACTTCGGCTTGACTTGGTAGTAGGCAATCTAAGCCGTCATCGACCATTGGCGTGATACCTTTACGTGCGCTGCCTTCTGGAACCAGCAGTTGCTGGAAGTGTTCTCTCCATATATGCAGTACACTCTGCGTTGCTGTAACCAGATTTCCATCCTTGTCCTTACAGAAGGGGAGCCCATTACCGTAGACTTTCGCTTTTACTTTCATCCATCTCTGGGGTTTGCAGCTCCGCGATGTCTAGCTTTATTTGTGTTTGATTGCGTGCGCTTTTCGCTCTGCTCAATCTTGTGCGCACCTTGGCTGCAACCAAGTAATGATCCGAGCCAATATTAGCACCTCGGTTCACACGCACGTTCATGACACTAGATGCATGCCTGTCATGGTGTTTTGATCGAGGGATAGCCAAGTTACCTTATGGATATCTTTGTGCTGAAATCTGGTTCCATTCACTACCATGTTCCTTCCCGCAGCGAAGCTAACCAGCTTAAACCCGTTGTCTGGCGTCCCGGTTTGCAGGATGAATTTACTGATCGATGGACCAAGAACATCTTCCATTTCTGTCGTGGCCAGGGCAGCGGTCGTGTGTTTCATCAAGGCGCTCGTAAAATGCATACTTAATCTCATCGTCTTTACCTTCCTCCAGGCCATGAACACCAATCAGCGTGATGTATAAATATTTCGCCTTGATGCGGCTTGTAGCTATTGGATTACTAACAGGATTGAATCGGGAGACAAATTCACATCCAAATTCGTGCTTTTCGGCATGGCAGCTGTAATGGATGTCGCAATTTTAACGTCGCGAGCATCCTTGTCCTGTCCATCTCATCTCCTGGATGGCGGTGATGTCAGCCTTCTATTTTTTGAGGACATCCGCCAGTCGGATAGTGGCACCTTCTTTATAGAGAAGTCAAGACCTTATAACATTTGCGGGGTCATCAACATTTGGGGGGTTTCGTTTGTTACTTTTCTTTTTTCTCGTTTTTTCATAGCCAGTGAAGGTCCAACCATCAGGGGCCGTTATTCATGATAAAAAAGATTGTATCAAACAACGTTGCCTAGGTGTCATTTTTTTGCAAAAGTGCCTCAAAAGTCATATTCCATGCCCTGTAAAAAAATCTCCTTTCTATTTGAAGTAGTTTTGTAGTTACTGCATAAAAACACAAATCATCATCTTTAAATCATCAATAACTCAGAAACACAATAAGTGGAGTTGGTCAAATTACACAGTATATCATTGAATTACACTGAATTTTGTCAAATTAAGCATAACAAATCACCCAAGCGCTACCAAACACATACATTACAAATTTTCTTAAGTAAAACCACACTATAAATAAATAAACACTAGCGCCACCTACCGGGTTCAATTAAATAATAAATACAATTTTACTCATGATCGAACAAACATACATTCAAATTTTCGGTATGAATCGAAACCAGTGCAAGCTACTGGGTCCATGCTATATATTAACCTAATCGGGGTCCAACCAACCTATGTTGTGAATATGGCTTTTGTTGCTATTTTCGTTTGGAACTGATGCTCAGACAAACATACGCACGAATGATTTTATATATTAAGATATATTTATGATATTGTAAACTAGTGTAATCTGTCAGTCTAAGCTAATGACATAGATTTGCTAGTTTAGTTTACACATTCAAAATTTTCAGTTTTATAAAAAACTAATTTCTTTCCAAACTTTTTCTATTTTTAATTTCAAAACCCTCAAAATTTAACATTTTCAGGAAATTCATCAAATAAAACTCAAATCCTTTCCTCCGCCGCCATTTCGCCATCTCCAGGACCCTACAGCGAAGGCATAGCAAGCAAATGTATTCAAATTGTTGTGGGCATAGCTCATTCTGCTGTCCTCCTGAATGTTATAAATTTGATAATTGCTGTAATATGGTGAATCACACGCCGGCGTGTAATCCGTGTTATCAGCCGCCAGCGCAACTATACAATTGTGTATATCCATCATGTCAAAATTTCTTAACGAAGCCACAGCCCCTGATGACACTGACCAGAACTTTGTCGGTACCAAATACAGCTATGGTTTCTAGAAATCTTACGAAGAAGCAGAAAAATACAAAAAGTGGCTTAGATAAAGATGATAAAACTAAACAAAGCGATATGCAGCAGAGGGGAAAAACAAAACAACTAAAGGGCAAGGAACAGGCAGCTGAAAAGCATCAAGGTCTAAAGCCTTATGACAAAAGTAGAGAAACTAAAAACTTCGAGCAGCATACAAAATCGGGCATTACAAAAGATAAAGCAACAGACAATGGTATTATATCAGCATCGCTGTTGCTTGAATATGAAGAGGAAATATTTTCGAATCACTCGCGCATTAACAAATATACTTCAAGTTCTGTTAAAAAACAAACTTCTTTCAATAGAGGCAATAATGCCGTCTCGAAAGATTTCGAACGACTTCTGCCGAAATCGGAGAAATTTGATTCTGGCCAAGATTTTTTTGACATCATCACCGATAACAATGTGATTGTAAACAGTCATGTTACTGATACAAGTAAAGCGATGCCTGGAAATACACCTAGACGTGATGTTAAGTCAGCAGCTAACAACAAAGGCTGTCTACGCAATCCATTTGATTTAAAAGTCGATTCATATTGTTCTAATGCCAATATTAAATTTAATGAACCGTTCCCCTTGTACTGTAATTGCTGCATAGACCAAGAGAACGATAGACTACGGGCTACAGCTACAGCATCAGATTCGGTTATAGCGAATAAAAAACTTAAAAGTAATAGAAACGGATATAATAGTAAAGGACTTTCAACTCCTGCCAAAAGTTCCCAAATTGAAGGCAATGCAAATAAAAAGAAATCATTTAAACAATACCCACAAGATTCAAGAATGCCCGTCATTGCTGAAGAGTCAAGAGAATGTAATGACTGCAAATGTGATTGTGCGAGCTCAACTTCTCCACCAATGCCACTTAAGCATGGAAGGGAGGAGACAACTAAATCTGATTATAAGGATAATGATGACAATTTGGACGAAAGCAAAATTATCGAAGAATCTTGTACTGATTTTTTAAATATGATCAACGAGAGTATTTTAGAATCAGTACAAAATTCTCTTGATGGCATTTTGCAAGAATTCTATGAGAAAACTGTTTCAAGGATGGATGAGTTGCAAACAACGATGGGGAGGATGGACGAGTTGATAAACCAGTTGTATTACTGTTTTATGGAAAGTGAGTATAAAATATTAATAATTTATAGTTTTAACGTTTTTTTCTCTTATGGATTTTAATATAACACCGCCACACCAAGAAAAGCGTTGGGGTTGGGGGATCAGATTTCTTAGTCTTAGTTTGACAATAGCAACAGAAATTCATCCATCATTTTGGGACTCAATTCTAAGAACTGCACATGAAAGTAGAGCCAAAAAGAAAAAGTACTGCATCATTCGTTTTGTCAAGTTACATGCCATAATAATTTAATATCGATTTGGTGTTATTAAGTATCGTATAGGAGAATTTGTTTCGATTTAGGCTCTTTTGTTATATTATTATATGGTGACGTATGATTATCATAAGTAATATTTCACGTAAATCATACGCCACGTGATACAATAGTTTTATTGTAACTGCTACAAAATCAAAATCATTTTATGAACGGAAAAGTGAAACTGTTGCTTATGTAAGGAAACGTTATATGAACAGTTTAAAGAAATGGGTGGAGTAAATCTCCCGGGATCGTAAGTTTCACTTACACAGTACAACAAATGATTTTAGTTCTCAATTATGAGATCTTCATGTGAAAGAAGCCCCAAACAGAAGCAGTTCTGCATAATTAGTTTTGTCAAGTAACATGCCATAATAATTTAATATTGATTTGAAGTTAGTAAGTATCGTATAGGGGAATGTGTTACGTTTTAGGTTCTTTTGTTTGGGGCTTCAAAAATATTGGGGGTCGGTCATAAATTTGACGCCTCTAGGGACACCTGTGGGGCAGTTAGTGCGGTGGGAGCAACATTTATAAAAAATTGATTTTTACATGGGAGTCCCCTTAGGGGGTGAATATAGGGACCACCTTAAGGGTTGAAGATAGAAGCTAGATATGTTCTGAGAGACTGTTTAAGGGCCGCTCATAAATTTGACGCCTCTAGGGACACCTTTGGGGAAGTTAGAGCGATGGGAGAAAAATTTACAAAAAATCGATTTTTGTCCGTTAGCCCCCTTAGGGGGTGAATATGGGGGGTAAGTATGTTTAAGGAAAATGTTAGGAGGTAAAATAATTGGGGTCTGTCATTCATGTTACACCTCTAGATGTCACCATGGAAGGCAGGATCCGCTCCCATTGTATGGGGACCATTAAAGGTTAAAGAATCTGACTACTCTAGGAACACCTTTTCGACAGTTAGTGCGATGGACGCAAAATTTATAAAAATTTGATTTTTGTATGGAGCCCCCTCAGGGGGTGAATATGGAGGGTAGGTATGAAGAATGATTGGGGTCGGCCATACATTTTACACCTCTAGAAGGCACAATGGGAGTGGCAGCAGCTGATTTCTGGCAAAAATAATAAGAAATAAAAAAAAATGGTGGGGACCACCTTAAGGTTCAAACATAGAGGGTAGATATGAGAGACTGTTTGGGGGCTGTTCATAAATTTGACGCCTCTAGGGAAACCTTTGGGGCAGTTACAGCGATGGGAGGAAAATTTATAAAAATTGATTTTTGTATAGGAACCCCCTTAGGGGGAGAAGAATAATTGGGATCGGTCATACATTTAACACCATGGGAGCGGCAGGGGCGCGGCTGGGGGCCGGTCATACATATGACTACTCTAGGGACACCTTTGGGGCAATTAGAGCGGTGGGGGCAAAATTTATAAAAAAACAAATTGATTTTTGTAAGGGAGTTCCCTTAGGGGGTGTATATGGAGTGTAGGTATGTTTGGGACAAATATTAGGAGAGAAAAATTACTGAGGTGGGTTAAACATTTTATCCCTCTAGGAAAGACTTCGGGGCAGTTTCATGGCTTTATGTGGACTTTTTCCCCTTCCCCATCAAATTTGACCACGATGCGCTGCCGTTTTGGTTCTGTGGCGGAGAATCTTTTCCGTCGTCTTTAATTGGCGTCAGCTCGTAACTTATGCTGCCTCCGGGAACTAGCAGAGTACGAAAGTGTTCGCTTCATATTTGCAGCACACTCTACATGACCGTGACCGGATATCCCTCTATGTCCTCACTGGTGGGACTACCTATTCTAAAACTTTTGATTTCAACCTTTAGGTAGAACTTTCGGTTTTCACCTCTATCCCTATACTTTTCTTTCGAAAGACGCAGACAAATGTTCTGAAACTTTGCATGAGTTAATATTTCCCCAAAAACTACTTACGGTATTGCAAATGGGCTACATGGCCATGCCCCTTCTTGTACCTCCGATACAAATAAGTCGTTCTGCACTCTTTAGAAATCGAGTAATAATATCAATACAACCAACGCGATCGTGCCCAAATTTAGTATTTAGTATAGCTTAAGGAATATATAGATTTGGAGAGCAATTCTGGAAGTCTAGCCACGCAACTTCTAGTACCTTCTATACAAATTAACTTATCTGCCCATGTTAGAAATCGATGAATATTAATATGACACAAAACTGGTAGTCTAGCCATGCCCTATCTGGTACCTTCCATACAAATTTACCACTCTGCCCACTTTAGAAATCGATGAATATTATTAAGACACCCAACGCGGTCGTTCCCAAATTGCGTACTTAGTAAAGCTAAAGCAGGATAAAGATTTGAAGAAAAACTGGTAGTCTAGCCACACCTCATCTGGTATCTCAGATACCCATCTGGCACTGCCCATTTTAGAAATCGATTAATATTATAAAGAGAACTAAAGCGATCGTGCCCAAAATTCTGTACTGTGATGTGATGATAAATCAGGATAAAGCTTTTAGCTACACCCCTTCTGGAACCTCCCTTACAAATGTACCACTCTGCCCACTTCAGAAAACGAGTAATTATAACAATATATTAGAAAATTTTATATTTTACTCAGGGTGAGGGTATATGTAAGTCGGTTTTTCTGAACGAAACTTTCTTACTGGTTTCTTATATTGACGCTATGTCGTCTAAAGAGGCATTTCGTATCGCCACAGCAAGCGTTACAATTGTTGGTTGGTATATGCATTAGCTATCTCGGTGGTTTGCATACTTGCGCTGTCTAGCTTCCTTTGGGTTTGGTTACATGAATTTTTAGGCCTACTTAAGCGCATGCGTACCTTGACTGCAACTAGATGATGATCCGAGTCAATATTTGCACCACCGAGATTCGTATTCAGCGCATCGATATACATAAGAAAGGGGTAGTCTGACCCCCCAACCTTGACACTTTTCATTGTAAGGCTGTGTAATTATCAAATCTTACCATACCTGATTCATTGTAATATAATAATAATAAACCGAACTTTTTAATGACACCCTGCCATATCCTTCCTTTCCTCTCCAGAATTGACTGAACAAAACGCTACCAGTACACAACAATTTCAAACAATCCTGCAATGCCTTAATTCAACTGATTCCAACAGAACTTATACAGCAAACAACCTAAGACCTACCAACAGTCGAGACAAAGAGTGTCAATGTTGTCTGTATATTGCAGTACCACCCTATGCAGTGGATGATATTGGAAATTGCAGACAACGTTGTTGCTGTGCCGCCGCCAGTAATGAATCTAATCCCATTCCAACTGGAATCCGTAGAACAACACAGCACAACAGCAATAACAAGAATTCAAGTGATAGAAATCAAGGCGGTGCACATATATCTTCAACGAATGAGGTAGCATCATGCAAATGTTGTTGCTGTCATGTCAAATCAGCAAGCAACAAGCAAGCATCAAATAGAAATTCGTTTATTGGCCATACTAAGACTGATAATGCAAAAACACAAGGATATGGCAGAAAAAGATTTGTGGGAGGTGGTTGTATTGCGATGCCAAATTACTCCCTCTGTGGTCATACGATAAGAAACGACAGTAGTGCGTCACATCTACGCTACAGTGGAAGAAGTAAATGTTGCTGTGGTCTCATCGAAAGAAACATTATGACTTCAAGCATCTGCGATAAATATCGCAGTAGTCAGGAGTCAATGGATCCTTTGCTGTGCACTAATATCAGTAGCGATAATTCATCACATAGCTTTGAAGATGATGCAACTATATCAGGGGATAAGATTTCAACTCAGGTGCTAGATGCGGCAGCAGCAGAGCAAGTTTCGCAGCTTGGAGTAGATGTTATTGCGGCCGATTCAAGTCGCACGCTTGTGCAGGGTAACAATACTTGTACGTTGGATTGTGCTGAGGATGATGATCGCGCTGTAATAGGTGGTAGAGCTGATAAAGACCTGAGCAACACTGAAGATATTGATGATACGGCGGAAGGTAGTTGCTGCACAAAAATCGTTGCCAAGGAGAACAGCTGCACAAATCAGCAATAGGCAAATAAGTCCAAAAGGTTATGTCTGAAATTCAGTAAAGTTTTCTGGAAAACTTTTATATTTGAACAATTTTTTTTAGTAAAATTCTATAGTTAAATTTGGCTAAACTCTTTTACGAAAGTAAATTAAAAAAAGAAAAATAAATAAAAAAAGTTATTCAAAGAAAAAGTTGCGTAAAACGTTTAATACAAATTTCAAGTGTAGAAATTTCACTTCTAAAAGAAATTTGCCGGTTGCACTGGAACTCAACTAGTAATTCATGCAATAAAAAGATTCTTCTTCTTCTTTAATGGCAGCAACAACAGAAATTTATCCATCATTAGCCGCACGTAGAAAAGTATTCCAAGCGCTTCGGTCTTTTGCGCTCCGTAGATAGTTTGTCACACAAAGCTTAGTTAACAGCTCTTTCACCTGGTCTATCTATCGGAGTTTTGGTCGCTCCTCCTGCGCCGCCCATCGAGTTTATTGCCGAAGACTTTTCGAGCCGGAGCGTTTTCGTCCATTCGTACAAAGTGTCAAACGTGTACGTCGATGTCGTTGTGCAGCTCATACAGCTCATGATTCATTCGACGAAGGTACTCGCCGTTCACGATGATGGGTCCAAATATTTTGCGGAGTATTTTTCTCTCGAAGACTCCCAGAATAGATTGATCCGCTTGTGTCATTACCCAGGATTCTGCGCTGTAGAGCAAGATAGGTAGGATCAGAGTCTGGTAGAGCTGGATCTTTGTTCTTCGCGAGAGCGCTTTGTCATTAAATTGCTTGCTTAGCGCATAGTAGCAGCGGTTTGCGATCAATACTCGCCTTTTGATTTCCAGGCTGACATTATTATTTTTGTTTATAATAGACAAAATCATCTACCACTTCAAAGTTATAGTTGTCAACGCGTCCCAGACGAGTGGACTCTTTGTTCGTTTAAACAAAAATCTTGGTTTTGTCCTCGTTTAACACCAGATCCACTTCAGCCGACTGCTTTTCAATACTCGAAAAAGCCGAAGTAACATCTCGCAATCCACGTCCAATAATATCTATATCATCAGCATACGCGACCAACATGTGTCTATTGTTAAAGATGGTACCATTTCTGTTTACTGCAGCCTTCCGCATGATCATCTCCATTACGATGTTAAAGAGATCGCAGGACAGACTATCGCCTTGTCTAAAGCCTCGCTTGGTAAAAAATGCCTCTGACAGATTTTGCCAATTTTCACTGAAGACTTCGTGTCAGTCAGTGTCATCCCGCAAAGTCGAATTAACTCAGCCATAGCATCCAACAATTTATGTCGTATCGGACTGTCAAATGCAGCTTTGTAATCGATGAACAGATGGTAGGTGTCGATCTGCATTTCTTGGGTCTTCTCCAGGATTTGTCGTAGCGTGAATATCTGGTCGGTGGTGGATGTACCAGGTCTAAAGCCACACTGATAAGGTCCAATCAGGTTCGCCAGAAGGGGCTTTAGTCTTTCACATAACACACTAGACAGGACCTTGCATGCGATGGGTAAAAGGCTAATCCCGCGATAGTTGGTACACACACTAGGATCGCCTTTCTTAAGCACGGGACATAGGACACTCAGATTCCAATCATCGGGCATGCACTCCCTGAGCCAAATCGTGTTTATGAGCTGGTGCATGTATGTTACCAGATCATCGCCGGCTGCTTAAAAAAGCTCTGCCGGCAGTCCATCGGCTCCCGGGTTCTTTTTTTTTCTTTTCTTCGTGTTTTTATAATAACTTTGTTTAAGGAGAGTGACTTATTAGGCCACCGCGCCCGATCCTAGTTTCTTGGGGCTGCCAAAGTTACTAAGAGAGCCTGTGTTGAGCTTCAGTAACTTCTTAAAACGCTAACTTAAAACGCTTTCTATTTTAGATTCATAACAAATGGCACCTACTGTTTATTGACGAATGCGAAAATGACTGTTTGAGAAGCTAATACTAGATATCCCAATTGATTCGGCACATACTGGGGAGCCGGCATCAAAGAAAAAATTATTATTTTGTTTTTAAGATGACTTAAGCCAGGAATTGAAACCTAGGATCTCTCGCATGGTAGTCGCGTGTTCTAACCATCATGCCACGGCAGGTCCCAGACTATTGACCATCCCATAGCTTTATTTATAATGATATTAACGCTTGTAACTTTTCATAAGGATCACTGGACGTTTACTTATCGTGCTCACCATGCATCCAGCCAGCCAGACAGAAGGACTTAGCTCAATCACCTTAAAAATTTTCCTTAAACGAATTCGATCTTAAGATACTAGAGGCTCAACTCGTCTCCTTTAATGCGTAACACGTTTTCTCGTATCAAGTGATATTTTCATATATCCCAAAGTGTGAAGGTGTAAATAGACGAAAAATGGGACGATATTCCGATTCAGGAGGTAATTTCACATAAAAATCAGCCGCTTTCTCGGGACGCCCACGTATAACAAAAGATAAAGTTCCAGCAAGAACGCTTTAATACATCTTTACCTACTCGAATCCTTTTCATAATCCTCTATGTACTATAGCTCCTCAAATTCCGTTCAAAAATTATACATTGATGTTTGTATGACATCACGATTGTACACTTTCGTTTCTATCCCCATAGTTATGGCACATGCCCCAACAAACTGCTTGTTTTGCAATTTTATCTCATTGAAATCTAAAAATATAAACAAGGATACAGTTTGTATTTTCTAACCAGTCATCAGTTCTATTAAGACCTCTACGAGTGTTATCGGTGGAAGGCAATCGTCTAAAATTGTCCTGTATCAAGGATATCACATGTATGGCCGCGTGAATACACTTCGTTTATGCTGACGAACTACAATTTTACGTAATTTGAAAAGTTCCCTGTATAAAATACCAATTCCATGAACATCTCTAGTTCGTTTGTGTGTTAAGTCTATGCAGAAATATGAATTAATTTCATTCAGTGGAAATGCAAATTCTTGTTTTTAATTGTTAACAAACTAAAAGGGTAAGTTCTCGCGTAGACGAATGTCAATAGGTTCAGTTCGTATTTAGAAATTTTAATAAAAGAAACTTCTTTGAAAGCAGAAAGTTGAGTTAATTGTGCAGAAAAGTACTCGTAAATAAAGTGTTATGTCTAAAAGTTTTGAGCTTTTTCTCACGCTCAGTTGTAAATGAATATAACTGTTAAGTGTTAGTTTATATCAGAGAGTTTTAATTTAAATATGTATTTTAATAATTAATATGTTAGTGTGGGCATTACATTTGAGTCCTAATATGTTGTCCTCTTGACACCAATTTTAACATGCTACGGGGAAATTTGTTGCAAGCTTTCATTGATTGTTATTTTTTGTAAGATATACTTCAATTTGAAACGGACGAAGTTTTACTACAAGAATACATATCTTTACAGCATAGGTTCTGCTTTTCATTTACAAAATTTCTCAACTTGTTGCTTTTATTCTTATTTGATACTACTGTTACATTACTCATTTAGAGCGCGTATAACAGCTTTCACCCACGACCCGTGTCTCCCCACCACCTATTCAACCACTTTCCGGTTATTGCAACATTATTGAATCCGCCTCCAACCATGTTTGCTTAATGGAATTTTAATTAAGCCTTTTGACAGCTTCAAATATTTGCCTGTAGTTGGTGGTGCCAATGGTGGCTGTGGTCCTCATGACTTTGCTGGCAAAACTATGAAATGTTCGCGCATTGTCTGGTATTTACATCTTGTCTGAAGTCCTGGCAAAGGGGCTATAGATGGAGTGGGGAGGGGTGGTAATTTAAATGAACACTTGTCTAGATAACAAGAAGTTACAAATTGGCATTTGTTGAAAGTTTTCATTTGTTCTCAAAGAAGAGAGTACTCGGATTTCATAATAGGCACAGAAGTGGTTTATAATTGCCGGATTGTTGTTGTTGTTGGTAGATCATCTCAGTGGCAATGATATTTTAGATTTGTATGCATGCTGTGTTTAGGCAGACAGGTACTTAATTGTTTCATACCACTTATTCGAATGAGAGAGTTTAGGTTGTATTGTAATGTGATAAGGAGCATATAACTTTGTTCAAAAATAAAAATACAACAAATTTAAAGGAATGACTTTTTTAGCTCAAAAATAAATAAATACCATCACCCATATGGCTTTAGGTTGCACAGTGATTCCTCCACCTGGTCCTTCGAACGTAGTCGCAGTCTCCCTCTTTTGCGCCGTCCTTCGAGGTTTTGATATTCATTCATTCTCACGACATGGCCTAGCCAGCGTAATCTGTGCCCTTTAATACGCTTGACCACATCAATGTCGTGGTATAACTCGTACAGGTCATGGTTCATCCGAATCTTGAACTCGCCGTTTACGCAAATGGGTTCATATATTTTGCGGAGCATCCACCTGTGTAAGCAACCAAGACATACAACAGGACCGGTACAGTTAGACTTTGGTGGTTCGAGATAGGATGGTGTTTATGAAGTGTTCGTGTTGCCCAAAGAAACACCTTTTGTTCCCAACGAACACGCTGCTTCACCAACGGGTTGATACTTTGTTCGATGATACCATTAACTTCGCCTTGTCCTCATTCACTGCCAAACCCATTTTCTCTGATAGTTGTTACTAGAGATGGGCACGTGAGTGATTTTGACTCACGTTCACGCACGCTCACGTGATTGAAATGGTCACTCACGCACACTCACGTGCGAAGATTTTTTCGCTACTCACATTCACGCACGCTCACGTGAGTAAATTTTGTACTCACGCACATTCACGTGAGCGTGAATCACGACTATCACGCCAAATATTATTTATTACTTTTTATTATTTCTATAAATAATGATTATTGTTAATTTCTTCAAATCAAAAAATCAATAACTTGGAACAGACATACAAGAAAAAAGTACATCATAATGAACTCTATTGGACAACGTTTGCATTTTCGCCATGATTTTTAAATTTTTGATTTTTATCGTTTTCTTCAATTATAATAATTAATTTTGAGTAATATTATAAAAATCAGATCAGATCCGCTAGCATTGGCCGACGCTCCAAAAGAAACCATTGCTGCTATATTTTGTGAAAACTGGCGTTGGCGAAATTACTTTTTGTAAATTTAGATAATAAATAATTTAAAACTAATAAAAAACAAAACTTACGATATAATTTTTAACATTTTTTTTCGCCTTAGTTGGTTCCTCTGAACTTGTTTTATGAGGTTATGCAATGATATTGGCAAAAAACCCCACAAAAAAGTCGCAAACTGAATGTGAGTTTTATTTTGAGCGAAAAAAATAAAAATCATGAATAATTATTATTTTTGAGTTTTATTTTTTTTTCCTCAAAAATAATGATTACAGGCTGATTTTTATAATATTGCTCAAAATTAATCATTATCATTGAAGAATATCCTTAAAACTCAAACATAATCATCATTATGTAATTTTTGAAATAAAACTCATAATGATTACAGTCCCTGGTTTCTATAATTATTTGCCTTCTGTTATATAGTTCATTTTAATTTTTAAAAATATAGTAGATTAATATGGAAAAAGAAATTTATGAATACCTAATATCAAAATAAAATATTATAATTTTATAGAAAATGCTGAAAACGAACTAATATGTGTGACGTGCACGACACACATGCTATTAGACAGTGTGTTTTGGTACGACATCACACATGTCTAACTACATGAGTGCCTGTGTAACTGAAATTCAAAATTAAAAAAGCATATTAACTTGGTCTTCTTAGTTATTTAACAAATTATTTACGAATTCGTGAGTATGTCCCCATTGACATAAATCCCAAATTCGTTTTTCGGACAAGTTTTAATAAACTTTATAAAAGTAAATATTTAAAAATTTAGGCTTTGTGGGAAAGTTGAAGTTTTGGATAAATATATATTTTCGATATCTAATGACGGATCGAGATAACAAAAACATTAGGGAGGTCGGAAGTTATAAGGGGAAATAATTCCAGAATTTTGTCGGTCCACACCCCAAAAATTATAAGTCTTTGCAGATTTTAGGATAGTTTGAGCACGATTGGGGTATGTAAACCCGTGCCGCTTTGGGCTTACAGCTTTTAAGCTCCTGTAGCCTAGTTAGACTAAATCAAGAACGACTAGTCCAATTTTGATCAACAAAAATCCGAAATTTACGAAATCATAAACGAGTTCTCTGCAGAATCAACAGTTTCGCTGTTATAAATAAATTTATGAATAAATTTGCCTTAAAAATTCAATACCAACAACTTAATTAAAAAAAACTTAATTTCCCTTTGCACCCCATGAATGAGGTATGGGATAGCTTCTCGAGTTGTTGTGAATTAACACGCTTTCTATTTTTAGATTCACAACTAATACCAACAACAGTTTCGGAAAATATAAGTTATTTCCATTTAGGGATATATGTTAGGTTGGCGTGTCCTTTGAGTAGTAATTCAACACAGTTGTCAGTAATATATCAGACCAATCTAGCAAAATTTGGTTCAATTTTGAAAAATTCAACTCGTTTTTATTTCAAGATAAGGGAGGTGGGCGTGTACTTGGTCCGATTTTCACAAAATTTCGTTTTTATCTTTCCTATTTATAAAAGCAATGTGTACTAATTTCCCTTTTTATACCATCACCCTTAGGGATGATGTAATGCATTAAAGGAGACGAGTTAGACCCCAAGTATCTTAAGACCAAATTCGTTGCAGGACTTTTTAAGACGATTGAGCTATGTCCGTCTGTCTGGCTGGCTGGTGGGCAGGATGACTCGAGTAAAACTAACCGGATCGGTATGAAAATTTACCAGTATTAATATTTTTCAAAACGAACTTATGGGATTGTATATGGGCAGAATAGCCCCACCCCATACAAAATTACCTATTTTTCGATAATTAATATTTCTTTTATAACTCCCAAACGCATGACCGGAGTATATTTAAATTTAGTTAGTTTATTTATCTTGCAATAGTAAACAAACCCTAAGAACACCGAAACCCTTACCACACCCCTTCTTGTACCTCCCATACAAATGACCGAATTGAATCTCATAGTTTTACATGCATATCTTTTTTGTAAGTAAACTGAATTCAATCGAATTTTGCATATGATGTTCGTTTATGAAACTTAGACTCACGAATGAATATGGACTATATCAGTTATATCTCCCATAACTTCCAAACGGATACTTGAGCGGCAATGGTAATTGGCCCATTAATTTATATTTCAATAGGAAGTGAAACCTCAGAAGCCCTAACTATTTGACCCTTCTGTTACCTTCCATATAAATAATCGATATTGCCCCTTTTCATACATATCATTTTGCATATACACTGAATTCAGACAAGTTTTGCCAAGGTAAGCGTTCATTGAACGTTGATTGACGAAAAAAAGGAGACACGTTGTGCTGGCCCTAATTGTACCACCTATACAAGCAGACACAAAATAATATATAAGTAATTTTATTTTAATTAAAAGTCTATTAATATCAATAACTCAAAACTGAAACAATATCGTATATTGGGAAAATTTCTGTACTGGTTTAATAGCTCCTTTTATTTTTGGCCTCCGTTTGTATGAAAACACGACACTGTGCGGAGTAGCTACCGCAATCATTAAAATGAAATAACCTTTTCGTTATTACTTATTTTTATCAATTCTAAGAATCATACAGTCTTCAACGTTTTTTCTAAAGAGTTTTGTAAATATCCTCAAAGAATTTTTTTTAAATTCATTCAGTACGATTGTTCATATACTTTGTATCAAAAAATCAAAATTTTTGTCAAATAAGCTACCTTCACTTAGCTGTGAATCAAAGCGAAACGCATTTATCGATTTTCATGATCTATGTCTCATTTTGTTTATTGGATATGTGCATTACGGTAATGTAGTTGAACTTGGAAATTTATTATTTTTTAAATATAAATTTTCTTTATTTTTTTTACACAATTTTTTTATATTTTTAAACAACTTTTTATAACTACGAAACTGTTCATTATGCAGAGAAATTACTTATGAACAGGAATATTAATTCCTTAATTTCGGATATTTGTTTTATCAAAATATGACTAGTCGTTCTTGAGTTATGCCCACCAAAAGTGGCTGTAGGAGCTTGAAAACTTTAAGCGCAAACGGGCACATTTTAACATACTCCAAGCGTACTGGCTATCCTAAAATCTGCAAAGACATCATTTTTGGGGGGTGGCACCGACAAAAATCCAACACCGATTTTTACGACCACCCTAACATTCATATATATTTATACTTTATTTCGTTGTAAAATTCATTGAAAAAGGTTCTTATAAAAATTAAATTATTACCTAATTATATGCTGTAAATTCTATGAACCATAACTATTTTTTTTTCTTTGCGTGAGTGGCGTGAGTAGCGTGATTCACGCAAAGTATGCACTCACGCACGCTCATGCACGAAGATTTTTTTGGTACTCACGTTCATGCACGCTCACGTGAGCGAATTTCCTACTTACTCACATTCACGCGTGAATCACGCGTGATTCACGTGATTCACGCCAATCACGTGTCGAGTGCCCATCTCTAGTTGTTACCCCTCGTATCGTCCGACCGATAATGTTGATATCTTCGGCATATTTCGATCAGCATGTGGCTCTTATTAAATATGGTGCCAGACATGTTAACTGCTGCATTCCTTAACACCTTCTCCATCACTATGTTAAACAGTATGCATGACAAACCATTACCCTATCTAAGACCTTTCATCGTATCGAATGGCGCAGATAGATCCTTGCCAATCCGAACAGATGATTTGGTATTCTTACGGGTATACCGGCAAAGACGAATTATCTTCGCAGGAATACTGAACTCAGTCATAGCTACGTATAGTCGAAGCTTGATGGGACTATCGAAGGCAACTTTGTAATCGACAAAGAGGTGGTAAGTTTGATTTGCTTCTCATAGGTTTTCTCCAGAATCTGACGTAGTGTAAATATCTGATTTGTCGTGGATTTGCTTGGTCTAATGCCGCACTGATAAGGTCCTATCAGGTTTTTCGGTTGGCAGTTGTTATCTCAGCTTGGCTCGGAGGGGGACACTCGATGTTATCGTGTCGGACTGTTAATATAGAAGATACCCAACTCGTCCTCGTTCTTTAATGCGTTACACTTTTTATACCATCACCCTAGAGATGAGGGTATATATCATTTGATACGAAAAAAAGTGTAACGCATTAAAGGAGACGAGTTTGACCCCAAGTATATTAAGACCAAATTCGTTTTAGGACTTTTTAAGACGATTGAGCTATGTCCGTCTGTCTGGCTGGCTGGATGGCTGGTGAGCAGGATATCTCGAGTAAACCTTAACGGTTCAGTATGACCAGTATTTATATTTTTTAAATCGAAATAATATGATTGTAAATGGACAAAATAACTCCACCCCTTCTGGTACCTCCCAAACAAAATTACCTATTTCTGGATAATTAATATTTCTTTCATAACTTCCAAACAGACGATCGAAGGATATTTGAATGTGGTCAGTATAATTATCTGGCAAAAGTAGACAAACCCTAAGAAAACCGAAACCTATGTCACACCCTTGCTGGTACCTCCCATAGAAATTGACCTATTTTTGGAAAATTAATATTTCTCCCATAACTTCCAAACGGACACTTAAGGGGTTAATGAAAAGTGGTCGATAAATTTATACCCTCACCCTACTGGTAGGAGGGTATTAGGATGTTCGTTATATGGGATTTTTGGGAATTTCGTTAAAAAAAAGTTATTAGTAGCAAAGTTGGACATCGAGCTCCACCTTCCATTTGTTATTTACAAAATTACGGATATGTTGTGCGAAATTCCGCATCGATAGTTAGATGTTAGAGTGTGCCGCAAGGAGGTCAAAGTTCGACTTTTGTGTTGAAATCAGTTTATCGCCGCTGAATAATTTCCTGTTTTAGATAGATGAACAAGTAATATGCCCTTGAATAGGTGAAGTGACGACTTATAAAAGCATATGTTTTAACTTACCACATCTCTTATAGATATCGAGATATTTGATGCAAAAGTGGGGGTATTTTTGAAGAAAAAATTAACAAAAATTATTTAAACTGCATTACATATCAACATATCCGTAATTTTGTAAATAACAAATGGAAGGTGGAGCTCGATGTTCAACTTCGCAACTAATAACTTTTTTTTAACAAAATTCCCAAAAATCCCATATAAGGAACACCCTAGAGGGTATATATCATTTGATACGACCCAAAAGTGTAACACATAGAAGGAGTCACTTTAGAGCCTAGGTTTCCTTGAACCAAATTCGATTCATGACTTTCAAGTCGTTTGAGCCATGTCCGTCTGTCTGTCTGGCTGTCCGGCTGGTGCGCACGAAAACTTTCGAAAGACGCAACCAAATGTTTTGAAATTTTGCACGAGTTAATATTTTCCCAAAACTACTTACGGCATTGCAAATGGGCTACATAGCTACCTCCCATACAAATACAACATTCCGCCCACTTTAGAAATCGAGTAATAATATCAATACACCCAACGGAATTGTACCCAAACTCTGTATTATGTAAAGCTAACATGAGAAATGGAGGAAATTCTTTCCCCACGATTCCCTTTTTTACCTTAAAGCTCAAGCTTCTTTACAAGGTTTTGTTGGTAAACTAAGATTACTTTAAATTTTTCTATGTCAAAGTAAGGCATTTAGTTTTTAGGCCGTGCCGTGCCAGAGTATTTAAAACTGTTTGATTGTTAATTTTAGTCGATCGTGTTTTTATATATTAAATTTACGTTAAGTGTATCAAATAATACATCAAATTCGGCTTACGATCAGAAAAGTGTTTTTTTTTATTTTATCGTACCATTGTGCATCAGTTGGTCACAAAGGGGTCTGAAGATGAACTCGTCATGGAGTTCCTAGTGCGTGACACACTGAATTTGACCAAAATATTTAAACAATAAAATAAAAAACACTTTTCTGATCGTAAGCCGAATTTGATGTATCATTTGATACACTTAACGTAAATTTAATATATAAAAACACGATTGACTATAATTAACAATCAAACAGTTTAAAATTATTAAGAGACCTTATGCTATCGTGCCCAAATTCTGTATTTAGTAAAGCTATAACAGGATAAAGTTTTGGAGAAAAAAAATGGAAGTCTAGACACGCCCCTTATGGTTCCCCCCATACAAATGTACCACTCCGACAACTTTGTAGATGGAGTAATAATATCAATACACTCGACATGATCGTGCCCAAATTCTGTATTTTGTTAAGCTAACAGGATAACGTTTTGGAGAAAAAAACTGGAAGTCTAGCCACGCCCCATCTGGTACCCCCCATATCATCAGGTAACGCCCACTTTAGAAATCGATTAATATTCTTAATAGACCTAACGCGATCATGCCCAAATTCTGTATTTACTGAAGCTATAACAGGATAAAGTCTTGGAGAAAAAAATGGAAGTCTAATCACGCCTCTTCTTGTACCTCCCATATAAATAAACCACTCGGGCCAGTTTAGAGATAGAGTAAAAATATCAATACACCCAACGGGATCGTACCCAAATTCTGTATTTTGTTAAGCTATAACAGGATAAAGTTTTGGCAACAAATTGGAAGTCTAGACACGCCCCTTCTGGTTCCCCCCATACAAATGTACCACTCTGCCCACTTTGGAGATCGAGTAATAATATCAATACACTCGACATGATCGTGCCCAAATTCTGTATTTTGTGCAGCTATAAGAGGACAAAGTTTTGGAGAAGAGAACCGGAAGTCTAGCCGCGTCCCTTCTCGTACCACCCATACAAATGAACAAACTTTCTTACTGGTTTATATTGTGGTAGGAGGCAAAAACTCAGAAAACTTCCCATACAAATGACCGCTCAACCCCATAGACTTATATACATATCTGTTTTGTAGGTATACTGAATTCAGGTAAATTTTGCGTAAATTGTACGGTTATGAAAGTTTGAATCTGGAATGAATATGGACTATATCGGATCACCCCTTCTGGTACCTTCCATGCAAAATGACCTTGTTTGATAAATTAATATTTTACACATAACTTCTAAACCGACACCTTGGGGATAATCAAATAATAGGAGGCAAAACCTCAGCAACCCTAACTATTTGACACACCCCATCTGTTACCTCCCATATAAATAACCAATATTTCACCTTTTACATACATTCATCATTTTTATATGTATATATTAATTTTATTGTTTACTAGTGGGCCCGGAATGCTTCGCTTTTGCATATTATTTAAAAAAAATGGGCGTAAAAGTGGTCGAAAAAAAGTACCCTATAAGTCATGCCAGAGTCCCAGTTAAATGCTGTGAAAATTTCAGGAAGATCGGTCCAGAGGTTTGGTCTCCTATAAGGTACAAACAAACAAATAAATAAAAAAACACACATTCCATTTTATATATATAGATTTTGATATTTGTTGTTGTTGGTTTATCAAACCATATTGTAACCAGTTATTGCATTACTAACCTAAAACAATTACCCACTGATAAAGCAGCCGTAATTAGAACCCCATTTACTTCACTGTACATGAAAATGCCAAAAATTAATTTCAACAATTTTACACTATCATCATTTAAGACCGACCAACAGCTAACCGAAATCGTTGTTGTCAGTGTCATGTATTCCTCAGAGTCCTCCCCCCGCTTCCTTAAATAATTTCAAAATATTTACGTTATCTTTAAGTTATGAGACAACGAGGAGGACTGTGTGAAATGTAAATGTTCTTTTAATTAAAATAATGCCAAAATGTCTTGAAGGGGGTAGAAGAAAAATTTAGCAGTGAGCTGGAAACATTCATGGTAAAGTTTTGACAACAGACGCCGGCATTGGAAATGAGCGCAACCAGCGACAGACGCTATAACGAGCATTACAACAAGTTGCGTAAAGGAGAGATGCTGCCCTCTACCGCTTCAAAAAATAGCCACATAAACATAGCAATGCTTCCTTTAATTTGACAGCAGATTTAAAGTATAAAATGCGTAACGGCGTTAAATGAACACAAAAAGGAGGTTGGGAAGGCAGACAATAGAATTGAAGGGGGACTGAAGTCATTTTTACGTAAAATGGCCAAAAGACCACAGCAGAAGTTAGCTTAATGCCATAGTTGTTAGGGTGAAGAGAAATGGTGGCATTTGGCGTTTGAAAGCATATTTTTTATGTTGGCTACTTAACTAAAGGCGTAACTAATACAAACACTGTCAGAATTGCGTCAGTGTATTATAGTTTAAGCTGTAATACACAACAACAATCAAATTCAGCGCAATTGTTGAAGCGCCTTGAAGCAATTTTGCTGTCTACCACTTCCTTATGGCTTCTTTAGATATTCATTCCTACTTAGATAATCTCTCCCCCCAGTAATGTTTAACTTGTACCGGCAACCGGCCATACCTTATGCTGTCATTACAATTTATCAAGCAGCAATAGTGATGGAGATTAAGGCCAAGGGTCACTGTGTGAAGCAACATTTAATACTTTAAGATTTTGCAGACATTAAAATTGCCGCTCGTTGTAGAGTAAGAGGATTCTTTCACAATGTTTTTTTGTTGGCATTACATCACAGCAGCAGAAGCATCAACAGCACTAGCAACATAGATGGCTACAGACGGCAACATCATACTGGCACCAGCTGAAGATAACGACAAAGTTGAACTTGGAGTATTAAAAGTGATAAAACTTTGTTGTTTGGCGCATTATATTGCGCTAGAGCGTAGGGAATTGCTTTCTTGTGGGTTTGGGTATTTTAATAAATGAAGTTTTAATGAATGAATCATTAAGTTGCAGGAATATATAAAGTTAACTTATAATAAGGAACACATGTCAAGTCAAGAACAGGTGACGTTATTAAACTAATAAAGACTCGCTGGATTATGGGATCTAGAGGTCAATATTCTGTGGAGGGAGGGAGGGGGGGGGGTTAGTGAGAGTAAGTGCTCGCTAGATTATGGGATCTAGGTCAATATTGGGGGGTTAGCGAGTTTAAGTACTTATAAGCAATTTTTTTTAATAGCTTTTAGAGGATATTGAGTTTTAGAGTATAGGGAGAGGTGGAGATTACAAATAAGAACAAAGTTATTACACAAATTTTTTCATGACTTGGGAAGCTTAAGAAATTTTGAATTCGCGTAATATTTAAATGCTTTAATAACTTGGGGAATTATAAATTTTCACATTAAGCTTTCTGATCGTTATTCACTTGGAAATAACTTAAATGTCCCTTTAAAGGTTCCTAACATAGTACAACACTTGATTATGGGACACAATTCTGAGAATTGCACGTAAAAGTAGCCCCAACAGATAAAGTTCTGCGTCATTCGTTTTGTCTAGTTACATGCCATACTAATTTAATATCGATTTGAAGTTAGTAATACGAGAATTTGTCTAGTTTTAGGCTCTTTTGTTATATTGTTATATGGTGGCGTATGATTATCATAAGTAATATTCCACGTAAATCATACGCCACGGAGTGCAACAGTTTTAGTGTAACTGCTACAAAATAAATCCAGTTTTAAATCATTTCATGAATGGAAAAGTGAAACTCTGGCTTATGTAGAGAAACGTTATATGAACAGATTAAAGGAATTGTAATTCTTAATTTTTTTAAATTTGTTTCAGCTAAATTGGAGTTATGTCAAACAAAAGAGCCTAAAACTTCAAATCGAATGATGCAGAACTTCTTCTTTTTGGGGCTATTTTCACCTGCAGTTCTCAGAATTAAGTGCCAAATCAATGAGCTGAAAAATGTTGTACTGTGTAAGCTATGGCATTCTTAGGCCGGTAGCGATGGCTACGTGCATGCACCAGCTGATAAACACTATTTGACTAATAATATGCATGCCCGATGATTTGAATCTGAGTGTTCTATGCCCTGTGCTTAAGAAAGACAATCCATGTGCGTGCACCAACTGTCACGTGATCAGCCTTTTATCCATCGCATACAAGGTCCTTCCGAGTGTGTTATGTAAAAGACTAAAGTTCATATTAAAAAACCTAATTGTACCTTATCCGTATGGCTTTAGACCACGACCGAACAGATATTCACACTATGACAAAAAATGCAGATCGGCAATCACTATATGTTTTTCGATTATGAAGCTGCAGTCGACCGATCCGATATGACAGAAACTATTAGATGCTATGTCTTAATTTAGTAAGCCCGCGAGGCTGATATGACTTCGCAAGATGACTTTGACCGACACGATGTCTTCAACCAAGCGAGGCTTTAAACAAGGTAAACTAGTACCATCATTAATAAAAGCTACATACTGCTCGAGTATGCCGATGATATAGATATCAATGGCCGAGGACTGTGATATGTTACTGCGGACTTTCAAGCTTTGACAAGCAGTTGGCAGAAGTGGGTCCGGCGATAAGTGAGGACAAAACCAGATTATTTGTTGCAACGAACATTGAGTTTTTTCGTTTGACACGCTGCGTTAACTTTGACATCTATAACTTTGAAGTGGTAAATGATAACAATGTAAGCCTGGAAATCAGAGGACGAGCATTGATCGCAAACCGCTATGCACTAATAAAGCGTTTTAATGGCAAAGGCCTCGCTAGACGAATTAATATGCAACTGTGCCAGACGCTGGTCCAACTTGTTATGTACTTTTATTGATCCTTAAAGAAGTTTTATTGTAAAAAAGGTACTTTCAGTGCAGCATAAAATAATTTTATTTTATCCAAAAGTATTTTTACTGTACCAGAAACGCCTTCATACTTTTGCTGTCTAAAAAGTACTTTTATTGTACCAAAATGTACAATTATTTGTAACAAAAAGTACTTTCAATGTACGAAAAAGTAATTTTGTTATACCCAAAAGTGGTTTTACTGTACCAGAATGTACATTTACTGTCGAAAAACGCATTAAGAAAGTAATTTCATTGTACCAAAATAAATTCGTACCAAAAATTACATTTATTGTACAAAAAGTACTTTTATTGCACCAATGAGTACAAACCATTTAACAAAAAGTACTCTTAAGCTAGACACAAAATTACTTTTATTGCTTACTTGTTGTACCAAAAATAATTTTTTCCACACGGAAGTACTTTTATTGTTTCAAACAGTATAATTTATCGTACAAAAAAGTACGTTTGCTGTACATAAAAGTACTTTTAACTTACCAAAAGTACGTTCGTTGTACCGAAAAGTTTATTGTGCACAAAAAGTACTTTAATTACCCTAAAAAGTACCTCTATTGCACCAACAGTACTTAGCTTTGCTATCAAAAAGTACAATTTGTTGTTCCAAAAAGTACATTTACTGTATCAAAAAGTTCGTTTATTGTACCAAAAAGAAAGTTTTCTGTACCGAATTTAATTATTCCAAAAAGTACTTTTATTATACATAAAAAGTACTTTTAGCTCCCATAAAAGTACAATTTATTCTACCAAAAGTTACTCCTTTTGTATCAAAAAGTACAATTTATTGTACCTAAAACCACTTTCATTGTATAAAAAAGTACTTTTATAGAATCCCATAATATTTTTTTGTACCAAAAAGCACAATTATTTGCACAAAAAGTACATTTTACTGTTGGAAAAAAAATTTTATTGTACCAAAAATTACATTTATTGTACCAAAAGTACTTCTACAGTACCAAAAGGTATGTTTACTTGACCGAAAAGTACTTTAATTATTCCAAAAAGTACTTTTAGTGATTTTATTGTACACAAAAGGTACTTTTAGTGCCCAAAAAATACGATTTATTGTACCAAAAAGTACTTTTGTTGTAAAAAAAGTATTTTTATTGGATCCCGTAATACTTTTTTGTACCAAAAAGTACCTTCATAAAAAAATTATTGTTTGACAACTTACATTTATTGTACCAAAAAGTACGTTCGCGGTTCCAAAAAGTATGTTTACTGTACCCAAAAGTACTTAAGTTATTCCAAAAAGAACATTTATTGTACCAAAAGTACTTTGATTGTATACAAAAAGTACTTTCAGTGCCCAAAAGTACGATTTATTTTGCCAAAAAGTGCTGTTTTTTATCAAAAAGTACAATATATTGTACCACAAAGTACTTTCATTGTACAAAGAAAGTACTTTTATTGGAAAAGTACCACTATGTGCAATAAAAGTAAAAATAATTTTTGGAAAAAAAATTTTTCTAACAAAACTTACATTTATTGAACCAAAAAGTACGTTCATTGTACCAAACATACTTCTACAGTACCAAAAAGTACTTTAATTGTACTATGATTGCACACAAAAAGTACGATATATTGCACCAAAAAGTACTGTTGTTGTATAAAAAAGTAAAATTTATTACACAAAAAATTACGTTTATTATACAAAAAAGTACTTTTATTGTGCCACAAAAATGCACCAAAGCACCAAAAAGTACTTTTATTATACATTATTATACACAAAAAATACTGAAACAGTTTTTGGTACTTTCATCGTTTAAAAAATTTTTAGTTTTATCGAACTAAAAAGTGATTTCTTTGTATTAAAGAGTACTTTTGTTGTATCAAAAAGTACAATTTATTGTACCAAAAAGTATTATTATTATACGAGAATGTGCCTTTGTTGCATCAATAAATACTTTTATTTTACCAAAAAGTACTTTCAAAGTACCAAATAGTACTTAATTATACACAAAAGTGGCTTTGTTCTATGTACTTTTCTGTACGAAAATGTACTTTTATTGTAGCAATAAGTACTTAAATAAATTTTTTGGGATCAAAAACTACTTATCTTTTACAAATTTTATCCATAAGTTGCATGAGCTTAATAACGACAGCGATGTAGTTAAGCGCGTTTAAATAGGATGAGTAACTAAAATATGCTAAGCGAATAAAAGAAAGAATGCCGCTCCGAAAAGTCTTAAGCGATAAACTCTATGACCAACCCGGAAGTCTTAAGCGATAAACTCTATGGTCAACCCGGAAGACAGCGAACAAAACTTTGTTGGATTAACACACATTGAGGAGTTTTCATCCACATTTTTGTGACAAGCTTTCTTCAGAACGACAATCTTTCTACGGAGCGCTTAAAAACGAAGCGCGTGGCGAACTTTTCCACATGTAGCAACTGATAGATACAAATCAAATATGAAGAAAATAAAGAGAAAGTAAACCAGCTCAACAAATTAAAACTCTACAAACAATTTTATACATTTCCACTTAAGATTTTAGTTTATTTTTAGTTTAGCTTTCAAAAACACATTACCAAAGGCCTAGCAGCTATAATTTACCAGCTTTGCTGATTAAGAGAGTAATTCGTTTTTCCAGATAATAAGGAAAACTTTCTTTAGTTAAAGGTGTGATTAAGTATCTTTACCCTTGGCCAGCAAAAGGGAGGCTGAATGTAACAAGCTACCAAAAATTCCTTAGGAAGATAAACTAAAGAAGAAACTGTAACACAGGTAAATTATAGCTTTGATGATAGTAAGGCACAAGCAAAAAGATATATTAAAGCTGCCACAGTCTGTGTGTCAGGCATACAGACTCTCTACGGAAACCTACAATACTAAAGCAACACTTACACTTGAAACAACTACAAATGCTATAATGAACTATGTCGCACACACACACACGCACACATTGCTAACAGCAACCACATAAAATATTTATCGGCCCTACTAAGACCGCAAGCCACACAACTAATCGTTTAAGAAAAATTGTGGGTTTGCCTCAATTTGTCATTGGCTTTTTATGTTAGTCTTCGAAATGAACTATTAACATCTCCCGTTGAAGGATAATAAAGATTGATGTGTCATACTTCCGGGTTAGTTGCTTCAACTAAAATTCGTTTGCCTTTAAGCCTTGCAACAATGTTGCTTAGGTAGAAAAATGACTTTCAATGAATTTGTGGTATTACTTAAGCTGAAGAAAATACGCATTTTGTTAAATCAAATTGTGGTCTTTGGGAGCAAACAAAAAATTGGCCTACAAATTTGTAGTAGCAAGAAAGTGCTCGTTTGCTTAATATCGTCACGATTCTATAAATCATATGTATTATGTTATTTATTTGTGTTCGTTTTTTTTGCTCATTGTATGAGAAATATATTAATATCATATGCCTTTTTGTCGTTTCTTTTTTCTGTTTGTGCCTGCAACATTTGTCTTGCCGTGTTATTAATTTCAGTTTTTATTGCCTTTTTGTCACCACATGCCAGCACAATTTCGCCAAGGTCATTGTAAATTTTTGTATAAATATCATTACAAATAGATTTCGGAAATTATATTGGAGACAATGTGATTTACTGCTATCACAGGACACATTTATTTATAACAGTGCTGGTATGAACATGTTGCAAATTAAATGGCTTCAGCTTTATTTTGTAGTCAGTCTGCCGTTGACGTATCGTTTGAGAGTTGAGATGAAATGGCCACAATTTGTTATAAATGGTCATTTTAGATTTTATATATTGAATTAGATGAAAAATACTTTTGAATTATGCTTTTCTGTTGAGGACACGGGGTCGTATGAACAATACTTGTAGGCATTGTTGTTACTCATACGTATCTGTAGTTATAAACTGTTTGAACTAGGCGAAGTCGATAACACTATGCAACAACTTGAGGGCCAATTTCTCGTGGGTGAATGTAATCAATATCAAGCGATAGCATTTGGCTTCATGTTTAAAAATACATTTGGGATAATTCATGTCTTCGGAGACATACATTAAAATTTTCTGGGGAAAATTTTATCAGAACATTTTAAGCCTCTAGCTCCCACCCGTATGGAACATTTTAGGCCGAACTTTGAAAAACAGCTTAAAAATCAACTTTGTCCAAATTGTCCATACGGCAGGAGATAGAGGGTTAAATGTTCTGATGAAATATTCATCTGAAAATTGTATTGTATGTCTGCGAAGACATGAATTATCCCAAATGTATTTTTACACATGATTTTTCATTTTCTTTGATTCGACTATTAACAGATAAAATAAAACTTAAAATCAAATGCAACCGTTTGCTATTGGTTTGCTTTCCCCCCGAAAAATATTGTTGCACTCTTTGTCCTCAAATGGACTTCTAATTTTCATTTTGATTTTATTTTATAACCTTTGAATCGTAGAGATTATTTGTCGTCGGTGAATCTTAGTGAAATTGTCACCAACGAAAAATTATGTTGCAATGTGTAATCCATTACCTGTAATGCCCTGCACTAGTGCTTTGAAACCCGCTTCAAGCTAATTAGTTATTTTTCGCAACCCATGTGTTTCTTTTGATTCTGCGAACAGGAAATCTACATTGTACATGACAACGGTTCTGTTTTAGTAAAGAAACAAAACTAAAGCAAGAGTGTAAGTTCTGAACAGCGTTGTGTAGAATAAATACACTTAAATATTACAGTACAACATTGATTGATTTGCGACTCAATTCTGAGAACTGCACGTGAAAGTAGCCCCAAAAAGAAGAAGTTCCGCATCATTCGTTTTGTCAAGTTTCATGCCATAATAATTTAATATCGAGTTGAAGTTAGTTAGTATAATATAGGGGAATTTGGCACGTTTTAGGCTCTTTTGTTTGACATTGATCCAAAATCATGTGTTGTACTGTGTATGTTATGCACGGCAGAAAATGATTCAAACCAAAATTTGTTTGTACCATAAAATAAGTATATTGTTGACAATAGTACAATTAATTGCAACAAAACGTATTTTTATTGTACCAAAAATTACTTTTTTTATACCAAAAAGTACAATTTAATGTTCCAAAAAGTACTTGTATTGCACCATAAAGTACACTTATTGTAACACAAAGTTAAGGTTCTTGTAAGTACAAAAAGTACAAATCATTGTACTAACAACTTTAAATTTTTGTACAAAAAAGTACAATTTATTTTTTCACTAGAATAATAATTTCCCAAAAAATAGAGGTTGTGGTATCAAATAATAAAATTTATTCTCCTATAAAGTACACATTTTTGTACCAACAATTAGAACTTGTTTACCAACAAATACTTTTATTGTACTAATAGATAAAATGTTTTGTACTGTCCATTATAGCAAAGAGTACATTAGTTGTACCAAAAGTTCAATTTATTGTACCAAAAAGTACATATTATTGTAAAGTAAAAATTTTTGCAACAAAAAATTCTTTTAGTACACAAAGTAGTACAATATAGTACAACAAGTACTTTAATTGTACCAATAAGTGTCTCTACCAAAAATTACGATTTATTTTTCTAAAAATAATAATATACTGGACTAAAAAGTACAATTATTTTAAGCAAAAGTGAAATTTATTGAACCAAAAAGTAAAATTTATGGTGCCAAGTACAACAATTAGTTATACCAAAAATTACTTTTGTTGTCCCAAGTAGTACAACTGTACCCAAAAAGTACAATTTTAATAGTATAATTTATTGTACAAAAATTTACAATTTATGGTACCAAGTAGTACTATTTACTGCACAAAAATATTCTTTTATTGTACCAAAAAGTACATTGCATTGAACCAAAAAGTACCCAATAGAATTTTATTGAAGAAATAGAAAATACAATTTATTGTAATAAAAAAGTACAAAATATTGTACGAAAAAGTAACCAAAATTAAATTTTACTGTCCCAAAAAGGCAAATTTTTTTTACCAAATAGTACTTTTATAGTAACAATTAGTACAGTGTACTCTACAAAACGGACTTACTTATATCAAAATGTACAATTTAATGTACCAAAAGTAAAAATTATTGTACCACAAATATTTTTTTTTGTACCAACTAGTACAAGTTAGTGTATCAGTAAGTACTTTTATTATAGCGCAATTTATGGTACCAAATAGTTAAAACTTGTATACCTAAAAGTACTTTTATTGTACCAAAAAGTTCAATTTACCGTACCCAAAAGTACAATTTACTGTTCCAAAAAATACAATTTATTTCACAGTGAAGTACAAATTATTGTACCAAATAGTGTAATTTAATTGTACCTAAAAGTACAACTTGTTCACCATAAAGTACAAATAATTGTACCAAATATTTCAATTTAATTTACCAAAAAGTACTTGTATTTTTTTATGAACGTAAAATAGATTGAATTAAATAATACAATTTATTTCACCTAATAACACAGTTTACTGTACAAAAAAGTGCAATTTACTGCACCACACAATATAATTTAATGTAGCAAAAAGTATGTTATTGTACCAAAAATTACAATTTAATATACCAAAAAGTACTTTTATTTTATAAAAAAGTAAAATTTATTTTATTATTGTGCAAACAAGTTTGTACCACAAAATGGAAAATTTTTAGTACCAAAACGTACTTTTATTTTTTAAAAAATTTCAATTTCTTGTAAAATTTGTTGAAACGAAGAGTAAATTTACGGTAAAAAGAGTATATTTATTGTACCTAAAAGTACAACTTATATAATATTACCATAAATTTCAAATAATTGTACTAAATAGTTAAATTTAATTTACCAAAAAGTACTTTTATTGTATTGAAAAGTAAAATAGATTGTACTAAATAGTACAATTTGTTGCACCAATGTATCGTCCCAAATAAAACAATTTAATGTAACAAAAAGTGCAATTTATCGTACCAAAAATTACTTTTTAATGTACCAAAAAAAAGTACTTCTTAAGTTCAAAAAAGTACCATTTTTTTACCAAAATGTACAAATTTTTGTACACACAAAGTTGTACCACAAAAAGGAAATGGAATTTTTAGTACCAAAAAGTACCTCAACTGTACCAAAAAAAACAATTTAATGTACATTTTTTTGTTGCAAGGAGTAATTAACGATACAGAAGAAGTACAATTTATGGTACCAAAACGTACTTTTTTATAACAAAAAATAAATATAATTAAAAAGGTCGATACAAAATATTAAATATAAAAGTACTTAAGTTATACCCAAAAAAGGTGGTATTCAAATGATTTATTGCCTTCATTGGCATGAGAGCTATTTATTATTGTTTCGATTTTGAGAGAAGAGAGATTAAGAGATCATTCCATCGTGAGTAAGAAGTGTTCTTAGTTTGGTTTAAAAAAAAATCAGAGCTCGCAATAATTGGTCTCTCTCGTGCTTGTTGTCAGAAAAAAAACCATTTATCCACTGACACAATGCAAAACTGTTGCGAAAGATCCCTTAAACTTTCTTCTTCGTTGACTCGCTCTTCGCTCAACCGACGAGCATTTGTGTTCGCTCGTTCGGCTCATGTGTTTACCAGAGACTCTTTACTTCGTAAAAAACTAGGCAAACGGTCTTCTGAGCATGTATGTGCGTTGCGCGTGAGGATAGGCAAACATTCGCAAACTCATATGTACACTAATGAGCGTCTATCCTCTTCCCCCCTCTATCCCTTCAATCCCTTACTCTTTATTGCTCTGCCTGTGACGAAATATGTAAGGCAACAATATAAGACCAACGCAATAATTAAAATAAACACCTTTTTTGCGGACACTTTGCTTGCTTTGCTCTAAGTAGCTGAGCGACGAACGGTTCTGTTTGTATCGAACGGCCAGTAAGAGACCGATTCATATGTTGCGTTCAAACCGAAACTCGAGAGCGAAAACACAAACGAAATGAAAAAGAGGTTTGCTGTTCAGACTCGATCTTTTAATTGAGCAGACCGCGCAGAAAAATTTGGTTGAGCATATTTTGCAAGCTCTGAAAAAAAACACAAAACTTTAGTCGAAGTAATGTATAACTGTTATGTTATATGGGTCAAAAATGGCTTGCAAACATTGCTCACTGCAATAAGTCATTTGTTGTCTCAGTAAAGAAAGTGTTAATGGGCAGAGCTCTATTCTTAGCCTCTATTTGTTAACACGTCATCGAGTAAAGTATACACTTTGTTTCGCATTTTAGCTCTGTAAGCGACAGGCTAGCGTAAATCTATTTCATGAATATGTATTTTTTTTATCACGCTGAAGTAAAGCGGATGGAGGTAAAGGCGGCTCAATACTAGCCATTTAACATTTAGTGATTATCCTTGGAGTAAGTATACGTGACTTTTGGCAACATCTCGAACCTACAGCAAGTTTTTTTTTATCATTATTACATATAAAGCAATAATTTTTTATCGTTTGCAAAATATCGTATCCTTGCCAGAACTGTAAATTCATATTGGAATTTATGGCCATTTTTCCTGATATTTCATACATAACATTCATGTACTACCCCAGCGATCCATCCATTCGCCGTGTCACGGTCGGCCGCATTTTATTTAACAATTTTCACAAAGTAATCACTTTACTTAAAATTCATTCATGTACAAAGTCACCAACACTGGTCCCCATGGTTACACTGCAGCAGCTCCAAAAGTCTCAATCGTGTATTTGTTGTTGTCGGAAACAATTGTGTCCTTTCATCGCCGTTCTGTGTCAATTCACTCTCAACTTTGCTATTTTTATTTATTGTCATTTTTCACATCATTATTTGTATAACATTGCGTGAAAAATATAGTAAATTAAAAAAACAAAATGAAAAAGTCATATCTACAGCATGGCAGGAATATGATGAGATTCTGGCATCTTTCATTTTGCTGGCAATTGAATGCTGCGTAAGCATCAAACGTTGTCCTTAGGCCTGCAGTTATGATAAAAGATGTCCTTGTGTGTGTGTGTGTGTGCGTCTGCTTGTGAGTTTTATAGGACTGTGTGTAGTAATAAAAATGTAATTTATTGTGATGTTTTTCCCTGACCGTAGTTATTGTTAACAAACAAAAAAAACACATCGTTTCAACTTTGTTTTTAATTTTCTTTTCGTTTTTGGTTGTTGTTGTTTTGTATTTCATATTTGTATTTAACGAAATGTTTTTTTATGTTAGTGTTTTTAATATATTCACATTAATAGTGAGATTTTTGAAGACACTTTAAGAACATTTAATACAGATAGACCAGTTTGTGATAATTTGAAACTTTTACAGGATAGTTTTTAATACTATTAAAACAGTTTCTTATGGTTGATGGCTGAATGAAAAAATTAAAGATTATCATAATACTTATACCTGTTTTTAGTATCCAAGTCAAACAATTTGATATATATATATAATAATTTAACATTAAATTTATTTTAGATTTGTTTCTCTTTATACTTCACTATGTACATTGTATTCTTAATAGATAGTAAGCGACATTTCTTACACATTACTCGTATTTTTGTAAAAAGCACAACTCTTAGAGAGAAAAAAGAGGGAGGACAAAATAATTCATCGTACAAAATAGAGATTCAGTTAATATTAATTTGGTTTGACAATTTTTTTTGCACTTAGATTGGAGAATCAGCAGATGGATCAGTCTATGCTGAAATTTACAAGTTAAATTAAGAAAACCTTATTAGGGAGAGAACAACATAAAGATAAGACGAAAAGTATTTCTGGTGGTATGAATCTAAATTAACATGTTTCTGAAATTAAAATAACGTAAATTGCAAAAAGGAATAAAATCCTTCAATTCTAAACATTCGAGAGAGAGAGAGAACAAAAACTGAGAAAAATTTCAAGTATTTGGAATCATTTGATTTGTTTTTACAAAAAAAATTCAAAAATATCAAAAAGTTAAACAACCATTATGGTTCTAGCTTTTTGGCTAGAATGTTAAACTGCTATCTAAAGAGACCAAAAGCTGATTTCGAAGCCAATGACCAGAGTACGTATTGGCTCGCTCTTTTCGGCTCTCGGCTCACGAGCTAGGAGCCTCAAAACTACAAAAGATCACACAGCCTAAATAAAGAGCTGGCTCGCGATCCAAGAGCCACAAAATTTCAAATGAGCTCTCGGATCGCGAGCCAGTAGCCCAAAAAAAGAAGTGTCTCGCGAGCCAAGATCCCCAAAAGTACTTTTGTTGGATCAAAAACACTTTTCTGTTACACAAAGTACTTTTTGTTTGTACCAGAGTACTTTTTTGTAACAAAAAGTACTTTCAGTGTACTTCTCGGCACTAAGCACTTTTTTGTACCAAAGAACTTTTTTTATGCCAAAAAGTACTATTATTGACCCAAAAGATCTTTTCTGTTGCATAAACTACTTCTTTTTGTACCAGAGTACTTTTTTTGTACCAAAAAGTACTTTTGTTGGCCCAAAAGCACTTTTCTGTTGCACAAAGTAAAAAGTACTTTTAGTCTACTTCCTCTTGTACTAAAGTACGTTTTTTGTACCAAAAAACACTTTTCTGTTGCACAAAGTAATTTTTGTACGAAAGTCCTTTTTTGTACCATAAGATACTTTTAGTATTCTGTTCTCTTTTTTGGACATAAGTGCTTTTTGGTACCAGTAAACTATACAAAAGTACTTATTGACATAAAAAAGTACTCTGTTAAAAAAAGTACTTTGTGCAATAGAAAGGTGCTTTTTGGCCAATAAAAGTACTTTTTGGCATAAAAAAGTATTTGGTACAAAAGAAAGTACTTTGTACAAAAAAGTACAAATTTTTCTTCTTCTCTCCGAATTTAATGAAATTTTGCAAACATGTACCTTAAAAATTGAGATTTGGCCGTTGGAAAATTTTGGGAAATATTTTAAAAAATTCTTCTATCTTTGGTCTGGATTGTGGAAATGGAAACTTTAATTTTCCAAAATCAAAAAAAAAATCTTTTTTTTTAACTTTTTTGTCATATGTTTTTTTTCTCAAAAAGTTTAAAAGACACCATCATTAAATTTACTGTGGGGGGCTCAACGGTAATATTATTTAATATGGGGGAAAAAAATTATAAAATTAAAGGTGGATTTTTGGTACAGAATTATACTTTTGATGTAATAAATTGAATTTTTTGGTATAACAAATTTTACTTTGTGTTAAAATAAAAGAACTTCTTGGTAAATAAAATTTTACTTTTTGTACAATAAAAGTACTTTGTGATACAATAAAAATACTTTTTGGTTTAAAAAAAGTACTTTTTGGTACAATAAACGTAAATTTTTTGCAGAATAAATTGTACTTTATGATACAATAAATGTACATTTTGGTACAATTTGATATAATAAAAGTACTATTTTGTACAAAAAAGTACTTTGTGGTAAACAGAAGTAATTTGTAATTCTTTTTACAACAAAAGTACTTTTAGGTACAATAAAAGTACTTATAAAAGTACTTTAAAGTACAACAAAAATACTTTTTTGTGCAATTAAAACAATTTATGACACAATAAAAGTACTTTTTGGTACAATAAATAAATTGTTACTATAATAAATGTACTTTATGGTATAATATTAGTACCTTAGAATACATCAATAGTACTTCCAGGTACAAGAAATTTTCTCTGTGGTACAAAAAAGTACATTCTGTTGCAAGAAATTACTTTTTGGTACAATAAATAGCACTTTTTGTAGAAAAAATTTACTTTTGGTACAATATAATACAATTTAAAAGTACGTGTGGTACAAAAATTATTATACATGGTAAAATAAGCTTTCTTTTGATACAATAAAAGTATTATTTGGTAATACAAAAGGACTTTTTGTGGTACATCAAAAGAACTTCTTTGTACAAAAAAAGTACTTTGTGGCATTAGATAAGTACTTATTAGTACTACAAAATACTACCTCTATTGTACCAACAAGAACTTTTGTTGTGCCAATTAGTAGTTTTCTAGTGCCACAATTATACCACTATGTGACAGTCATTTGGAACTTGGGGAGTGACCTAGCGCATGTTGTAGATCTGATCGAGTACAACATGGTTCTGTATACCAAAGTGTCCTAACACCCTCAAAATCTTGACTTACGGTTCAAAAACCGGTTCTTCGGATCCTTCCTTACTTATGAGCTTTTAAGTCAGACCATTCTTAACCAAGAAGAGTCTTAGACCTTTCCAACGATATATCCATTATATAGATAACTTGTCACATCTGTCTGTTTTTGCCTCAAAATCGCAAACTTTTGCGATTTTGTTTTTACTGTTTTTTAAGTTTGAAGGAGTTTTTAGACATAAAATTACTAACGCAGCTTACTTGATAAAATTGGCCATACTAATTTTTGTACTTAAGGTGGATTACACTGTTATACAAAAGAAATATTTTTCTGGGTGTCTGAATTTTGATTCCTATGGTTATTAATATCATGATTTCAAATATTTTTTCAGATTTTTTTCATCAGGCATAGTTTTTTAGTTATTTGTATATAAATGTTTTCAGCATTCTTCAAGTTGCATTAAAATACATTTTGCATAAATGTAATGAAAACTTTATTTTATCCAACAGAATCTTTTCTAAATATAATAACCGATACTAGTAGAGCTTAAAACATGACAAATAAGAAGAACAAATTAGTACTATTTTCTATTAGTTAACAAAGTTTATTTATTTATTTTATGCTGAATATTCTTGCAGTCTCCTAAAATGTTCCAGGAGCAGTCAGCGAATATTTTTCTGGGTATCTGAGTTTGTGATTCCTGTGGTTATTAATATCATGATTTCAAATATGTTTTCAGATTTTTTTCATCAGACACAGTTTTTTAGTTATTTGGATTTAAATTTTCTTCAGCTTTCTTTATGTTGCATCAAAATACATTTTGCATAAATGTAATGAAAACCTTTTTTCATTCTAAGGATGAATAAAATGTCCAAATAATTGTTGGTTAAACATAATTGTGTCGCAATAAGCTATTTATTTAGGACTTAGCATATTATGTGATAAGGTGTACTTTACCCATGCCAGAGCGTGTGAGTTATGTGGTATTTAATTTATTACTCATACGTAAGTCAATATATACGAAAGTAAGTGTAAAGGCGCGTTCAGACTAGAGATGGGCACGTGAGTAAATTTGACTCACGTTCACGCACGCTCACGTGATTGAAATTGTCACTCACGCACACTCACGCTCAAAATTTTTTTCGCTACTCACGTTCACGCACGCTCATTTTGTACTCACGCACGTTCACGTGAGCGTGAATCACGACATTCACGCCAAATAAAAAGTAAAAAAATTTTAGTGTTATGTTTCTATATAATCTATAATTACACTATGCAACAAATTAAGACTTTTTGCAAAATAAATACATGAACTTTACAGTATAGGTTCGATTAGACTATCGAAGGGTAATAAAACCATATACTCAGTTTGGCGATATTGGTGACGATTTTTTTTTATGGATCCCAAAAGATTCTCGATTAATAACTTAACTGTTTGGTAACCGATTTTGACAAACAGGTATGCGTTTCACTCATGAAAGCATGCATTTTGTGAATAAAATAGTAAACATTAGGGTGTCCTTAGAAAATAGTTGCTACAAACTACTTCAAACTCAAAAAATAGTGAAATAATAAAAAAAATTTGCAATTTCGAGGCAAAACAGAACGATATGACAAGACACCAAAATAAATATATATACCGTAGGAAGTGCCGCAGTCTCTTCTTTCCAAATCCACTGACAAATTTAAAATCGGTTGATATTTAACCACATTACTGGCTTAAATGTGCGGAAAGGTACGAAATACCGGTCTCATAGTAGTCTTTATGAGCAATTTAGGGAATCTAGACACGATCGGATTGTACTGATATGTTCACGAAAGTCGTTCAACGTTACAATTTGAGGAACATTATTAGTGAACAAAGTTATGCTGCAAAAAGTGAAAATAAATAATTTCTTCCTCAATTTTTTTAAAAAATATGCAGAAATAAGTGATATTTTTGGCATACATTGTTTATAATATTTGTGCGCAAAACTCCCAGTTACATTATTACCGAATATAGTTTAGCGCTATCATGAAGTATGAGATAGCTGTTGGACAAAAACTGATGACACCTTTATCCAAGGGGCTCACTGATTTCGAAAATCTTTGGGGGTTCATAAAATTAAAGAATTCATGAATACATAACATCAAAATAAAATATAAGAATTTTATTCTCTTGTTTGTTATTGTCGATCTGTGCAGAAATATGAATATGTTTTTCATTGTTCGGTTTGAGATCTATTTTCTATTATCGGTAATATAATTTGTTTTACAACAGTTTATTATGTTGAGAGCTGGCAGGACAGATAGCTATTTCGATGGTTGCCAAACCATCATTATCAGTGCCGAAATGTATTATGTTGACAGCAGGTTAGGCGTATGACGTCATTTCGACATTAACCACAATGTCTCGTCAGCGCCCTTTGCTGTGCCTTCTCCTCTATCATCACAAACCTTAAGGGAAGAAAGCATCTCAAAGTTAATGAGAACGCACCGGAGGGAAAAGTCCTCGGGGGAATATTTCCCTGAAATATTTTAACCCTCTATCTGCCACCCATTTTTAACATTTTGAGAAATTTCACTTTTAAGTTGTTTTTCAAAATTCATCCTAAGGGTAGGAGCTGGAGGGTTCAAATGTTCTGATGAAATGTTCCTCTGAAAATTTTAATGTATGTCTCCGCAGATATGAACTATCCCAAACCTATTTTTACACATGATTGTTCATTTTCTTTCATTTGACTTTTGACTAAAAAAATTTAATTTTAACCCACTGTACACAAAAATTGTGGCGTTGTGGAGTTTAGGGTTTTGTGACTGAGGTCAAATGCTATCGTTTGATATTGGTTTGGTTCACCCCCAAGACAATGACCATCAAATTGTGTCATAGTGTTATTAATGGAAATTCTGATTTCGTAATTGAATTTCCCATGTCAAAAACTCTTAGAAACACATAATTCAACACAAGAAAAAAACCCTTTTGAACAGTGTTACTTCATAGTATTCCCTCCAAAGATGTTTTAACGATAACGAAATTTGTTTCGGTTAGTTCTGGTTTTTTTTCCTTCTATTCACTATCTACAACTTTTCTTCAGACACAAGGGAGATATTCCGTACGGTATACCGAGGTATAACCGTGCTAAAATATAGAAAAAGCGCTAAAAATCCATCGAAAGCTAAAATATTCGTATGGTCTTTTAATTATTAATGCAGCTAACTTGGCAAAACGAATGATGCAGAAGTTATTATTTTAAGTTATACTTTTACGTTAAATTCTCAGAATTTTGTCCCAAAGCAATAAGCTGAAAAATGTTGTACTGTGTTAATTGCAAATAATATCAAAATTTCCTAAACGATTTTATAAGGAAAGGACTCATTATATTTTACTTTATTCATAAAAGTTCTGATTATGCGACCAAATTGCTAAGGTAATCACCAGGGCAACCGGAAATATGCCCTAAAAATCGTGGTTTATGCGCATAAAATATGACCTGAAAACTGGCAAAATATGACCTCAAATCAACAAAAACATGATCTAAAGAATTATAGTCACACAATTTTTTCATATGAATTAGAAATATTTTTATTTAAATTAAAAAAAAACAGCTTAAAAATTCAAAAAAAAAAAAAAAAAATATTATTTTAAATTCATACTTTGTAAATATTTTTGGTAAATTTACATACACAAATGTTGAGGAAGTAAAATAAAATAGAAATAAATATTTAAATATTATTATTTAAAGAACAATTAAAAAATATCACATGAATTTATTTAACATTATAGTAACAAAAATCTTAAACCATGTTTCCTGAGTATCACGGCGTTTTTGTATGTTGAGCATCTCATTTGAGATTGTTGTTGCAATAAACTACAAAATATTGAAATTTGCTCCCTTCGTCACAATTTTTTTTAACAGTGATTTGAAGTTTGAATTTTTTTTTGGTAAAAACTCGAATCAAAGAATTTGAGTAATCATGTGTAGAAATACATTTGGAAAAGTTCATGTCTTCGGAAACATACATTAAAATTTTGAAGGGAATATTTCATCAAAACATTTGAACCCTCTAGCTCTTACCCGAATGGGACATCTTAGAAAAAATTTTGAAAAACAGTTTAAAAGTCAAATTTCTCAAAATGTTTAATATGGGTGGCACATACAGGGTTAAAATGTTGCGAGGAAATATTCCTTGGAAAATTTTAACGTAAGTCTCCGAAGACATGAACTATCCCATATCTATTTTTACACATGATTTTTTATTTTCTCTTATTTGACAAAAAATTAAACCACTGTAAATAAAAATTGTGACGTAGTCGAGCAAAATGGAGTTTACGGTTTTGTTACTGAGGTCAAATGATATCGTTTAATATTAGTTTGGTTCATTCCCGAAAAAGTGTGTAGCACTGTCTGCTCAAAAATAGACTTTTTAGCATTTCATTAACATTGCATTTTGTTTTTATTTTGAAACCTTTGACTCATAGAGACTATTTGTCTTCGTTGACTCCTAGTGAAATTTTCCTGAGAATATTACTACCAAAGATTCTTAGCCTTGACCTCCGTCCAAAGTTGACTTTTAAACAGTTTTTTAAACTTCAAACCACTGTAAAAAAAAGTTGTGATGTAGTGGAGCAAAATGAAGTTTAGGGTTTTCTGAGGTCAAATGCTATCGTTTGATATTGGTTTGGTTCGCCCCCGAAAAAGAGTGTTGCACGGTGTTATCTATCAATTTAAAAGTGTCTTCATTCACCTGAACTTGTTCAATAAGCGTAAGACCTGATGTTTGCAAATTTTTAATATGTTTTGCAATAAAACCGTAATTTGAAGCAATATAAATCAAGTCAGATCTAGTTTGGGGGTCTGTCAAGACATCCGTTGCAGTTCCTTTCTACATAGAGCTTTTAAAAATACCTTCTTCACATTAGCAATAGTTTTATTAACGTTTTCATACAAATTTCTAATACATTCACACAATCGATGGACACCATGAGCAATACATGCCACATGCGTCACTTTCGGATAAAATGCCACTATAGCTTTTGCAGCCTTTAGCATGTATGGAGCTGCATCCGTCACAAAAAGCAAAACATTATTCTTATTGAAGTTGACGTCCAGATTTTTGATGGCGTCGTCCCACACTCGAGCAATTGTTGAGTAATTAGCCACATGTATCTTCACTTGAAATCTGGTTGTTGAAAAGCACCTCTTTTTTATATTTTGTTTACTTGTTAAATAAGAAAGCGCGAAAGACAGGATTAATAAACGTTTAACATTTCACAGTTGTGTAAAGCATGTAGTAGATGTGGCTGTTACATATGCTTAAAAGGGATATTTTTGAAAAAATATGACCTAAAAAATATAATTTATGCTTTAAAAAAGAGTTTTTTTTAGAATTATGCTCCTAAAAATAAAATTTGCCGAAATATGACTTTATGGGCAAAATAAGCCAAAATATGCTCTAAAAAATAGGTCTCAAAACACTTTTAGTACCATGAAACATGTAAATACATTACCCATTTGTTAATATCTCATTGTAAAAAAACATGCTGTAGCATATTTCCGGTTGCTCTGGTAATCACTTTTTGCCGTATTTCATTGAAACATAATTTTTCGCTTCAACTTTTTAGACAACTCTAATAATACATTTTTCCGAGAGTTATGTGAAAAAATCGAAAAAAAACTGTCATTCTAAAAGAAAGAAAAAATAATTACGACTTTTTTTATAATCGTGCGACGGAATACTGATTTTTTTCTGTTCCAATCTCTGATACGTTATTTAATTTTATTTTTTGGATTCTCGCCTGTGTTATGAATATTTGGCAAATAAACCCATCTTTCTTTTGAAATATGAGTAGATAAACTGTAACCAACCATCAGCTGAAATACTTTTCCTCTCTATGACATTCTAAACAAAGTAAAATTTAGTATAATTTACAGATATTTAGTTTTTATACACATTACAAATTCGCGAAGGCTTTATAGACTAAAGATCCATTTAATTTTAAAAGTAAAGATAGTTTCAGTGTTTCTATAATTTATTGTTGTTGGTTTTTGTTTAAACATAAACTTAGCTTACCATAAGGACATTTAGGAAATTCGTTTAAGTACAAGGAAGGACATATAGGATATTTCTTAATATGTGTAAGTGTATGTGTATATATATAAAAAAAAGTGTGTTACACGACGCTGCTTTTAAGTTTGGCATGACTAGATTTCAATGAGGTTGATTACGTTTCATATTACGCCCACTCTGTACTTACAACATCTAAACGTTTATCATAACTGTACATGTGGTGGAGCTTATAACTTAACTTGTCTGCTGCTTGTGATGCAGCCTAACTCATACATATTCCAAGGGAGCAAAACGCGTTGAACGATATAAAATCACGCTGGAGCAACGCGCACAGTGCTGTTGCTATCATACCTCTGACATGGCATTGTGGTTAATTGAATTCGATTTAGGACGCTCACAGATGACCACGCGGGTGGTGCCCTTGTTGCTACGCCGCGACACGGTCAGCGATGTTGTAAGAGTGCGCATGGAATCACAGCTATTGTGCAGTCGACGGCCTACAGTGTTGCAGCGATTTTGGGCGGAATTATGGCGATATGATTTACAGCAGCATGTAAACCATTTGAAGGGCGGAAAGCGACTGTAAGAGATTAGATAGAGAGAGAGAGAGAGATAGAGAAGAGAGAATAATCATTAATTACTAGTTATCATCTACTTCCCTTACGGTTGTTTCTCCGACTTACCTTAACGTCCGAAATACGGTCGAAGAAAATAGACAATAAATCAATGGATTTGCTGCTGAATTTAATGGCGCTAAACTTTGTATAAATGTGGCTATGGCAATGTTCGTCTGTGTTTGTGGTATATGACCAAAGACTTGTAACAAATCAAAGATAATATAGGGTGACCAGCATACAATGAACACAATGACTATGACAAAAGTCATTTTCACCGTTTTCACTTTGGCTCTTGGTATAATGCCACGACTACTTGCTCTCCTCGCAGCATTGTTGCCAAACCCCGCTCTCTCGGCTGGTACAAATATGGAACCCTTGGCCCATATCGTTTTAACAATGATGGCATAACAAGCGGATATGATGAGGGCGGGAAAGGCAAAAAGAGTGGCCGACACAAGACTCATGTACACTTGCCACGCCCATGGTGAGCCTAATTCTATCCAACATTGTGTTTGACCCTGTATAAGACGCTCCTCGTAAAGCATCAGAATTGGTAGAGAGAATAAGGCGGAGACTATCCAGGCACCGGCTACCAGATGACGAGCTCTTCTCCCTGTGAAAGAGAGAGTGGGGGGAAGAAAGTAAGACATGCTGTTGCATTGTAATCATATTTTAGAAATACAACAATTAAAATATATATTTGAAAAATAAATGTAAACTTTTTACAAATATTAAGAGATAAACAAAATATCATAGTCCTTTGTTACTCAAGGATTATTCTAGAAAATTAAGAATAAGTATTTCAATATAAAATTTTTAAATATCATAACTACACGATGCATTACTAAAAGCAACAATAGTATTCCTACAAAATTTGTAAGCCCTCACTCTTAGGTATAAAGATCGGTCACGAACTACTCCCACCTACCATTCAAACTCCCCATTTTTGGGATCTGTCCTTGCGATCACCGTCGTATTTAAAGCGCAATCGAGCTAAAATTTGGTATAAGCGTAGGTTATGTTATAAGATGAGCAACCTTGGAAAAAAACTACTCTAACACACAATTGTGAAATTTTTAATATTTTTATTATCTTTAATATTTTTAATATTAAAAGTGTTATAGTTGACCTTTTTATATGTAAATTTGTAATTTGTTAATTCGGCTTGGGGTCGTAAATAAAAAAATCTGGATGTAGTTAGATTTATTTTTATTTATTTATTGATTCCCAATATTTCGGTGAACATCGTTCACCATCTTCAGGGGATATTTTTACTAAAACAAGGAATAGCAAACATTCAGTATGTAAATACTAACAATAATTAAAACACATTCATATTTACATTGTAAAACAAAGCAAATACAAAATAAAACTGAGATCCGACTTCATTTAGTGTCAGTACGAACTGCTAAATTTTTAATATTTTTGTGTTTTTTGACCGTGTGTCGGTATATGTGAGCCACTTGATCAGTGTCCCGTTTATAGTTAAGTCTCTTTTCCTCAGGAACGTCGATTATATGCAGCATTTCCAGAGTGTAACGTCTAGTGTAGTTACTCTCTTCCGTTAATATTTCAACCTCGTCAAAGTCGGGAGCGTGTCCGGTCGTTGCACAGTGGGCGGCGAGTGCTGTTTTTTGCTCCAGTGGTTTGTCAGTAGCTTTTTGGTCAGTTTTATGGGATGAGAGTCTTGTTTTCAGTTTTGATTTTGTATTAAGGGCAAACAGTTTCCCCGGCAGAACTATTAACAATTTAATTACATATGCAAGAAGGACAGGAAACAACAAGGACATGGAACCACCCACGAAATTTTATAAATCAACAACATATATACCACATTTTTCTGAAAGACTAAAACAATCTGATATATATAACAAAGAAACGCATCAACTATCATTTAGACCGTTTCATACAGTCAATAGTTTATTTAGTAAAACAAAATCTATTATCAAAAAGGAGGACAAATCGAACGTCGTATACAAGATTAAATGTAACGGTGACAAGTCCAACATATGCAATAAAGTATATGTTGGCACTACAAAATCAAAACTGAAAACAAGACTCTCATCCCATAAAACTGACCAAAAAGCTACTGACAAACCACTGGAGCAAAAAACAGCACTCGCCGCCCACTGTGCAACGACCGGACACGCTCCCGACTTTGACGAGGTTGAAATATTAACGGAAGAGAGTAACTACACTAGACGTTAAAAATATTAAAAATTTAGCAGTTCGTACTGACACCTAAAAGAAGTCGGATCTCAGTTTTATTTTGTATTTTCTTTGTTTTACAATGTAAATATAAATGTGTTTTAATAATTGTTAGTATTTACATACTGAATGTTTGTTATTCCTTGTTTTAGTGAAAATATCCCTGAAGATGGTGAACGATGTTCACCGAAATATTGGGAATCAATAAATAAATAAAAATAAATCTAACTACATCCAGATTTTTTTATTTACGACCTCAAGCCGAATTAACAAATTACAAAATTTTTAATATTTTTAATATTTTTAATATTTTTAATATTTTTAATATTTCTAATATTTTTAATATTTTTAATATTTTTAATATTTCTAATATTTTTAATATTTTTAATATTTTTAATATTTTTAATATTTTTAATATTTTTAATATTTTTAATATTTTTAATATTTTTAATATTTTTAGTATTTTTAATATTATTAACATTATAAACATTTTTAATATTTTTAAAATTCTTAATATTTTTAATACTTTTAATATTTTGAATATTTTTAATATTTTGAATATTTTTATTATTTTTAATATTCATAATATTTTTAATATTTTTAATATTTTTAATATTATTAATATTTTTATTATTTTTAATATTTTTAATATTTTTAATATTTTTAATATTTTTAATATTTTTAATATTTTTAATATTTTCAATATTTTTAATATTTTTAATAATTTTAGTATTTTTAATATTTTTAATATTTTTGATATACTAATTATTTAAAATTCTTAATATTTTTAATACTTTTAATATTTTTAATATTTTTAATATTTTTAATATTTTTAATATTTTTAATATTTTTAATATTTTTAATATTATTAATATTTTTAATATTTTAAATATTTTTAATATTTTTTAATATATTTAATATTTTTTAATATTTTTTAATATTTTTAATATTTTCAGTATTTTTTATATTTTTAATATTTTTAATATTATTAATATTTTTAATATTTTAAATATTTTTAATATTTTTAATATTTTTAATATATTTAATATTTTTTAATATTTTTTAATATTTTTAATATTTTCAATATTTTTAATAATTTTAGTATTTTCAATATTTTTAATATTTTTGATATACTAATTATTTAAAATTTTTAATATTTTTAATATTTTTAATACTTTTAATATTTTTAGTCTACATATATAAAAGTGAACATTTGTTTCTACGTATGTCCACTATAGACTTCAAAACCACCTAACCGATGTGCAACAAACCGGCATCAATAGAAAGACAATCTTTCGAGAATCGTTATAGGTTACTTAAACATTGTATTTGAATCATGTGGTCCATTTATTGAGTCGATTTTCGATTTTCCCATACAAAAAATGTTCAAAAGTTTTAAATTGTGAAAATTTAAATAGTATGTCAATGTTAAATTTGTCAATATTTGAATTTTTAAATAACACAGACAAATGGTATATTTATGTATGTATATAAGATTTAAATTGAGTTTGTTTGAAACTCAGTGGATGCTACAGCATTTAACTGATGTCTCTGAGGTGAGGCCAATCCACTCCACCCCATTAACAAAAATGCAATATCTGGCGTACTACTAAAATAAGTGACTTTAAATCAGGTGTGGATGCAATATTATCAGGCCAAAAACTGGCAGGATTAGATTATAAGGCGTGATCCCGCCCCATGAGCTAATTTGTTAAAGTGCGGTATCTGAAGTACTAGATTAGTAGGAATAGCCCTACTCATAGGACCTAATTTGTAAAAGTGCAATATCTGATGGCTTGGATCATTAAGGGTGGCTCTGTCCGTAGGACGTAATTTTGCGAATGGTATTGAAATTTGTTGTGGATTCAATTAAGGTTAATATACGTATTCTAAAGGAAAAGGGGGGATTTGAAATAAATGTGGAATAAACACCAATATTCGTGATTAAGCATAAGGGGTAGACCTGCCAAATTCTGTTTCCCAAAAACAATAGCTGAAGGACTGCAGCACTATTCGTCTTGATATTTGGTATGCAATTTTTTGAGACCAGTGGTGTATGTAACTGAGATCTGCGGCAGAAAAAATCGAATAATCACGAATTTAAACATTTCTCAAATCTGCATTCTATTACATTTAGATCGACGAACGTCATACAACAGTGTATTTTTAGCAGTTACGAATGAGTGTGGAGGATTTTATAGCTTAACTTTTGTTTATCGTACTTTACGACACTTCTACTTCAAAAATTTATTACTAACAACATTACACAGCGATAAAAACAGCTGTCTTTAACTGGTACCTCTAAAATGACGACAAAAACGGTGGTTAAGGTTTCCGTCCTTATAACAATCCCAATAAGAATCCGTGATTAAAAAAAGCCATTGAAATGGGTCATTTTGTATGGGATGTACTTAAAGGGGACGAGGCCACTACTCCCGTTTTCCAGCCAACGTGTTCACTATCACCCTACGGGACAAATGTATAAAAAAGCCCCAAAACTTATTTTTTCTTAAGATGTCTAGCAACTCAGTTGTATTATACTGAAACCTTATTCGCCGATGTCGTAGTCATTTTGGGTAAACCATAAACCAGTTGAGGACCACTGTGATTAACTATCAATACTAAAAAAATTAAACTGTATTATTGTTGGCTATGATAACACAACAACATTTCAAATTGTAATACCATCAACTTCTACATGTCACCAGTCCTACGCCCAACTATCCCAAGATTTATGTCATCTCATCCTCTCACTTTCGATTACTTACATGATTTAGAGAAATTCATTGGATGTGTTATGGCATCATATCTATCGATGCTCATTGCCACCAGCACATATGTGGACGAATACGTTACACAGACCTGAGAGAAACGTATTAGTTTGCAGGCAATGTTACCGGCTCGCCAGGATATCGTAATGCGCCATATAATGTCGGTCAGTACATTGAGTAAACCCACGCACAAGTCTGTAAAGAAAGAACAATTGAATACACCAATGAGTGGGAGAAGAGGTACAAGAGGCTAGAGTTCTTAATATAAAGTACCAAATAACTTAAGTTAATAATGTCTAAAAGGTTATATTTATCAACACGAGATTTAAGCCCAGACACTCTTGAAAGGCAACAACATCGCAACAACGGTTAAAATTATTATCGTATACCTTTTAGAAATCCTTAAAAGTATTTGATTTCAAAAATAAAAATAAAAACTAAAGCTGATTTTCGTGATTTTGCCGACATTGTGTGTATTTATAACTTTTCAGACGATAACAAGTCTAAGCTATGGCAAAGAGAAACATTGCATACGTGTTGGGTTTATTTTGCCATGGTGTCGATGGCATTAACTGCCGCCTTTAAAATGGATTTGGATTTAATATAAAATTAGGAAACAAAAAGATCAAAAATATAAAGTAATAATAGGGAACAAAGTCATAAATGTTTAAGTTAACAGAAATACTCAAGTAAAACTACATGGATCAAAAAGGTACTCCTGAGAAACCAGGTTATACATACTTTCATCGCAGTCTGTGACTGAATATGGGTGAAAAGAAGAAAGAAAGTTTTAGTCGGGTAAGCCGACTAAAGACCGGCCGTGGCATAGTGGTTAGAACACGCGACTACCATGCGGGAGATCGCAGTTTCAAACCTGGCTCCAGTCAGTATTAAGTGTCGAGTCAATCGGTGTGTCTAGTAAGAGCTTCTCAAACAGTGACGTTCGCATTCGTCGATAAACAAGTAGGTGCCCATACCTCATTCATGTAAGTAAGTAAGTAAACCGACTTACATATACCCTCACCCTGAGTAATAAACTTACGGAATTGCAAATGGGCAATACATGGCCCCGCCTCTTTCTGGTACCTCCTAAACAAATATATCATTCCACACAATTAGAATACACCCAACACTATCGTGTCCAAATTCTGTAGTTAAATAAGTTGTATCAGGATAAAATATTGAAGAAAAAACTGGTAGTCCAGCCACGCCCCTTTTGTTACTTCCCATACAAATATAGCCCACTTTAGAAGCTTTACCAAATACAGAATTTGGGGACGATAGCGTTGGGAGTATCGGTATTATTACTCGATTTATTAAGTGGGCGGAATGGTACATTTGTATGGGTGGTACGAAAAGGGGGGGCTATACTTCCAGTATTTTTTTCAAAACGTTATCCTATTAAAGCATTACCAAATGCAGAAATTGAGCAGGATCTTGTTGAGTCTATTGATATTAAATCTTGATTTCTAAAGTGAGCGTATTGATACATTTGTATGGGAGGTATCAGAAGGGGCGTGGCTAGACTTGCAATATTTTTTCCAAAACTTAATCCTATTATAGCTTTACTACATATAGAATGTGCACACGATCGCGTTGTGTGCCTTGATATTATTACTCGATTTCTAAAGTGAGCGGATTGATACATTTGTATGGGAGGTATCAAAAGAGGCGTGGCTAGACTTGCAGTATTTTTTCTAAAATTGTATCCTATTATAGCTTTACCAAATCCAAAATTTGGGCACGATCGTGTTGGGTGTATCGATATAATTACTCGATTTCTAATGTGAGCGTATTGGTATATTTGTATGGGAGGTATCAGAAGGGGCGTGGCTGGACTTCTTATATTTTTTCCAAAATGTTATCCTAATTTAACTTTACCAAATCCAAAATTTCGGCACGATCGTGGTGGGTGCTATTACTCGATGTCTAAAGTGAGCGAATTGGTACATTTGTATGGGAGGTATCAGAAGGGGCGTGGCTAGACTTCTAATATTTTTTTCCAAAACTTTATTCTATTATAGCTTTACCAAATACATAACTTGGGCACGATTGCGTTGGGTGTATCGATAATATTACTCGATTTCTAAAGTACATGGTACATTTGTATGGGAGGTAGCAGAAGGGCCGTGGCCATGTAGTAAATATGCAAGCTTCTAAGTAGTTTTGGAAAATATTATACCATGAAAAGTTACAATGCAATTGGTTACGTCTTTCGAAAGTTGCCGTTGGTATCAGCCAGACAGAGAGACTTACTGACAGACAAACAGGCGGACGGATAGATGTCCATGGTTTTACGTAGATGCCTGCCGGTTAGGGCTTATTTCCCATGTGCTCTTTGCACACGGGTGAATACCATGCGTAGGCCAGCGCCCCTGGTGAACTAGCTACCAGATACGAAGTTATGCGTTTGGACATAACTTCCCCTTTGGTTGAGGTTCGGAGCCTATCTAAAACTCCTGTGACGAAACATGATTGTTGGATAATACCCACAACTTCACGCCGGGCCCAAGGCCTACCCGCGATTAGAGTATAAACCACATCCACCACGATACTCCACGAAGATCCACCCTATCGGCCTGAAATGGGAATATGCAGACCGATCTTCCCGTGGTACCAAAATTAAGTCTCCGGTCAGACCTCTTGATCGAGGCCACTACCAGTTCAGCCCCAAACTGCTCCGAACTGCTCACCAATGAGTAAAAAACATTAAACCGGTCATCATCCTTCACACTCTGTGATCATAGCCACATACTCCTAACCAATACAACCCACTCACACTACCTAAGACACTTTCGCCGAAATAGCTCCCGCGTAAAGGTACTCATGCTCCTCTCCCCATCAGGGGAGCGAAGCACACTACTCACATCAAACACGCCATACACACATACAACACCTCAAGTTGTTAGTTATCCGCTTAAAGCGGACATTCAAATAAAACATGTATCCAATCCTCTCAATTGGCACAACAATCACAACAGGCTCTGTTACACAAACTCCGTTTAGGGAGAAATGCGTTCAGGGACCCTTGCCCGGTTATTATGAAGCCCAGACTTAGCCCAAAGCTAAAATCTGGGTTATCCGTAACAAACCGGACATCACTCACAGAGCTGTAGTTAGTCCTACCATTCACACTGTTGCCCCATCTATATTTCCATCTAGATAGGACACATTCATGCAAATTCCTCTTTCGTTCACTCACACTCATTACTTACTGCATTATAATACGCAATCCAATCAATAAGCAGCGCGGTTCCTCTTTTTAACTTTAACCATTTACGCATAACCTCAAGGTCAAGAGGAAGAACCCCCACCAAGACTTGTAGGAACTCCGAAGAGACCGTACCACAGACATACTCACACGCTAACAACATAACATGCTGTCACGCCAGTAGTTTTCCATAGCTCACACTAGACTTCACCGTTTCACCTCACTCAGGCGCGCCGTAAGCTGCGCATGCTACAAACAGCCCGCTGTATACTGAGCGAAATGCTCGTCTGCTGAGGCCCGAATCACTCCTTATGATATGACGTACTCATCCAACTACACTCAAAATTTTCTCACGCACTCTCACCTGGTATACCAGGAAATTCATCCTTTTACTTATTGTGATCCCCGAATACTTGACCTCAGTCACCTCAGGTCAAGCTGCAGATAGTTTGCCATTGAACAACATCATCACAGTCTTGACCACTGCCACGCTCCTTCCTACCCTAGTACCCTAGTCACCAATGGCATCTATCACACTCTGGCCAATTCGCTCTAATTCAGAAATAGATTGACCCTCAACCGAACCAGCTGATGATCCGCATACGCACACATTTTACACACTTGTCTAAACTGCCTCTGGATTGGATTCATCATGAGGTTCCAAATAAATGGACCACAAATGGATCCTTGAGGACACCAAGGAGCACATTCACACTTTCAGACTCATTCACAACAACAAGACACGCTCGTCTGTCAGAATAATAGCTTTGAGACGGACAGACAGACGGATATGGATCAAACGACTTAGAAAGTCATGAATTGAATTGGGTTCTAAGAAACCTATGGTTTATTGTGACTTCATATATGTGCTATGCTTTTGGGCCGGTATCAAATTATATGTAACCTCCTTCCTGTAGGTTGAAGTTTAACAGTGCCCAGTTTAAAATACGTAATATTAATTTGGAGTTATTTCTATGTGATTCTATTATTGCGGTGGCAAATATTACAAACAATTCTAAAAGGATATCGTCTTCCATTTAAGATTTTGCTCTCCATTCTATATCAAAGACTTCCTCTATAATCATGTATAGCAAAAATGTGCTCTTATTCAGTAATCAGAGTACCGCCTTTGGCAAGCTTATAATTATCATTACATATAATATGAACATCTGGTGGTGGTGGTTCCCTCGGGTCCGTGGGGTCGATAATCCTCAAATTTCTGTATCGTTACATGATTTCGGCAGCAAATATTACAAACAATTCTAAAAGGATATTCCATTTAAGATTTTGCTCTCCATTCTAGACCAAAGACTTCCTTTATTATCTTGTATAGTTAAATTTTGCTCTTATTTAGTAATCAGAGTATCGCCTTTGGCCCAGCGAAAAATTACCAGTACATTTTATATCCATATCCTTAACTACTACACACACATTTTCTAAAACTTAAATTACTCATAAGACCCTGAGTTTTTTTTGCAAATCACACTCTTACACACTCGTCATTGCTGCCTCGTAATAAAAATTGTTCACATACGTTGGTCTACATGAAGGTCAAACTCAAGGCATTATCTAATGGGCATAGAAACAAATCACCGAAAAATCCTATTAAAATCTTTCATGTGCAATGGCCCGAATTCCTTTGAAAACACACACACACAGACACTCACAAATCACAAGTAGGAAAAATGCAAAAAAAAGCACGAAATAGAAAACCTAATTATAGACATGTATCAATAAAGTAATAAACTTAAGATGGATTTTCTAAAGGCAACTGAAAATTTAGTGTTACACATTCACCAACAATTTCTAACCCCTTAGGATTTTTTAAGACTTAACTCTAAACCCTTAAGAGCATAAAAAACTGTCAGCCATTGTCAATAACTGTTATACAATGCATATAAATATCGCAGTAATGCTTCAACATCTTATGCTTTTGCCAACCATATAGCGTATGCGCTCTTCTAAGCATATTTTAATTTATGTTACTCATACGTCACTGGTCCCACAAAAACTGCTCATATTCTTTGCGGTCAAATAAAAATTAAAACTTTTCAAACGCACGAGTGTCCACTCAAATAAATTCTTGGGTTTCTACCTTCAACACTTGTTAAAGAAAAAACTAAAAATAAAAAAATATAAAAAACACCAATATAAACACCAACAGCACAACCACAGACTTAAACAACACTTGCACACAAAATATTTAACATACTTTCAGGCAACTTTCACAAACAACAATTTGCCACAACACTTTAACAGAGGTAAATGTAAATGAAGGTTTGTGTGGAAAACCTCAGTAAATTGTTGCTCCACATAACAGTCCAGCACATTTACAAGTTTTTTTTTTCTGTCCATTCCCCCTGGCCAACTTTAGTCAAAATAAAATATGCAAAACCATAAAATAACTTTCATCAACTGTAATTCAGGTACAGAGAGTAAATAAGTAAAGGATAAGCAGACACACACAAAATAAAACCAGTGTATGTCTAACATATTTTCGTAGACTGAAGCCATATGGAGTAGTGGTCGGACTAAAAAAAATACACGCAAAGTAATGGACAGCCCTTTTGCTATGACATGATTTTGTTAAAGTTTTCTATTCGATTTAAAATTTATTTAACCAATTCTTACACGTGTCCAAAATTCTAAATAAATTACAGCAAATTTAACACATCTGTGAAGTTGCCAAAGAATGCTATCTGGTGGTGGCTATTGTGGGGGGAGGTGCGCTGGTTCTGGCAATTTACAAAACATTGCCACGTCAAAGGTATTTATATGTAGACGAATGTGAAAAGGATTTTGGGTCAAAGATGAAAGAAAATGTTATGCTTTAAGCAAATCTATGAAATATTTGTCCTTTTCTTTTTTTTTTGGTTGTGCTAGAGTAGATGTAGGTGTCACTTACAAGTTATTTTTAGCAGGTGCAAATAAAGTGTCGTCATACAGGACCCCATATTTGATAACGCTGGGAAAGAGGTAAAGTTGGGGTAAAGACTCAAAAATAAATAGTTGGGTTCTTAAATAACTAAGCAATTTCCCAGTAGACCTTTCTGTGTTATCAAGTTGTAAGCACATACCAGTTGTAGTGACGTCAAATTTAAAGTTACCACTACACCGAAAACAGGGGAGGCTATTATGGTGGCAATGTTTTGAGTTTATTGTGTATGGAAATAAAATGCACAACCTAAATTAAGTATTTTTGGGAAGAATATGAAATAATAAAACCGACCGTGGCATAGTAGTTAGAACATGCGACTACCATGCGGGAGATCGCAGGTTAAAACCTGGCTCCAGTCATCTTAAAAAAAATTGTTCTTTCATTGTCGGCTCCCCTCGAATGTTGTTCACAGCAACTTCGCAGTATAAGTGTCGAGTCAATCGCCGTGTCTAATAAGAGTTTCTCAAACAGTGACGTTCGCATTTGTCGATAAACAAGTAGGTGCCGTTAGTTGTGAATCTAAAAATAGAAAGCGTGTTAATTCACAACAACGCGAGAAGCTATCCCATACCCCATTCAAAGGGAAATTAAGTTTTTAAGTTTTATAAAATAATAAATGGTTCAGTCCGTGACTAAAAAAATCATCATAAAGTATGTAATAATTACTTCTTAGGATCGAAAAGTGTATAAAATTTAATGCCCTTCTAGTAGGAATGCAGCTAATTTTTTAAAAGGATAAACGACAGAGTGTGATGAAAGGTAAAGCTTCTGATCGGTTTAAATTGGCAAGCCCAGAGTGATCCTTACCAATTGCACTTCAAGTCTACTCAGAGAGCTCTGTATTCGTGGTACTATTGCGGACGGAGTACTTCTACGTGGTGACGCCTGGAAACGTGCCTTTGACACCCGTCAGAGCACGGCTAACTATGAGGGGCGAAACCTAAAACCCACCCACGTCTGCTAAGAGTGAGCGGTACCCTGGTTAGCGTCTGACTTAAAATGGGCGGCTGTAATAAAATCCTGGCAGGAGAAGAAAACTGCGACGTGGTGCGCTGGGCTTGCAACCCGCCACCGACGTTTCAACAATTGCAATGAAAAGAAGTAAGAAAGGAATAAAATGGACCCCCCAAAATGTTGACGACCATCGCAAACGAATTAAGGACCATGATTTGAGGTGCCTCCATCCAACTGGCGGAAGTCCTCGAAGATTATAAGACTGACATACAGGAAATCCGGTGGACGGGACACGGGAGCTCGCGCATGAAGACGTGCTACATATACTATAGTGGACATGCGGATAAGCACGAGTTTGGATGAGGATTTGTGGTTGGCAAGAGACTGCGACACCTAGTCTCAAGGTTCAACCCGGTGTTTGAACGTATATCCACCATAAGAGTCAAAACAAAGTTTTTCCACATAACACTCATATGTGCCCATGATCCGACAGAAGAGGAAAGTGATGAGGACAAAGACGAGTTCCACAAGAGCCTAGAAAATGTATATGACCATAGTCCAAGTCATGACATCAACATTTTAATTTAAAAAAAAGGTAAAATATGCAGGGAGACCGCATTTGAGACTACCATCGGAAAATTCAGTCTGCACACCGAAATAAGGCAACATGGTTATCTCCAGATCAATTGGCGAGGAATCAGATAGATCACTTGGTAGTCGATGGAAGGCACGCATCAAGTGTTCTGGATGTACGAGTGGTCAGGAGTGCGAACATTGACTCCCATCACTACCTTACCGCAATTAAGGTACGCACAAGGCCAGGCACAACGAAAGCTGGACATCGGTACCACACTGCAGACCACAGAGGTAGCGGACGCCTACTCCAACCTACTAACTCATAAAAATTTTACCTCGCGGTGGCAATATATAGCCGACTCCATAGAACGGGCTGCGAGAAGCGTACTTGCGTCTCACAGCCGTTTTAGGAAGATGCCTGGAACGATGATGAATATCGCAATGCCACCAGAGAGACGGTTGCTGCATACAGGGCATAACTGCAGCCTATGGCAACGCGAGCTGTTCGTCAATAGCACAGGGAGAAGAGACGAGAGACAACTCGTCTTTTTCGACGGAAAAACAATGAGCTGGAGAAGTGGCAGGATGAGTGCACTGAGTTGCTCCGAAGTAGATGGGAAGCCCGAAAATTCTACAAGAGAGTTAAGGCGACAATGCTTGAAACAAGGACAGCGATGGCCAGCTAGTGACGGTCCCAGATAACGTTCTAAAGTTACGGAGAGGACATTTCAGCAATCTACTGGATGAGGACAACACTCCAAAAGATCCCGCGAGTTACGTGTGGTAATTCTCGCCTTAAAAACAACAAAGCTGCCGGAGTCGATAGTCTCCCTGCTGAGTTGTTTAAGGCAGGCGGAGAGGAACTGATTAGGAGCATGCATCAGCTCATGGAGAACATCTGGCTAGAGGAGAGCATGCCCGGGAATTGGAGTATCAGTCTGTTATGTCCCATATACAAGAAAAGAGATCGTAGTGAATGTAAGAACTACCGTGGAATATGTCTATAACCAATTGCGTTCTTTCGAGCATATTGTGTGAACGTCTAAAGCCTATTGTAGGGAAACTAATTGGATCTTACCAGTGTGGCAATAAGCCTGATAAATCTACGACGGATCAAATATTCACCTTACGACAAATCCTGAAAAATCCTCTTGAAAAGCAGATCGACATCTACCACCTCTTTGTCGACTACAAAATTGCCTTCGACTCTCCGATAAGGAATAGGCTATATGAGGCCATTTCTGAGTTGAGTATTCCTGCAAAGCTGATTCGACTTTGCAGATGTACCTTGTAAAACACCAAATCCTCGGTTAAGATTGATAAGGATCACTCTGAACCATTCAACACGGAAAGAGTTCTCAAGCAGGGTGATAGCCTGTCCTGCACACTTCATAATATAGTTATGGAGAAGGCGACGAGAAAGGCTGGTGTCAACATGTCCGGCATCATATTTCACAGGAGCCACATGCCAATAGCCTATGCCGATGATATACACATCATTGGCCGAAATCTGCGGGATGTTACTGCAGTTTTCTCATTACTGGAAAAGGAGTCAGCAAAAATGGGTTTAGCGGTCAATGAGGACAAAACAAAAATAATGTTTTCGACGAACAAAGAGTCCTCTCGATGGGGACGCACCGTGAACGTTGACAATTATTGTTATGAGGTAGTCGATGAGTTTACCTACCTTGGATTTTCCGTCAACAAAAAAAAAATAATGTCAGCCAAGAAGCTAAGAGGAGAATAGTGCTAGCCAATAGAAGTTTCTACGGACTAAGGCAGCACTTTAGTAACACCACCTTATCTCGATGTACGAAGAAACAGCTGTATCAGGTGTTAATTTTATCCGTTCTGTTGTATACTGGGAGTATTAGAGGGAAAAGTACTCCGAAAAATATATGGACTATAGGTCTGCAAAGAACCATCCAAACACACTTGATGTATGTATTTAAATTTTCTAATATCTGCTTGTATCTGTTTCGCTCTCTTTGGATGGAGTGCGTATGGAATATTTCTCTTTTAGATAACTATAGAATAGCTATGAGAGAGTGAAAGTACCAAGTATCAAAAATACTAGTATGATTACATACACAACAAACAGATATATCGGTATTCTTGTTATCTGTGCTTGGAATATAAAGAATAAAGAGCGAAATTTTGTATTTCTTTTTTAAAAATTTGCCACAGATGAAACTTGCACCATTACTTTTAGTAACAAGAATAAAAAAAAGTAAGAAAACATCATCAACGCAAAGCGTAAGATCTGGAATATCTATACCAAATGGAGAAAGAAAAGAGAAAAAAAAGTTTCCACTACAATGAGAGCCAGAGAAAGATATGATACGCGATCTACTCAATCCAAAACACATGAGCACATGTTTTGTTCTACTCTTTTTTGTATTTGTACCGATAATATCAGGTTCTTACTTGTTTTATCTGTTTGTACAAGTAGAATGAATAGAACGCTGCAGGCCTTTAATATGGACTTATCTGTGTCGACGGCGAGTTTTGCCATCGAGTCAGCCAAGAGCTGTATGAACTTTACCACAACAGCGATGAAGTAAAAAGAATGAAAATCCAACTAATACGATGTCTGGGACATGTTGCCAGAATGGATGGAAATGCTCCAGCGAGAAAGTTGTTTGAAGGCGAACCTGAAGGACTACGCGGAGCAGGGAGACCCAAACTTCATTGGAAGGACCAAGTGGATGGCGACGTGCCACCTTCTGGTAGGACTAACTGGAGAACGCAAGCCGAAGACCGAAGCGTGTGAATTCTTCAGGCCTCAAACTTATGAACCACGTTCGTAAGTTGTAATGGGCCACTTAAGTAAGTAAGTAAGTAAGTTAATTCACAACAAAGCGAGAAGCTATTCCATACCTCACTCATGGAGTATAAAGGGAAATTAAGTTTTATTAAGTACGAATATTTAATACAGTTATAAAAATCAAACAATATATCGTAGAATACTAAAATTTAGATATATATAATAGCAAAACAATTAGATTCAAGTATTATATTATTTTCCAAAATTTTCTAAAGGATAATGAAGGAAAACAATTTCTTGGTCCTTTTTAAATATTTTTTTCCACTTCTCAAAAACATAGAGAATATTTTGATAGGCCAAAGTGTCCCCTTGCATTTGGTATCCATATCAACATACCAGCAGAAAAATTACAATAAATTTTGGAATAATCATATCCTTAGAAACTGTCAAGTCCTATTAAACGCAAACTCGGCCAGAATGTGAAAATTAGGTACACAGTTTCATGTCAGCGTTCAGAATTAAATAGACATGTTGATGGCTCAAAATAAGTGTCGTACGGTGTAATACTAATACACACACACACACATCACATATGGTAATAAATATAATAAAGTTAAATATATGGCAGACTCAATGATACAAATATTCTATCTATTTGTTTTAGGATAAACATTAAGGCCTCGATAGTTAATATGTATAATTAACAAGTAAATGCCATTTGCTCTCATACCGCCATGGCTCTGCAGGTAGTTACACATTTGCCTATGTACTCGTCAAATATGTTATCAACCCGCGAACCAACCAGAAATCATAACATAAATCAAATTACTGGTAATGTTGATCAAATTATTTACACCATTTACACTCAGACAAAATGGGCAATATGAAACACGTGGCCTTTACACAAAGACGGATGACAAAGGATGTCTCATTTAACAAATGAAATGCGGTGAGGCAATGTGACTGTATGACAAAGATGGTATGGGTTAGCATTAGGGTGACATTATTTAAGTGACAGTTAGATAAAAAAGGACATACACGTCATAAATCATATCATATTTGTTTATACAGGGAAAAGTTACTTAAAATCATATCAAATATGATATATACAGGGATATACACTACTGATAAGTAGTTAAAAAATTTAGGACTAGTTGTTAATCGTTGTGTTGGCATTTTTTCATAAAAATTAACAAATTTTACTCATATTTTCACGAGTTTTTTAAATGTAAAATTGGTTATCCTAATCGTAGTACGTCTTATATTTTGGAGTCTCTATATGAAAAATACCGACCGTGGCATAATGGTTAAGATACGCAGCTATCATGCGAGTGACCTGTGTTCGATCCCTGTCATAGCCATTTCGCAATAGCCCAGTCCGACATACTTGAACTGCTTTCTTGTAGCAAATAAAAAATGTTAAAAAAAAATCACAATGGTGGCCCTAGTAACACCTAAATTAACACTCTCTTACACACACACACACACACACACTCATATCTACATTTCTAGACTCCACAAAAAATCACCGTAAAATAAACTCTTATTCTCATTGTATTTAATGCAATATAATTTACAACTTTTTGGGTTCATTTTTGGTGGCATATTTTCCCAAGGACCTTTCCTTCACAAGGACAAACGCCGCACGCACACGCACCGGTACACAGCTAATATGTAGCTATTAAGCAATCTCTTAGGTGTGAGAAGAACATTTAAACAAATTATGCCACCTTCCTCTTTTCCCACCCTACCACAGACAAACTCATTCGGTCGTATGTTAAACGAAATTTGAAACGAAATTCTTATATACTCACTCACCTGCCAGCGCCAATTGTTTTATGAAATAATTCATGCGTGATTTGCGATTTTTATTCATAAACATCACAAATAAGACGGCTGAATTCCCCAGGACAATAATGGTGAATAGAATCCATAGAACGGCAAATTGCTCCGTCTGTAAATATATATGTAAATAATAGAGAACATACAATATAATGGCTGGGGTAAATAATATAAATTCTAAGAAGTGTATAAAATTCAGTGGAAATTATAATAAATTGAGTTTTGTGTTTTTTTTTTTGGTTTATTATTATTTACACCAACACATACGAGACTAATTCATTGTATTACGGTCGGAGCAAGCCATTTATTGTTAATTATAGAGCAATTACATATATTGCTAGTCAATAATTTTATATTCACAAATGAAAATGTATTTGGAAAGACGTAATTTAATAGAGACATAACAATTAGGGAGGACAGTGGTGTTAAGGTGAAACTAGTAAGGTAATTATCTGCGGCAGAAGCTTTGATATTCTTTCTCATTTGTAAAAGTTGTGATGAAACTGGTAACTTGCACAAAAAAAGGAGTTTGTATGAGAGTTGGACGTTACTTTTAGCCTCTCACATCCATTTTTTTTTTTAATAATTTTTTATCATGGGAACCGACGGACACCCCAACAAATGGGGGAGGTGTAATAGAGATAGAACTGTTGCATACCAAATTTCTGATAGATGGATCTTAAAATATGGCTGGGATAGTGGGGACAGGCAGACGGACACCCCAAAAAAGGGGGTGTTTTTATGGGAGTGCTTTTTGTCTGCTCTTAGAACTTAATCTCCGCATAGAGGATGAAAACTGCTGTAGCAAATTTCAGTTTGATAGATCTTAAACTAAGGCTGTAAGTGAGAGTAAATATAGACGGGCACACTCTACAAAGGGCAGTTTGCTTGGGAGGTGTAACTAGTTTTTGTGTGAACATGCTCATCTTAGAACTTAACCTCCTCTTAGAGGATATAAGCTAGCATATTAAAATTCAAGTCGATATATGCTAAAATACTGCTGTAAACGCGGGGGCAGATAGACTGACACCCCCTAAAAGGGGGAGTTTGTATGGAAGCCGAAAGCAATTTTTGTCCGATCTTGCTCATCTTAGGAATTAACCTCCACTTAGAGAATAGAAACTTGCATACCATACCGGCTTTATAACTCCTTAACTATGACCGGGACAGACTCCAAAAAGAGACAATTTGTATGGGAGGTGAGAGTAGTTTCTGACCGATCTGACTCCACTTAGAAGGTGAGGTGTATACTGTTAAAAGATAATTAAACTGACCAAATTTGAATGTCCTCCAGTTGTCCTTTTGGAAGTTTTGGGAGTAATATTAATTTTCCAAAAAGAGGTCATATTGTACGGGAGGTAGGGAGGGTAGGCCGAGATATTCACTATATCCATATTCATTCCAGGTAAAACATACGCAAAATTTGATTGAATGCAGTATTCTTACCCAAAAAAAATTATGCATATCTGTAAAACTATGAGGGTGAATTCTGTCATTTGTATGGGAGGTACCATTACACAGTACAACATTCTCAGTTCATTGATTTGGGACTCAATTAGAAATGCCCATGAAAATAGCCCCAAAAAGAAGAAGTTCTGCATAATTCGTTTTGTCAAGTTACATGCCATAATAATTTAATATCGATTTTAAAATTAATCAGTATCGTATAGGGAAATTTGTCACGTGTTAGGCTCTTTTGTAGGAAAATTATTTCATGTAGATAAAAGTCGGTCCATTTATATGACAGATATAACGAATTAGCAAAAGGATCGTGGCATTGCCCTTTTCATCAAGACGTAATCCTCCTTGTACCTGTCACATATGTAGCAATTCTCATTTTCATATCTCTAATGGCTCTTGAGATATGACTAATTTAAATTTCGGCATGAGGGAGCGGTGCCACTCCCCTTTGTCTTATTTTGTCTTCATATAGCCTATGTTAGATGCACTACGGAGAGTATCAAACAGAGAACATTTCGTTGCAAACGGTCCATTTATTTGGCCCATATAACGCTTTTTTAAAAAAGGGGTGTGACATCGCCCTATTTCCACAAAATAAAAGAGATTTTCTTGTACTACCAACATATGTATCAAATCTCGGCTTCGTACATTTAATGATTTGTGAAATGCAGTAATTTCAAATTTCGGTGTCACGTCCTTTTTTACCTTCTTGCAGTCCGAATTTCCAAAAATCCCTTCTTTGTGTGCACCTACATCATAAAAGGTATATACATGCTAAATTTCAAGGTTCTAGCTTTAACCATTTGGGCTGGGGAGTAATTAGTCAGTCATCCAAACCTTTTAACATGTAGATTATAAAGTTATTAAACTGACCATATAACTTCAATAATCATATAACTTCGTTTTAGAAAATATTTATTCTGGTAAAATTTCATAAATTTCGGTTGGAAGGACCAAGTGGTAGGCGACGTGCCATCATCTGGTAGGACTAACTGGAGAACACACGCAGAAGGCCAAAGCGCGTTTATTACTTAAGGAACTACGTTTCGTAAATTGTAATTGGCCACTTAAGTAAGTAAGTAAAATTTCATAAGGACCACAGAAGGTTTACTCGAGTTATCTTGCCCACTAGCCAGCCAGCCGACCAGACAGATAAACGAACATGGCTCAGTCGCCTTAAAAAATTCTGAATAGACTATGGTCTTATGATACTAGGGGCTGAACTCATCTTCTTTAATGTGTTATACTTTTTCTCATATCAAATGATATATACCTTTATTTCTATGGCTGAGGGTATAATAACTTACAGGTGTAACATAACTTACAAATTATTCACGGAATACTCCTTCTTATATACCAAACTTAAATGTTTTTCCAAACATTCTCTTCTTACAAACTTTCCTTATTGTTTGGCAGGCAAATACAATTTGCAGTGATTGTTCCTTAATTCTCTAACTATAACCTTCCAAGCAGAGCTAACAATTTTCAACCAAATATTTGACTTATATCATTCCTCAAACACTTAATACCACCCACATTGACGCAAGTCACGACAGTGCAAAGATATTTTCTATGCTTAAAGTTTTGAAGAAAATTTTATATTCAACCACCAAATAGATCAACTTGCACAAGGAAGAGCTGGAAAAACATCAAGTTGGAAAATACTAAAATACTTGTGCACTGGTAATGCTGTGAGCCATAGTTCCTTGTAATTTATATCCTTCATAAGTAAGTTGATATTACAGCAAATTAAATTCAGTGTGAGTGTGTGTTGGTTAATATCTGTTAATGTCATTTTGTTGATGGATTTGCAAAAAGTAAATTTGGCATAATTCAATTTATGTTGTAAATGTGTACGGGTGTGTGTGTGTTAGTTTTGGCTGCCACTCGTTGATTGAATTTGTAATTAGTGATAGTACCTAGTTTGATAATGGGCATCTACTGTGTCGGCTCTTCAATAACTTGCATTGGGTAACTGCTAATGTACGAGTGGGAAGACTTAAGTGATTGGAAATGGGGATGGTCATCAGGCTTCAGTGTAGATATGTCTAACATCAAATCAAAATTTTCAACGCTTGACTTTTATTTTGCTACCAATTTCATGAAAATATAAGTATCATATAGAAAAACAGAGTTTAAACAACTTCAATATTTAGAGACAGTTAAAATCATATTTTAAAAAATGTATAACTTTTTCGTTTTTTAATTTTTTTTAGTATTTTGTAATTTTTTTAGATTATTTAAATAACACCTGGGAAATAAATAATGTAGAGATTCGCAACTGAACAAAGAATCAACTTTATTGAAAATCCGATTTGGAGTTATGAAGCTCATTTCCATTTGAATGACTTTGTTAATAGCTGGACTGTATGTTTTGGGGTTCTGAAAATGGAAGAGCCATTCATCAACGCCAATTGCACCCCATTTGGGGTACAGTATTATGTGGCATTACATCTTAAAATATCATTAAGATATTCTTCGAAAATAAAGATTAAAGTGCTGTAACCATAAATTAAGTGCGGTATCGATTTACGAATAATAATTTTTTACATCATGCTGAAAGCAAAATGGAAGCACTGCCCACACTGTCCGAGACGCAAGATAACCACTTATTTGTGGAATTAAAATACATTTTAGTGCAATAAAAGTATTGTTGGTACAATAAAATCACTTGGTGGTACGATCGTATGAACTCTGATATGTTTTACAGCTGCCATGTAGAAAGAGACGAATTTGGAATTGGACTGTATGAGCGCTTGGAGAAAGTAACTGACCGCTGCCCATGACATTAAAATTTTTCTGGAAGATGCTGAAAAGGATGCTGTATACAGGCTAAATCTTCATGAGAAGAGGAGGAGATGATACATGGGAGAAAGGAGAGAGTCAGAATATCGAAAATTGCAGGGATAGGGGTGAAGCCCGAAAGTTTTACCAAAAGATAAACAGCAAAGGTTTTTGACCAGGGATCCCCACCTGCATGGACAGAGACGGAAATCTGATCACCGACCACACTAGTCATCGTCGATAGAGCAGACTGTCTACCACCGAGCCAAAACGGGATTAGCACGGCAATTGTGTACCACTCAATGGTAAAATTAGTCAAATACTGAAACAAAGAAATTTCAAATTAAGTTGGGCAAAAAAACTTTACTTTGGTGTGACTCACAATTAAGACCGTGCATTACGTTGGACCATCCTTTATAAAATATGGGGAACAAGAAGAAGTAACACTGTGAGACAAATGATATGGGTCATTGATCGGAAAGGGTTTAAACTACCGGGGAAAGTTATATCGGTAAAAAAGAAGTTATACGTGTCCCGGCGTTTCGCTGGGTCACGTCTAGGAATCGAAATATATCGATTTGAAGTTAGTAACTATCATATAGGGGAAATTGTCAGCTTTGTTTGTCTTTTTTTTTGACTTAACTCGAGAACCACTAGTCCGATTTTGCTCAAACAAATTTAAAAAAATTTAAAATTACATTTCCTTTAATCTGTTCATATAATTAGCAACAGTTTCCTTTTTCCATTCATCAAATGGTTTTGAGCTTTTTGTAACAGTTACAATAAAACTGTTGTACTCCACGGCGTATGATTTAAGTGGAATATTACTTATGATATTCATACGCCACCATATAACATTATAACAAATGAGCCTAAAACGTGAGATATTCCCCTATGATAGTTACTAACTTCAAATCGATATATCTCGATTCCTAGATGTGACCCAGCGAAACGCCGGGCGATAAATAACTTGTTTTTGACCGATATAACATTTCCCGTTGGTTTCATCCCATTCCGTTTTTGACTGTCGCATAGTGTAATTATTAATACAATAGAGAACTTTTGACTACAAAGAACTTTTGGTACAATAATAAATTTGAAATTCCACCCTAACTTTTGGGTTTTTGGGCTTATGTCAAAAACCTGATGTTATGGGGTAAGAAAGACTTCAGTTTTATCTTCCGCGTACCCAAAAATATGAAGTAGTCATGGTCTGACCTCGAGCTCAGAACATCAACTTTTGCGTACACAGGAATGACACAGTATAACACATGATTTTCAGAATCAATTCTGAGAACTGCATGTGAAAGTAGGCCCAAAAACGAGAAATTCTACTTCATTCGTTTTGTCATGCTACATGCCATAATAATTTAATATCGATTTAAAGTTAGTTAGTGTCTTATAAAGGAATTTGTCACATTTTAGGCCCTTTTGTTTGACAACACGTAAATATTATATGGTGGCGTATGATTATCATAAGTGATATTCCACGTAAATCATACGCCGCGGAGTAACAGTTTTATTGTAAATAGTACTAAATAAACCCAGTTCAAAATAATTTGATGAATGGAAAAGTGAAACTGTTGCTTATGTAGGGAAGCGTTAAATGAACAGATTAAAGGAATTGTAATTCTTCATTTCAGCTAAATCGGACTAGTGGTTCTCGAGTTATGTCAAACAAAAGGGCCTAAAATGTGACAAATTCCTGGCACTATCACACAAAATATAATTGATGTTCGATTTCAAAATCAAACAATGACTTCTTAATGTTTTTGGGGTTAATGAAACCGACTTTTTTCCCTTTCAGATCAGTTATATAACATAATCTCAAAAAAAAATCAAAAGTTAGGGTTTTTTAAGGTTGTCAAAAAAAAAAAATTTGAAACTGGACCCTACAGTTTTTGAGGTTATGCCGAAAACCTGATTTGATCGGGTAAAATAGACTTCAAATTCCGTTTTAGCGACTCTAAAAACATATAATAGTCATGTTCTAGTCTCGACTCCAGTACATCAATTAATATTTTGTGCCTGTGTAATTTACAGTAATATATAAAGTTTTGGTACGTGTTTCCACTCTCCCTATGTGCTACCAAAATTTCTTTAACAATCTTTATGAATTTAATATTTTCACAAGCCAAACGATGTAACAATTAGTTTTTCTCCCAAAAAAAAATTAAAAAAAATGACATATCCCCTTATAAATGGCGGCTTTATTAACGACATCAAAGATTTACTAGTATAAAATTTCGCGATATGATAGCAACAAGTTTTTGTGTCTACGCCACAGCAGGATATGGCCGGAAGTCAAATGTCTACTTATGATTTAAGTTGAAATATATGCGGAGGGGAAAAAAGCTAGCAAATAAATTTATGACTAAACGAAATACCCAGACATCTTGGAGCCTGTTTCCGTTATGTGTTAATGTTACGTTTATACTAAGATACATACATAGATGATTATATAATTTTGTGGGTTGTACAAATCATTCACGCACAAAGTCATTTGTCTGGGTGAGCAGATATATATATCATTGGTTTAATCTTAGCATATAGATGAAAGATTATTTATCTCAAAGTGGAAGATGATTAATGTAGTATGTGCTGAAGCGGATATACGGAAGTAAGCAATCGGAATATTATAAAAAGTATCTGGGGAATAAATACCGTCTACTTATATGGAATATAAAGTAAAATACATGTATGTTCAGAAATTATTGTCAAATAATGTTGAACTTATTGAAATTCATATTTTTTTTTTTATTAAATTCGTATCAAGTAAATTTAGAGATGAACTTGGTTAAAACTGATCTTTGTCCTTATCAGTTTTAACAAAGTTTAACAATAATTTTATTTGATGCTTTAAAAAGCTAAAGAAAACACAGTACAAAATTTTTCAGCTCATTGATTTGGGGCTCAATTCTGAGAACTGCACGTTAAAGTAGCCTGCAAAAAGAAGAAGTTCTACATCACTCGTTTTGTTAAGTTACATGCCATAATAAATTAATATCGATTTGAAGTTAGTAAGTATCGTATCGGGGAATTTGTCACGTTTTAGGCTCTTTTGTTATATTAGTCCCAAAATCATGTGTTGTACTGTGAAAGTAAAATTGTAATAGTTACAAATATATTGTTGACAGTCTACGAAAGCCCCCTCAATATTCCTTAAAATCAACAATCTTGATTAATAATAACTTTACCTCTGCACAAACCATATACCCATATTTAAAATTTGTTTATCACATTTTTTGGCCATGAATACATTTTAACTTAATATCAAAATTACATTTTCATTGTGGCCCCCAAAAGTTAGTGATATGTTTATTAACTTATAACTTCTATAAAAAGTTGTTTTTTGTTTTTTCACAAATCCAAAGGGAATCATTAACGTAATCCTGCCTATCATCGACATTTCATTAAAGCGTTTCATTAAATTAGGGTAAAACCACTTAACCGCAATTCGAGTCATAGAAAAAAGGCCATAATAACTGTTGATAATATTCCCTTTGAGCAACTTTTTGTTTGTGTTGCCCATTTATGCTTAATTTCACTTTCAAAATGCCAGGCAACAACTGAACAACAACAAAAATACTTAATCACTATAAAAATTTATATTTAATTACATTAAATGGAATGACGAAGAGATAATGAATTTTTAACTAAAATTTTGCTATGCTAAAAGTTTATCATGAAATATTTTTGAGGGACTTAAGGATAAGGTAAACAAGTTAAAGGGAATTGTTGATTTGCCACATGGTGATAAGTTGTTAGTTCCAAAAAAGTTTTCGTTGTTTTGCATAGTAGAGTGATATAAGTTTGGTAATATGTAAGGGGAACATTTACTGGTAATTAGTTTGTAAACAGCAAAAACAAAGAGCTAAGCTAAGGACTTGGGATGTGGTTAAAATACCAATGAATTTAACATTGGCTTGTAGAGGAAAAATGTAGTTTTTGTTTTGCATATCCTACACTTAAATTTAAGGTACGGGTAAAATGTGCTACATCACGGCCATGTCTTGCTGTCTTTGCACATAATTTTGCAAATTGTTATAAATAGGGCAGGAATCTAATGCAAATACATTCGTTTTTGCATATTTTGCATATTTTACAAAAATACCTGATTTCGCATATTTAAGTGCATATTTTTAGCAAATTTTACAATAAATGCAAAAATTTAGCAAATTGTTATAAATAGGGCAGGAATCTAATGCAAATACATTCGTTTTTGCAAATTTTGCATATTTTACAAAAATACCTGATTTCGCATATTTAAGTGCATATTTTTAGCAAATTTTACAATAAATGCATGTTTTGCTGCATATTTTAGCTTTTTTGATCAACAACCATTTTAAAAAGAAAAACCAATTAACTTTTTGTGGGGTATTACACAGTACAACATTTTTCAGCTCATTGATTTGGGACTCAATTCTGCGAACTGTACGTGAAAGTAGCCCCAAAATGAAGAAGCTCTGTAACATTCGTTTTGTCAAGTTACAAGCCATAATAATTTAAAATCGATTTTAAGATAGTAAGTATCGTATAGGGGAATTTGTCACGTGTAAGGCTCTTTTGTTTGACATTAAGCTGAAACAATTAAAAAAAAAATTAGAATTACAATTCCTTTAATCTGTTCATATAAAGTTTCTCTATATAAGCAACAGTTTCACTTTTCCATTCATCAAATGATTGTGAACTGGGTTTATTTTGTAGCAAATACAATAAAACCGTTGTACTGCTTGGCGTATGATTTACGTAGAATATTACTTATGATAATCATACGCCACCATACAATAATAGAGTCATTTTCAAATAACGTTTCCCTACATAAGCATCAGTTTCACTTTTCCATTAATCAAATGATTTTGAACTGGTTTTATTTTGTAGCAGTTACAATAGAACTGTTGTACTCCGTGGCGTATGATTTACGTGGAATATTACTTATGATAATCATACGCAACCGTATAGTATTTGTGTTATGTTAACAAAAGAGCCTAAAATGTGACAAATTGCCCCTATACGATACTTACTAACTTCAAATCGATATTTATTTAATATGGCATGTAACTTGACAGAACGAATGATGCATAACTTCTTCTGTTTGGGGCTACTTTCACGAGCAGTTCTCAGAATTGAGTCCTAAAATCATAAAATAAAAAAAAAAGTTGACTTATAATTTGTTACACAATATTTATCTGATTGACCTTGTCAAACTGATAATATTTGTATTTACACAAATTTCTACACCGATATCCAGGGGAGATATTAAGCAAGCTTGGTTGTGGGAATTTTACATGAAAAGAAGATAGGTGTGAAAAAAAAATGTTTGCTGAATACCGTGGAAATAGGTAAAACCAATCAAAGACTCCATTGCCTAGCTCAGGAAGTATTCCGTTCTTCTTTTTGTAACTGGTGCAGCGCCCACATGGTAAAGCCGGCAAGGAGGTTAAAAAGATGTTGCATATGACATTTATTGAACTAAACTGAATGTTCTTATATCAAGCAGTCAAATATTATGCCCAGAACTTTGAAGAATTCGGAGTAGTAGTAAAAGAGCTTCACGATTACGATTCAACATCTATTTAAAACTAAAATTATCTTTAGAGAGCAATTATCTCAAATCTCAACTGAATATTACACATATGAATTATCCATTTCTGTCAAGTAATAAAAAAAAAAGAATGTCATTCTTCTTCTTCTTTAATGGCAGCAACAACAGAAATGTATCTATCAGTAGCCGCACGTAGAAAAGTATTCCAAGCGCTTTGGTCTTTTGCGCTCCGTATATAGCTCGTCACACCAAGCTTAGATAACAGCTCTTTCACCAGGTCCATCTATCGGAGTTTTGGTCGCCCGCTCCAGCGCCTTTAAGCCGGAGCGTTTTCGTCTATTTGTGTAACGTGTTCAAGCCAGCGCAATTGGTCGATTTGGATGCGCTTGACTATGTCGATGTCGTTGTACAGCTCATACAGACGATACTTAACGTTAACGATGATGGGTCTAAATATTTTGCGTAGTGTTTTTTCTCTCGAAGACTCCCAATATAGATTGATCCGCTTGTGTCATTACCCAGAATTCTGCCCTGTAGAGCAAGACAAGTAGAATCGGAGTATATTAGAGTTGGATCTTTATTTTTCGAGAGGGTGCTTTGTCATTAAATCGCTTGCTTAGCGCATTGTAGCAGCAGTTTGCCTCTTTTGATTTCCAGGCTGACATTATTATTTTTGTTTATGACGGAGCCGAGGTAGACAAAATCATCTACCACTCCAATGTAATAGTTGTCAACGCGTCCCAGACGAGTGGACTCTTTGTTCGTTGAAACAAATAACTTGGTTTTGTCCTCGTTTAATAATATCTATATCAATAATATCTATATCATCAGCATACGCGACCAACATGTGACTTTTGTTAAAGATGGAACCATTTCTGTTTACTGCAGCCTTCCGCATGATCATCTCCATTATGATGTTGAAAAGGTCGCATGACAGACTATAGCCTTGACTGAATCCTCGCTTGGTAGAAAATGACTCTATTAGATTTGTGCCTATTTTCACTGAAGACTTCGTGTCAGTTAGTGTCATTCCGCAAAGTCGTATCAGCTTCGCGGGGATACCATATTCAGCTATAGCATCTAACAATTTTTGTCGTATCGGACTGTCGAATTCAGCTTTGTAGTCGATAAATAGATGGTAGGTGGCGATCTGCATTTCTTTGGTATTCTCCAGGATTTGTCGTAGTGTGAATATCTTTGGTCGATCGTGGATTTACCAGGTCTAAAGCCACAGTAATAAGCTCTAATCAGGTTTGTCAGAATGGGCTTTAGTCTTTCACATAACACACCACATCAATTCCAATTGAAATTTAAAGAAAATCGATTGAAATCCAAATATTTCATTTGAAATTCAAAAAATATCATTCAAATTCAATTTTTCCATTTTAAATTCGAAAAATTACAATAGATATTCAAATATTATTTGAAATTCAAAACACATCAATTAAAATTCAAAATTCATCAATTGAAATTCAAAATTCGTCATTTCAAATTCCAAATTCTTTAATTGAAATTCAAAACTCGTCATTTGAAATTTCAAGTGTAAAATTTGAATATGAATTGATGTTTCTTGAATTTCCAAAGGGATTTTTGAATATCAATTGATGAGTTTTGAATTTCAAATGGAGTGTTTGAAAATCAAATAAAATTTTTGCATTTCAATTGTTTGCTTTCAATTTCAATTGAAAAAAGTGTAGACAGGATCTTGCATGCGATGGGAAAAAGGCTGACCACGCGATAATTGGTAAACACACTTGGAACGCCTTTCTTAAGCACAGGACCTAGAACACTCAATTGCAATAATCGGGTATGCATTCCATGAGCCAAATCGTTTTTTTGATCTGGTACATGCACTCTGCCGGCAGTCCATTGGCTGCCGCCGAACAATTGCCGTGCTGATCTCTTTTTGGCTCGGTGGTGGACAGTGTACTTCATCGTCGATGATTGGCGTAATTTCGTCACTTTTGCTGCCTTCGGGAACGAGCAGAGAACGAAAGTGTTCTCCCCATATTTGCAGCACACTCTGAGTGTCCGTGGCCATCTTTGTCCTTCCGTCTTTGTCGTGACAGGTAGGGATCCCTGGTTTCAAACCCTTTGCTTTTTATCTTTTGGTAAAACTTTCGGGATTCACCTCTATCCCTGTAGTTTTCGATATCCTGGCTCTCTCTTTTCTTTGACTGATGCTTTTTTCGCCTGAAGAGGCGTTTCATCTCCCTCCTCTTCTCATTATAACGCTACGTCAACGCACCGTTGCCTTTGGCTTTAGTTTTGCCTTGTATGCAGCATTCATTTCCTCAGACATTGCTCGAATTCATTATCGTACCAGGACTTTCTCGAGCACGGTTTTTCATAACCCAGTACGGTCGTTGCGGTTGTGGTCATAGAATTCTTAACATGCTGCCACTGTGTGTCGGGAACATCAGAGTTAGGGGGGTTGGTTTGAAGTTATTGAGAGAGTTGGTTGAAGTAGGCATTGACTATCTCGGTGGTATGCAGCCTTGTGATGTCTAGCTTCCTTTGCGTTTGGTTATGAGTGTTTTAAGCACTACTGAATCTAATGCGTACCTTGGATGCAACTATGTGGTGATCCGAGTCAATATTTGCAACGCGCATCATACGCACGTCCATAACGCTCGAGACATGCCTTCCCTCAATTACCACGTGATCTATCTGATTTCTTGTATTTTGATCAGGGAATAGCATCAGGTTGCCTTGTGGATATCTTAATGCGGGAGTCAGTTTACACTCACTACCATGTTTCTTGCCGATGCGAAACTAACCAGTCTGAATCTGTTATCGGAGGTATTTTTGTGTAGACTGAATTTTCCGACTGCTGAATCAAGAGCACCTTTCCTTTCTATTTCACCATTAAAATCTCCCAGAACAATTTTTATGTCGTGGGCAAAGCAGCGGTCATACATTTTCTCCAGGCGTTCATGGAATGCAACTGTAATGTCCTCATCTTTGTCGGGAAGTGTACGCAAATCAGCGTGATGTTAAATTATTTCCACTTACAGGGTTAAAGAGCGAGACCAGATGTCGAAGTGTCTTGCCGACTATGATACCACATCCAAATTTCATCACACGCATGCCGGTGATGCCAGCCTTGTATTTGTTGATGACATCCGCCATTTGGATAGAGGCACCATCTCTGTAGTGAGTTCGGACATTCCACATGCGGGGGTCGTCAACATTTGGAGTATTCTTTTTATTTCTTTTCATCGTGTTTTCATAATAGTTGTTTTATATACATATGATAATAAAAATATATTTATACATTAGTATTAAATTTACCAATTGTCTAACAATTTAACTTTTTCGTAACAGACAGACTGTTGTCATACCAACCAATTGTTATATCAAAATGATATGAAAAACAAAAATTTTGAATTTCTTTCTATGCTTTCTATCGCAATACATTAACAATTGATGCTGGTTTGATGTTACGTCTCAAGAGTTGCTCCTGGCAACATTTGTCATTCGATACACACTGGGCAGCAGCCACTTGGAAAGGGTGTCATGTCTGCAAATTTCATGGGTACCATTATTAAACAAATACATAATTTGGAAACATTTTGGAGCCCATTATTGGTAGACATAAAAACGAATGCACACACACACATACGCGTATCTCTTCTGTGACATATGTACCTTTGACTAAATTATTAAAAAAATTGTCTAACGTTTTGGTCTGGTTTTTATCATATCTACTTCTTTGTCGCTATTGCCCTGCAAAGGTGTGAGAAATTAATATAAAAGGTTAACATTCTGCCAAATATAATTTTATAAATGGAAATGTGGCAGACGACATTTATATAAAATTAAATTAGCATACTTGTTCAGATACAATGCAGTGGCAGTAATAACAAGCTGCTACAATGTAGCAACAATGACAATGAAAAAAATATGAATATAACATTAGGCAAAAGGTTTAAAACAGAACATAAATATAAACACATACATTTACACACGGCATAAACAAGTGTACATAGTACAACGTTATGTCCAAGACAATCTGCTGTAAACGAACGACAAGAAGAGATAACACAACAATATTATATGCAAAATAATAATAAGAGCAGACGCTGAGTACTGGTACACTAAACATTTATACAATGTTTTGCGTTATAGATTTTGAAATTAATTCAAATGGCTAGAGTAACATTTGAAACTATTGTGTACGATTTTTATCGATGGAAAGTTTTTGCATAATGATCTTTATGTAGCCATTGTCATTGAAGAGTAAAAGAGAAAGACTAATTCGTTATGATTGCAAAAAGAACAAACAAACTATATTTGTTTTACGCAATGGCTATTAGTTCTTCTATGTAATTTCACAATTCGAAATAGCAATACAAATATGCATCTTAATGATGTGACGTATGAGTAATATTTTTGAGAACAGATAGTATATTGTATATGCTCTTTATTTACATTTCCTTTTTTAGTTTTAGTTAATATGAAACGTTTAGCAATGAGTTTTGGAGTTACGTCTTATACGTAATCACAACACAAGCAATTCAGTTTATTTTTTACTAAAAACATATAACAAAACCTTGATTGATAAAAATATCATATTTTGTATGAATAAGCACAGATATACATATTCCAAAAACTACTTGAAACATATAAACATTTATGGTCAATTGTTTGTTGTTCCCTGAAGCGAAGCTTATGCTACACATCATGCACGACGCAATTTGATTCAACATAAATTTCTACTGAATTTCATGTGACGCAAATTGATACACATATGAAAAAGATGTACCCCAATAAAAATCGTCATACTGCGAATAAATCAAACACAGGAAATCCATTGAAATATAATTCAAAGGAAATTGAGCGGCGTTTCATACGCTTGAAGTAAACTGTATTCCGCTTAGCAAAATGTTTGAGCATGCCAATGATGCCGCATATGATAAGAGAAAGCATACATTAATAGGGAAGATGGCTCTATCCGACTAACAGATGTACTCGATAAATATTTGACTAGTATGACAGTAAGATGTGATGGAAAGGGAAATAAACGAGGTAAAATTTGTGACCATTTCCACTAGGTACCATGTGTGAGGGACAATTCACAATGTAGATTAGGAATTGGTATTAGGCAGTAGAAGTATACAACTTGCCCCGCGATCTGACATAGCAAATATTAATATAATCATTTCATCAAGGTGAAAAATTTATTTATTTTAAAGATCAAATCATTACATAAGTTTCAATCAACATAACTGACTGATAAATACCCTTCTCAAGATAAATATTTTTTTCCCGTGAAAGTAATTTTAATTATGAAGAGAACATTTTTTTATCACACTCACGCGATTTATCTACCAAGCACTCATACGAGAATTATATCTACTCGTTACAAATTAATTCTCACTCACGAGTTTAATCATGAAAAAGTGTCGTCGATCGTACGCGTGTGTGTGAGAATGAAATTGACTTTTGTTCATAACAACTGTTTACAACTGTTTCAAACAACACATTAAAAGAAACTGACCTTTTTCAATTTCCAAAGAGAAGTATTTTTATATTTTTTCTCTACCTCGCGCTCTCTCTCATATTTATCATCATTTTTAACTTTCGCACTCAGAATGCAAAACAAATCTTTCGTGTAAGTTATTTTTATGAGTTAGTGTTATCTTTTCTTCTCTTTCGTTAGAGAGCATGTATTGATCACTTATGAAAGATAAACAAAATATAACTTTCGTAAATAAAAATTACTTTCACGAGAATTATTTTTTTTTTCTCTGAGCGTGAGTAATAAAACGAGAGATAAAAATGAAATATACCTTTTGTGAAGCGAGATTTTCTGTACTCTGAGTAAAACTGCAGAATCGGCTTCAGTGTAAAAAGTAGTAATGAATTCGTCACAAATGTAAAAAGTTCAATTCAATATCTATGGACAATGATAATGAGCCAGCCCGAGAGCCCATTTGAAATGTTGTGGCTCTTCGCTCGCGAGACAGCTCTTTGTTTGGGCTTTTGGTTTGCGAGCTTAGTACCAAAGTTATGAACCAAAACTACTTTTTTATGCCTTAAAATACTTTTATTGGCCAAAAGTACTTTTCTGTTGCTCAAAGTTAATGTATTTTTCGGAACAAAGTACTTTTTTTACCAAAGTACTTTGCTCAAAGTACTTTTTTGTAGCAAAAAGTACTTTTAATGTATTTCTCGGAACAAAGTACTATTTTATGCCAAAAAGTACTTTTATTGGTCCAAAAGCATTTTTCTGTTCCACAAAGTCCTTTTTTTGTACCATAGTACTTATTGGTATCAAAAAGTATTTTTAAAGTACTTTTCGGCGCAAAGTACTTTTTTCACCCAAAAACACATTTCTGTTGCAAAAAGTGCTATTTTGTACCAGAGTAGTTTTTTATACCAAAAAGAACTTTTATTGTACTTTTTGGGACAAAGTACTTTTTTTTTGCACGAAAGTACTTTTTTATACCAAGAAGTACTATTTATTGGCCCATACGCACTTTTCTGTTGCACAAAGTACTTTTTTTGTACCAGAGTAATTTTTTGTACCAAAAAGTACTTTTTTGGCCCAAAAGCACATTCTGTTTCACAAAGTAATTTTTTTTTGTACCAGAGTACTTATTTGTACCAAAAAGCATTTTATATGTACAAAAGCACTTTTCTGTTCCACAAAGTCATTTTTTTGTACCATAGTCCTTTTTGGTATCAAAAAGTACTTTTAATGTACTTTTCGGCGCAAAGTCCTTTTTTGGCCCAAAAACACAATTCTGTTGCAAAAAGTACTTTTTTGTACCAGAGTCGTTTTTTATACCAAAAAGTACTTTTATTGTTTTTTTTTGGTTTATTGTACTTTTTGTTACAGAGTATTAATTTTTTTGTTCCAAAGTAGTTTTTTATACCAAAAAGTACTATTTATTGAAACAAAAGCGCTTTTCTGTTGCACAAAGTACTTTTTTTGTACCAGAGTTCTTTTTTGTACCACTTACTTTTATTGACCCAAAAGTACTTTTCTGTTTCACAAAGTACATTTTTTTGTACCAGATTACTTTCTTGTACCAAAAAGCATTTTAATACACTTTTCGGCACAAAGTACCTTTTTATGTACCAGAGTACATTTTGGACCAAAGATTACTTTTTGTTATGAAAAAGTTCTTTGGTACAAAATAAAGTACATTTTACCAAAAAGGACTATGAACCAAAAAAAGTACCTTGTGCAACAAAAAAGTTCTTGGGCCAATAAAAGTACTTTTTGGCATAAAAAAAGTACTTTGGGGCATAAAAGTACTTTGTGCCGAAAAGTACATTAAAAATACTTTTAGTACAAAAAAGTACTTTGGTACAAAAAAAAAACAGAAAAGTGCTTTTAGACTTTTTGGCACAAAAAAAGTACTTTGTACGACAGAAAAGAACTTTTTGACCAATAAAAGTACTTTTTGGTACAAAAAATGGCTCTGGTACAGAGAAAGTGCTTTGTGCATCAAAAAAGTGTTTTTGGGCCAATAAAAGTTCTTTTTGGCATAAAAAAAAGTACTTTGGTACACAAATATTTTCAACATTTTGAGGAGTATCTTTCATAAATTATTGGAATATATCACTCTTTGGGTAATTGGCTAATTTGTATAGAAGGTACCAGTACTGGCAGCACAACGCGTTCGATTTTTATTCGTACGACATGAACCGACGGCGTTCTCAACAACTAGGTCTCTTCCCTTTCACTACTTAGAAAATTTTACGCAAAGATCTGGGCCTACATTCATGTAAGATCTAACTAGTGCAACAGCAGACCATCAATTGCGCCCTGTGTTCGGTGAATAGGCTGAGAATCGAATAGAAGTTGAACTAGATTTTTATCATCCCATCATCTCCTGGCTTAACGGATATGTACGCAAGCAGATTTGTTGTTTTTGAAGAGCACAATGGTGGTGGTTAGATATGTCCCTATACGATACTAGCTAACTTTAAATCGATATTAAATTATTATGGCTTGTAACTTGACAAAATTAATGATGCGGAACTTCTTCTTCTTTCTGGGGCTACTTTCACGTGCAGTTCTCAGAATTGAGTCCCAAAATCATGTGTTGTTCTGTATTATTTTTAAACATCAAACGCCATGAAATTTGTTGAGCTAATACCAAAATAACCAAAAAACACTTCTTACTTACTTTAATTTATTAAAACAATAATATTCATATTATTTTGAAAATTTTATATTTTATACATTAGATTCATAATAGTCTTCCTAACGATGATAGCAAAACAAACACTATTTAAAATTTTCATGTTGTCATCTAACCACAACAACATCCAGAGTGCTCCATGCACTTCTTACACTTAATTGAAGCACACAGTTTTATCGTTATGCTCTGTGAAATATTATGAAAAGTATAAAATTTCCAAAAGTATTTTCCACACAATTCCCTCCAGGCATATTTTTATGACATACTCAGAGTTATTACTCTAACGTTTCAGTAATCGCCAAACAAATGTGGCGCTGCAGTTTTAGTCCCCACTTCCACCACCAGCACAATAAAATGTTTTGCCTGTGGTTACGCGTCCCCTGAAGTGAAGTCGCAAAAAAATGAAAAAAAATACTGCGACAACAATTCATTTTGTGCTTTTTGTGCTGATATCTGCATAATTTCATCTGAAAAGTGAAATTTTTAAGAAAAATACATGAAAACGAAATGTGAAAGCGAAGGATGGCAGATGATGCATATGTGTGTGTGTGTATGTGACAGCAATGATGATGAGGACAACGATGATGATGGTTGTGATTATTCTTCCTATGACGTTAGAGTTGATGCTTATGATGATGTTGGTGATATTAGTGATGATGATGTTGGTGATGTTAGTGATGATGTTGTTGATGATTATTGTGATAGTAATGATGGTTTTTGTAGAGAAGATGATGTTGTTGAAGATGTCTTTGATTACTTTGTTGAAGATGATGTTGTAGATGGTGATGACGATGGTAATAATATTGATGCTGACTGTTTCGCAGAAACTACTAAAAGAAAGAAATGATGTTGACGTACCCCAGCGATGATGTTGATAGTAATGGTTAAACATGATGATGTCTGTCATAGGGGTATAGTTTTAATACAATTGTAAATACTTTGTATACATTAGGGCGGGTCGATTTAGAAATCGCCCTAGTGATAAGGAAAATCGTATTCTAGGGATCAAAATAAGAAACTATGCCCTCTAACACGATTTCTGATGTCTCGACTTTTAATGACTTTTGATGTCCCGAATTTTGAAAAATCCAGTGTGGACTCAATTGGGGCACTCTAAATGGGTATGGGTCTTTTCAAAATTTTATCGTACGTGTCAAAAGTCGGAATATCAGAATTTGTTTTAGAGGTATGGTTTCTTGGGCAAAGTTTCTTATTTTAATCCCTAGAACACTATTTCATTTGTCACTTGAGCGATTCGACAAATCGACCCGCCCTATTGCACATAGAAATGTGTGCGTGTGTGTGTAAAACAAATGCTGCTGTTGCTTAAAGATTCACATATATATTTTGCAAGCGTTACGCTCTGTTTCACGTTTCATATGTGGATTTTCTGCTGCAAACATATTTGTAATAGTGGCAGAAAAAATCTTAAAAAATTCTTTGCAGAAATTTATTATGAAAGTAACATTTTGGAGCTTTTTTGTTTGTTTCACTTAGATGTTGCGACAAAGGGAACTCAGAATAAAAAATAAAACATTATTAATTTTTTTTAATGAAATTCCTAATGTATAACTTATGTCTGCTTGTGGGAGGTACCAGAGGGAGAGTGTCAAAAAGTTAGGTTTTCAAAGGTTTTGCCTCCTATCACATGATAAACTCACTGACCAAATTTCATTATCCCCCTGGTAGAGAAATATAAATTAATTAATTATTTTAAAAATATGTAATTTTGTATGGGAGATACCAGAAGGGGTCAACATATACAGTCCATATTCATTCCTGAGTCAAATTTTTATAAGTTTACATCTTACGCAAAAATTGACTGAATTCGGTGTAGTTACAAAAAATGTATGTATGTTAAACTATGGGGGTTAATTCGGTCATTTGTATGGGAGGTACCAGAAGGGATGTGTTAAATAGTTAGATTTTCAGAGGTTTTGCCTCCTATCGCATGATAATCTGACTGACCAAATTTCATTATCCTGTTTGGAAGTTATGGGAAAAATATAAATTTTACAAAAATATGTCATTTTGTATGGGAGGTACCAGAATGGATCAACCGATGTCGTATATATTCATGCCTTAGTAAAATTTTCATAAGCGTACATCTTATGCAAAATTTGACTGAATTCAATGTTCTTACAAAAAAGATATGTATGTAAACCTATAGGGGTCAATAAGGTAATTTGTATAGGAGGTACCAAAAGGGGTGTGGCATAGGTTTAGGTTTTTTTAGGGGTTGTCTACTTTTACAAAGTAATTAAACTGACGAAATTCAAATATCCTCCAGTAGTCCGTTTAGAAGTTATGAACAAAAATATAAATTTTCCCAAAAAAGGTAATTTTGTATGGGAGGCACCAGAAGGAGTGGGGATATTCTGCCTATTTACAATGCCATTTAAAATATATTAATACTGGTAAATTTTCATACCGATCAGCTAAGGTTTACGCCAGTTATCCTGCTCACCAGCCAGCCAGACAGACGGACATAGGTCAATCGTCTTAAAAAGTTCTGATACGAATTTGGTCTTAAAATACTTGGGGTCTAACTCGTCTCCTTTACATTATTTATCGTATCAAATGATATTTACCCTTATCTTTAAGGGTGATGGTATAATAATTTCTGGCCTATGTGACTGAAACTTGTGGAAGCCATCCTGTTGGTCCTATTTTGCACCACCTTTTTGAAAACAGTCGGTCAATATTTTGTCTAACTGACCAATTGTTGCTGCTTTATCAGCATAGAGCAGAGATTTCACATACGAAAACAAATTTCACCATCCTATTTACAGCCGTTGCAACCATTGCACCCAGTCAGTTACCAAGCAATTTCAAATTTATAAATTATAAAATTTGTTTGACAGTCGAATCTATGGCCGACATAACGATTTTTTCAAAAGGGGCGTGACACCGCCCATTTCCCTGCGAGACATAATCCTCCTTGTGCCTTTAACATACGTAGTAAATCTCATCATCTTCTTACCTTTAATGGTTCATGATATGGTATGAGAGATTAAACGAATTCAGATTTAGGTGGGCGGCCTCACGCCCTTTTGTTTATGTTTCCATGTAGCCTATGACAGAAACCCTACGAACAGTATTACACAGTGATAATTTCATTGCAATCGGTCCATTACTAAGGCTCATAAATTTTTGCAAAAGGGGCGTGGCACCGCCCTTTTCCCATCTATACGTATTTCTCCTTGTTCCAGTATAACGTGAGGCAAAAACCATCTTCATACCTCTAATGGCTTGGGAGATATGACCGATTTAAATTGTGGTTTAGGTGGGCGGTACCGCACCCCTTTTGAATAAATCTTTGTATCGGCCATATTAGTGGTCCAATTGCAATTCAGATTTAGGTGGGTGGCGTCACGGGCTTTTGTTTATATTTCCACGTTCATTGCAATTAGATCGTTAATATGGCCGGTACAAAGATTTTTTCAAATGGGCGTGGCACCTCTCATTTTCCATCAATACGTATTTCTCCTTGTTCCAGTATAACGTGAGGCAAAAACCATCTTCATACCTCTAACGGCTTGGGAGATATGACCGATTGAAATTGTGGTTTGTGTGGGTGGTGACACGCCCTTTGTCTAATTATGTTTTCATGAATAGAGGCTCTACGCACGATAGCACTCAGTGAAAATTTCATTGCAATCGATCCTTTTATTTGGACGATATAAGCAATTTTTAAGAAGGGGCATGGCATCGCCCACTTTCTACAAAAATTTAATTTCTATTGTTTGACCAATTTATGTTAGAATTTTTATCTTCGTACATATTATGGTTTATGAGATATGGACATTCCTAGTTGTTTGGGTCGACACCACGCCCGTTTTACTCCCTGGTAGTCCGAATTTTCAAAAATACCTTCCTAGTACGTAGTAGCCTAAGTTATAAAATGAACCTACATTCCAAAGTTTAAAGGTAATAGCTTTAGCCTTTTAAGCTGGGAAATGATTAGTCAGTCACCCAAGCCTTTTATGTATATAGATAGATAGACAAATGAATTGCATACAAATATTAGCGATTTCTTTCTTAGTGCCTATGGAGGGACTAAACTTAAATTTTCAAAAATATATTAAAATTTTATTTAAAAAAAAGCACAAAAAAACCAAAATCGAAAAGATATCGAAAATATGGTGTTTTAACACCCAAATTCCAATGTGCAATGTTTCAGAATCATAATTTCAATAAACAATTTCACAGTACAACACATGATTTTGGGACACAATTCTGAGAACTGCACGTGAAAGTAGCCCCAAAAGGGCTGCATCATTAGTTTTGTCAAGTTACAGGCCATAATAATTTAATATCGATTTGATGTTAGTAAGTATCGTATAGGGGCATTTGTCACGTTTTAGGCTCTTTTATTTGATATAACATAAATACTATATGGTGGCGTATGATTATCATAAGAAATATTCCACGTAGATCATACGCCACGGAGTACAAATTTTTTATTGTAACTGCTACAAAATAAATCCAGTTCAAAATCATTTGAAGAATGGAAAAGTGCAACTGTTGCTTGTGTAGGGAAAGGTTATATGAACAGATTAAAGGAATTGTAAAACTTAATTTTTTAAATTTATTTCAGCTAAATCAGACAAGTGGTTCTCGAGTTATGTCAGACAGAAGAGCTTATAACGTGACAAATTTCCCTATAGGGTACTTACTAACTTCAAATCGTTATTAAATTATTATGGCATGCAACTTGACAAAACGAATGATGCAGAATTTCTTCTTTTTGAGGCTACTTTCACGTGCAGTTCTCAAAAATGAGTCCAAAATCAATGAGCTGAAAATGTTGTACTGTGTTATCTATTTAAGTTTTTCTTTTTTGGTAAATTTTTCTCGCTTTGTATAATTGCTTTCACATTTGATCTGTAAATTATTGCAATCATTCAAAGGAGTAAAAATTTTCTCACCTTTTGGTCTATGTAAATAGATTTGACAACACTCTCAATCAATTGATTAAGATAAACAATTTTATATGATACTGTGTAATGTTGCCTTGTGTTATTCTAATAAATATAGATTGGCCGGCTGCTATATCTCGCAATCAACTTAAATGCCATCAGATATTAATTTCATTTTTCCCTAAAATATCTATTAATCTATCTACCTCGTTTATCAATTAGTTTATTAATAATGTCTCTCTCTCTCTCTCTCTCTCTCTCTCAGATGTTTTTACTTTAATAAATCCCCTAAACTTTTACATTAAATGTCAATTATAGACGGTTCACTTATTCATGTCAATGAAATCTCTTTGCCAAATCCCATAGCCTTGAATTGGTTGCACAGTTTTCAATCGAAATAATGAGCAATTAGCGTTTTGTTACGCCTCTCCTAACCCCGTGTCAGGCCACTCACGCCGCAGACGCTTTCAATGCTTTGATATAAGAACAAATTAAAAGTTGATAGAAAAAAACACACACAAAAAATGAGATGATGAACAACAAAAGCGGAACGATAAAAAGAAAAGAAAATAAATTAATTAAATTCATTACGAAGTAAGCGTAAGCGAGGCGGCCAAAGCATACAGCAGCCACAGCCCACATGCAAAAAGAGCCTAATAAAGAGTTGGTTGTGCCACTGGGGGTAAGTTGAATGCCACACAGAGGAGTTAAAGCGTGGAAGAAAAAATTTCTAAAAATATAAAATATACCAGACAGTAGTATTTAGTGTTAAGTATGTTAACTTTTTTTCCTACCCTTTTTTGATGGTGTTTTTGCCGATGTTTGTTAACAATTTAAATCTTTGTTAAGTTTTAAATGATTTTACTCTTTTCAGTTTACCACATGGTCAACATAGGAGGCGGAGGATTTAACAAGACAAAAAGGATTTTTAGCTCTGTCAAATGTATCTGCCTTAAGCATCCCGTGGTGAACAATAAAATAAGCCTCGCATAATTTCTAAGCATTTGGGGACAATCCCAATTCCCATCTGACTTGATTTCATACGAAAAGTTTATCTTATTATCATTTGCAGGAAATCCTTATCGAAAGTGTGAAATTTGTTTAAAGTTTATTTCCTCGAAAAAAAAGAAAACAACTTCGACACCCACAGAAAATGTGTTGAGTTAAGGTTTTTCGTCAGCAATGTGTTCGACGCAAATACTCTAATTATATTTGTGAATGAAAAGAAAGTGACCTTAGGCTTAAAACCAATTTAAAGATAAGTGGTAGGAGAAAAGACCCACAGGTTTGTGATATTTCAGTTTAGAGATTTTTGTCAACTACTTTTTTAAGAACGAATATGATAAGTTGATATACTTTATTGTCATGTTTTTTACTATTTTTAATATTTGTAATATTTTAAGGATTATTAATATTTGTAATATTTTTAATTAAAAAACTCCGTTGGAAAGACCAGGTTACTGAGAACCTTACAGAACTCGGTGTGACTAACTGGAGAAGAAGCGCAGAAGATCGAGGCGCTTATAATATTTTTCTACGTGCGGTATATAATCCACTGGGATTGCATAGAAGTACCAGCTAAGTAAGTAAGTAAGTAATATTTTTAATTTTATTGATATTTGTAATTTTTTAATGTTTTTAATATTTTTTATGTATTTAGTATTTTTATAATTATATAATTATTTTAATATTTTTAATATTTTCAATATTTTTAATATTTTTAGTGTTTGTAATATTTGTAATTTTTTTAATATTTTTAATATTTTATATGTTTTTAATATTTTTAATATTTTTAGTATTTTTAATATTTTCAATATTTTGAATATTTTGAATATTTTGAATATTTTTAATCTATATATACAAAAGGCTTGGGTGACTGACTGATCACTCCCCAGCCCAAACGGGTAAAACTAGAACCGTGAAATTTGGAATGTAGGTTCCTTTGGTGACATAGGCGCGCACTAAGAAGGGATTTTTGGAAATTCAGGCTGCAAAGGGGTAAAATGGGCGTGACACCGCCCCATACAACTCGAATTTTGAAATGGATGTATCTTTTAAACCATTATAGGTACGATGTCGAGATTTGTTACATATGTTGGTCGTACAAGAAAAATTACTTTTTTGTGGAAAGTGGGCGGAGCCACAACCCTTTTTAAAAACTAGCTATATTGTCCAAATAAATGAACCGATTACAATTATATTTTCTTTGTGTGATACTGTCCATAGAGCCTCTATCTTAGTCTACATAAAAAGTTAATTAGACAAAGGAGCGTGGCACCGCCCACCCAACCCGAAATTTCATTCGGTCATATCTCAAGTGCCATTAGAGGTATGAAGATGAAATTTGCTACATATGTTACTGATACATAGAGGAACACGTCTCGCTTTTATTGTTCTTTTTGGTACAAAGTAGTTTTTTATACCAAAAAGTAATATTTATTGGAAAAAGCACTTTTCTGCTGCACAAAGTACTTTTTTGTACTAGAGTTATTTTTTGTATCACTTACTTCTATAACTTCACTTCACTTTTCTGTTTAAAAAAGTAAATTTTTTTTTTGTACCAGAGTACTTTTTTGTACCTAAAAGCATTTTTTATACACTTTTCGGCACAAAGTACTATTTTTGTACCAGAGTACATTTGGACCAAAAATTACTTTTTTTCATAAAAAAGTTCTTTGGTATAAATGAAAGTACTTTGTACCGAAAAGGACTATGAACCAAAAAAGTACCTTGTGCAACAAAAAGATTTTTTGGGCCAATAAAAGTACATTTTGGCTTAAAAAAGTACTTTTGGGCAAAAAAAGTACTTTGTGCCGAAAAGTACATTAAAAATACTTTTAGTACAAAAAAGTACTCTGGTACAAAAAAAAACAGAAAAGTGCTTTCAGACTTAATGGCACAAAAAAAGTACTTTGTACGACCGAAAAGAGCTTTCGGACCAATAAAATTACTTCTTGGTACAAAAAAGGACTGGTACAAAAAAAGTACTTTGTGCAACAGAAAAGTGTTTTTGATCCAATAAATTTTTGGCATAAAAAAGTACTTTGGTACAAAATTATTTTCAACATTTTGAGGAGTATCTTTCATAAATTATTGGAATATATCACTCTTTGGGAAATTGGCTAATTTGTATAGAAGGTACCAGTAGTGGCAGCACAACGCGTTCTATTTTTATTCGTACGACATGAACCGACGCCGTTCTCAACAACTAGGTCTCTTCCCTTTCACTACTTAGAAAATTTTGAGCAAAGATTTGGGCCTACATTCATATAAGATCTAACTAGTGCAACAGCAGACCATCAATTGCGCCCTGTGTTCGGTGAATAGGCTGAGAATCGACTAGAAGTTGAACTAGATTTTTATCATCTCTATCATAGTCTACATAAAACGTTAATTAGACAAAGGGGCGTGGCACCGCCCACCCAACCCGAAATTTCATTCGGTCATATCTCAAGTGCCATTAGAGGTATGAAGATGAAATTTGCTAAAGTACTAAACTTATAGCCTCTATTATAGGCTACATGAAAACATACTTAGTCACAGGGGCGTGGAACCGCCCACACAAACCAAAATTTCAATCGGTTATATTTCACGAGCCATTAAAGGCATGAAGACGAGATTTGCTACATATGTAAGTGGTACAAGGGGGATTACGTTTCGCTAAGAAACCTGTTGGTCATGTTAATATAACGATTTAACAACATTTTTATAATCTATATATTTAAAATTTAAATGGCTATAGATAGTATAATGCAATTTGTGGTAGTTGTTCTCCTTTAAACATCAGATAAGAATGGATTTTTGGAAATTCGTACTTTAGGTGTTAATATTACTAATAAGGAAAAAAACTTGTACCATCACCCAGACCAATCGGCTAAAGCTATAATAAAATTGATGTAGGCATGCTCACTATCAAACTGGATTGAAGTTTTTTTCTAAATCCTATATTTCTAGGTAAAAAAAACGAAAAGGGATAATAAATGTTACTGTTGCCAAGACCAATCGGCTAATAACATAATCATGATAATGAAGCCCTGTTGGAAATTCATACCTTTTAGGGGTAAAAAGGCCGAAAAGCGAAAAAACTGATGCGTAACCGCTAAAGGTACAGCGAAAAAATAATATTTTTTACATTTTTAATATTTTTTACTTTTTTAATATTTTTGTTTTTTTTTTATATTTTTAGTATTTTTTATATTCTTAATATTTGTAGTATTTTTAATATATGTAATATTTTTAATATTTTTCTAGTAAAAATAAAATCTGTTATTTAAAATATGTCTAGCCAAGTGTGAAGTATATGACCATCCACTCACATTCCTGCCACTAACTTCAACTACAATCTCAATAACATTCCTTGTTATTATACTATACCAGAATATTCTATTACATTATCAAACAAAAGTTTTTGTTATCGAAAAATTATTTTCCAGACGACTTTTACTTGTCTTTGAATGTTGTACGTCCAATTTGTAAAGCTGCAAACTGTAATTAATATTATCCTTAAAGTTATCGCCACCCATCTGAGAACACACATTGAAACAGGGCGGCCAAGACAATGAACACTATTCAGCTGTTTGTAGACTATGCGATGGCAGTAAATTTGTTTTGTTATTTTGTTTGAAACGAAGATAATACTGATGGCGAGGAGTACAAAGATCAACAGTGAGTGTAATGAAAGCATATCCGTTAAGTTAAGTTGTCAAAAATTCACAAACCCTGTGTGGAATGTGTCAAAAATATGTTTGTAGAAAATATTAATTTCATACTTAGCAATATTTGTGAAAATTATCTATATATATAAATACTAGGCCGGGTCGATTTGTGGGGAGGCAAAAAAATCGCCCATGGCTCAGTGAAAATCGTATTCTAGGGATCAAAATAAGAAACTTTGTCGAAGGAACCATACCTCTTAAACGAATTCTACTACCCCCCAACTGTTGACTTTTGTCCCGTAGGGTCAAGTTTTGAAAAATACCACTTTGACCCATTTAGAGTGACCCAATCGAGTCCAAATGTATGACCGACCCCCACTAAATTTGGAGGGCCGTTCCACCAATGCCAGTGGCACACCCCCTGGAACTCCCCTGGGGGGTTCCCCATACAAACATTTCAAAAAATCACCATTTTTGGCACTTTATTTTATTATTTTTTATTTGTTTTATTTATTTTTATTATTTTATTTATTTTTTCTCTTTAGAAATTTATTTATTCAGAACATATGTAAAAGAAAAAATTAATTTAACTTAGTAATAGAAAAGAAAATAAAAAAATTACTGTTCGAAGTCTTTTTTGCTTTCAAGTCTGGGCAATTTCGCACGACTCTCTAATGTAAAGTAATTACAGATAATTCATATTATGCGCATTCGGAAAATATCTTGTTATCAATGTTGTTTGATGATAGCAAAGAAAATCGCGACTGTGCTATCAAGATAATTCTGCGCTATCGAACCGATGTTGACGACCCAACGGGACTTAGAGCTTATAAAAACCAGATATAAACTTTTATTGCACAAGTTACACGGAAATGATCAATATGAATGACATAAATGACGTTTTAGGACCACCACCAGATTCGTGCGAAATTGCCCAGACTTTCTTTTCTATTACTGAGTTAAATTAATTTTTACTTTTACATATGTTCTGAATAAATAAATTTCTAAAGAGAAAATATAAATAAAATAATAAAAATAAATAAAAATAAATAAAAAATAATAAAATAAAGTGCCAAAAATGGTGATTTTTTGAAATGTTTGTATGGGGAACCCCACAGGGGAGTTCTAGGGGGTGTGCCATGGGTGGATCGGCCCTCCAAAGTTAGTGGGGGTCGGTCATACATTTGGACTCGATTGGGTCACTCTAAATGGGTCAAAGTGGTATTTTTCAAAACTTGACCCTACGGGACAAAAGTCAACAGTTGGGGGGTAGTAGAATTCGTTTTAGAGGTATGATTCCTTCGGCAAAGTTTCTTATTTTGATCCCTAGAATACGATTTTCACTGAGCCATGGGCGATTATTAAATCGACCCGCCCTAATAAATACTATACAATACCCCTATAATGTTTATTGTAAACATAAACTTTTCTTCCATTTGTTTACCCCAACAGCGCTTGATGTTGATTTCATAGCTTAATTTTATTTCAAACTAGCTGGCCCGGCAGACTTCGTCCTGCCTCCAAATTTTGTTAAATATGTTAAGTGTAGTTGAAATCTAATAACGATTGGTTTATTTCATTGACATCTAAAATATTTCAATTTAAAGGGCGGGGTTTCCCGGACAAATTCTGTTCTTCATATATCTTAAAGATTATTTTATATTATTATAAGAAATGCTAAAACAGATCAGCAGTGTCGTCCATGATGTGATGAAAACTTATTTTTTGATAGGCATATATTCTAAAACCACATTTTTAAGCCGATTGGCTGACATATAACTTTCTGCGTTGGTGTACTGGGTGATTGTACCTTTTTATCCTAAGGAGTACGAATTTCCAAAAATGCTTTCATTAGGCTCAGCAACCCCATTAACCTTATGGTCTGTGTGATATCAACAGTTATTCCTATTTTCGTTATTATCCCCTAAAATTTCGAAATGAGAAAACCACTTTGTGAAGCTCTCTAATTCTGTAGGAAGTGCGCCATTATAAAAGTTAGTCATTCTTCTTTAAGCCTTTTTGCGGCCTGGCCCATCTATAGCCAATCATCAACATTCACTGAAATTTTGGGACAAATGGGGTCAACCGTTTTCACACTTAGTGGTAACATCAAAATGTACATCTTTTTTATATATATAGACTTCTGAATAATTATGATGAAAAAAAAGTGACTAAATGACATTCCAAAAATTAAGTGTATCAAGCTAAACACCGGCAACTGGTTCCAAACATACAAACCCCAGCCCAATCAACTGTAGGTCCATATATACAAAAAAGATTCTCATAATAAAACAAATATACGTTCAAAATTTCAGTCAAATTGTTTAATTCGTTAAAATTTTCATTATAATTCCACCCTAGCGACACCTACCGGGTCAATTTATACAAAAAATTTTTTCTCAAGGTTCCACAAACATAAATACTAAATTTCAGTTAAATTGGTACATGCATTCAAATTTTCTATATAAATCCACCTTAGCGCCATCTACCGGGTACATTTGTACATACAATTTTTGCTGATGATCAAACAAACATAGATTCTGAATTTCAGTTAAATTGGCCCATTCGTTAAAATTTTGATTGTAAACCGACCCCAGCGCCACCCACTGGGTCTATTTGTACACAAAATGTTTTCTCATGATCAAACTAATATCCATTCTAAATTTCAGTTGAATTGGTACATGCATTCAAATTTTCGATATAAATCAACCCTAGCGCCACCTGGATTTGATTTTTTTCAACACAAACAATCTACGGAAAATTTCGAATCGAATAAAAAAAAATCAGCCAAATCGCTCCAGCCGTTCTCAAGTGATGGTATGACATACGTGGACCATTTCATTTTTATATATATAGATATTTTTTTAAAAGACCGTGCGTGAAGAGCTTTAAATATCCTGATGAATAGATATGGCTGCCGACGATAGCCACAATTTTATGAAGTTACATTTATAAATTTTGTATAAGTTGACTTCATTAAACAGATGCATAAGTAGAAAAACAACTGCAAATCATTGAAAATAGTCAGGGATTCTATAAAGTGTATTGAGAGTATGTTCACAATGAATTCTTCAAACTATTGCGGGAAACATTGATTTCCATTTAAAAGATGGTTGCATAGATATTACCAGCAAACTCAAAATGAGGCGAGGCAACATCTCTGCAAGAGGACAACATATGGAGATGTTCAAAAATGATGATAAGGTCCTGCTCATAGTCAGCTTGAAGCCTTTAAGTAAGACAAGTTTTTCGACAAGTTTTTGTATGTCTTGTTTCTGTCTTAATGACTATTGTATTATCTTTACTGCACACTATATATTTATTAGCTTCAATTGGCAAAATTGCCAAAAATGTTCCTTACATAATATCAAATCTGTACCTCTTACTATAAGGACGAATTTCCTTAAGCTAAAGTATGTATTAAACTATTTCGTCTAATTTTTTATGTATTATACAACTATGGCAAACAATTACAATTACGTTGAAGTACTGCCATTAAATAATATTCATATTTACTCTCACATAATTCTTCCCTAATTGCCAAATGTCGAATGTTAGAGAAATTGAGAAGTTTAACAATATCATATTTTTACTATTCTGTCACATACACAAACTATTGGAGAAACATAAAAAACGTCGTTACTATGGAATGAATATAAAAGTAATAAGAACAAGATAGTTTGCTACATAATTTCTTTTGTTCGCTTGTGCATACATTCTCTAGCTCCCCCATGTGCATTTATGGCCATTCACAATTTATTAATAGACGAACAAAGCAAACAAAAAAACTTGGTGCTTCACACTTTGTCACATATTCTGAAAACCATAAAAGATGTACGTGATAATATAGCAAATTATTGTATGAATATGAAAGTTTTGTAATGAGTTTGTAAATATCACAATTTCGTGAGAACAACGTGTAAGCGTGCTAGAGCTTAAGCTGTTATGCACGAGTCTCATAGCGGCTGTCGGCATACGAGTATATGAAGCGATGACAACAAGTAGTGTGTGTGTGTGGTAGGATATGTAGATAGGGTTGAGGTAGTAAAAGTTGTTAATTAATAAAGATATGCGAAATTATTTAATGTAAAAAAAAGTAATCATTCAAATATTTGATTTAGTTTTCTCTTCGCAACTCTCATACTCTCATATAAACAACATTAAGAGTCTTGCAAATTATTGCGCAAACTTAATATTAAACAAATTGAAATACGTGTCTATTGCAAATGTAAAATTACTTAAATTTAATCAAGCAACTATTCCATTCATAAAATCAGTTATTTTCCGAAAATAAACGTACTAAATAAATTTCATAAAAAAAACTTAAACTCTTAATCTTAACCTTAAACAAATTGCCGACCTAAAAATATGTTTTAACTAAAGAGGACCTCAAACAGAATAAATGTATTTAATTTTAGTTTACTGCTTATTCATAATCAAAAATATTAAAATATCTACTAAAAAGCTTTATTATGCAGGCACACAACAAAATTGGATAATTTACAATGCAATTCTCTCGCCATAAAAACCTCAAAGTTAGACATCACATTGTTGCGAAAATATTTTTTTTTTATAAACATAATAAATGTTGAGCAATTGCTTCGCTTCTTGTACACATACTTCTTATAACATTGTCATCTCGTCTCTCTGTTTCACCCCTTCTCACCATCGTTCTAGTTATCCTTGAAACAATTTCCATTGTATTCTCATTTTGTTTTTATAAAGTGTTTATAATAATGCGAAGAAGAACATTGCTGGAATTAAGAAAATAATCCACTAACTTATGCAAATAACCATCTTGTACCAGACACTCGTTGTAGCCTAAGGACGCAAGTTTCCACTCAGCCTGGGAGAGACAGAAAGATGGAGGGAGAGCGAACATAAAATAATGAATCAACTGAATTCCGACGCTACTCCCTGATGCTGAATTTATTCACGGAAAATGTTATCAAATGTGGCAAGGACATAGAAGCTATCGTAGGATGAAGTAAAATGTTAGTGTCTCCTATGTAGAACTGGAGATACTAAAAATAACTTAGACGAGGTTAATGAGGAAATAATGAAAGGAACAAAAACACTCGTGCTCAAAACGATGTCTGCCCAATTAGGGTGTGCGACAGGAGAATGTGAGGAAAATGATTTAATTTTAAAATGGTCCAAAACAATATAGAGGTGCTTCAACAAAATGAATTTGTACTAAGACGACGCTAGTTCTGATAAACAAATTTGAAACTGACGAAACGTACACCGAACCTAATAAATATTTAAAGAGACCCGATTAGGAAAATTATTATCTTATTAAGGCCGAGGCCAAATATTTTATAATTTTATGATTTTATAATTTTATAATTTTATAATTTTATAATTTTATAATTTTATAATTTTATAATTTTATAATTTTATAATTTTATAATTTTATAATTTTATAATTTTATAATTTTATAATTTTATAATTTTATAATTTTATAATTTTATAATTTTATAATTTTATAATTTTATAATTTTAATTTTATCTTATTATCAATAATTCAAGCTCGAGGTCAGGGCCTCGAGCTTGAATTATTGATAATAAGATAAAATTAAAATTTGGAGAAAGGTCGAAGTAAAAACAACAAGTAATACATAATTTTATAATTTTATAATTTTATAATTTTATAATTTTATAATTTTATAATTTTATAATTTTATAATTTTATAATTTTAATAATTTTATAAATTTATAATTTTATAATTTTATAATTTTATAATTTTATAATTTTATAATTTTATAATTTTATAATTTTATAATTTATAATTTTATAATTTTATAATTTATAATTTTATAATTTTATAATTTTATAATTTTATAATTTTATAATTTTATAATTTTATAATTTTTTAATTTTATAATTTTATAATTTTATAATTTTATAATTTTATAATTTTATAATTTTATATTTATAATTTTATAATTTATAATTTTATAATTTTATAAATTTTATAATTTATAATTTATAATTTTATAATTTTATAATTTTATAATTATAATTTTATAATTTATAATTTTATAAATTTATAATTTTATAATTTTATAATTATATAATTTTATAATTTTATAATTTTATAATTTTATAATTTTATAATTTTATAATTTTATAATTTTATAATTTTATAATTTTATAATTTTATAATTTTATAATTTTATAATTTTATAATTTTATAATTTTATAATTTTATAATTTTATAATTTTATAATTTATAATTTTATAATTTTATAATTTTATAATTTTATAATTTTATAATTTTATAATTTATAATTTTATAATTTTATAATTTTATAATTTTATAATTTTAATAATTTTATAATTTTATAATTTTATAATTTTATAATTTTATAATTTTATAATTTTATAATTTTATAATTTTATAATTTTATAATTTTATAATTTTATAATTTTATAATTTTATAATTTTATAATTTTATAATTTTATAATTTTATAATTTTATAATTTTATAATTTTATAATTTTATAATTTTATAATTTTATAATTTTATAATTTTTATAATTTTATAATTTTATAATTTTATAATTTTATAATTTTATAATTTTATAATTTATAATTTATAATTTTATAATTTTATAATTTTATAATTTTATAATTTTATAATTTTATAATTTTATAATTTATTATAATTTTATAATTTTATAATTTTATAATTTTATAATTTTATAATTTTATAATTTTATAATTTTATAATTTTATAATTTTATAATTTTATAATTTTATAATTTTATAATTTTATAATTTTATAATTTTATAATTTTATAATTTTATAATTTTATAATTTATAATTTTATAATTTTATAATTTTATAATTTTATAATTTTATAATTTTATAATTTTATAATTTTATAATTTTATAATTTATAATTTTATAATTTTATAATTTTATAATTTTATAATTTTATAATTTTATAATTTTATAATTTTATAATTTTATAATTTTATAATTTATAATTTTATAATTTTATAATTTTATATTTTTATAATTTTATAATTTTATAATTTTATAATTTTATAATTTTATAATTTTATAATTTTATAATTTTATAATTTTATAATTTTATAATTTTATAATTTTATAATTTTATAATTTTATAATTTTATAATTTTATAATTTTATAATTTTATAATTTATAATTTTATAATTTTATAATTTTATAATTTTATAATTTTATAATTTTATAATTTTATAATTTTATAATTTGTAATTTTATAATTTTATAATTTTATAATTTTATAATTTTATAATTTTATAATTTTATAATTTTATAATTTTATAATTTTATAATTTTTATAATTTTATAATTTTATAATTTTATAATTTTATAATTTTATAATTTTATAATTTTATAATTTTATAATTTTATAATTTTATAATTTTATAATTTTATAATTTTATAATTTTATAATTTTATAATTTTATAATTTTATAATTTTATAATTTTATAATTTTATAATTTTATAATTTATAATTTAATAATTTTATAATTTTATAATTTTATAATTTTATAATTTTATAATTTTATAATTTTATAATTTTATAATTTTATAATTTTATAATTTTATAATTTTATAATTTTATAATTTTATAATTTTATAATTTTATAATTTTATAATTTTATAATTTCATAATTTTATAAGTTTATAATTTTTATGAATTTATATTTATATTTTTTTATATATCAGAAAATTTAAAAATGTATAAATATAAAAATATAAAAGTATAAAAATATAAAAAATATAAAAATATAAAAATATAAAAATATAAAAATATAAAAATATAAAAATATAAAAATATAAAAATATAAAAATATAAAAATATAAAAATATAAAATATAAAAATATAAAAATATAAAAATATAAAAATACAAAAATATAAAAAAATAAAAATACAAAAATATAGAAATATAAAAATATAAAAATATAAAAATATAAAAATATAAAAATATAAAAATATAAAAATATAAAAATATAAAAATATAAAAATATAAAAATATAAAAATATAAAAATATAAAAATATAAAAATATAAAAATATTAAAAATATAAAAATATAAAAATATAAAAATATAAAAATATAAAAATATAAAAATATAAAAATATAAAAATATAAAAATATAAAAATATAAAAATATAAAAATATAAAAATATAAAAATATAAAAATATAAAAATATCAAAATATCAAAATATCAAAAAATTAAAATATTAAAATATAAAAATATAAAAATATAAAAATATAAAAATATAAAAATATAAAAATATAAAATATAAAATATAAAAATATAAAATTATAAAAATATAAAAATATAAAAATAATAAAATATAAAAATATAAAAATATAAAAATATAAAAATATAAAAATATAAAAATATAAAAATATAAAAAATATAAAAATATAATAAATATAAAAATATAAAAATATAAAAATAAAAATATAAAAATATAAAAATATAAAAATATAAAAATATAAAAATATAAAAATATAAAAATATAAAAATATAAAAATATAAAATATAAAAATATAAAAATATAAAAATATAAAAATATAAAAATATAAAAATATAAAAATATAAAATATAAAAATATAAAAATATAAAAATATAAAAATATAAAAATATAAAATATAAAAATATAAAATATAAAAATATAAAATATAAAATATAAATATAAAAATTTCAAAAAATATATTATTGCCTAAAATTTAAGAAATATTTGTCAGTATTTATTTTTCGTCTTCTAAAGAATATTTCGAAATATATTTATTTTTCTTTGTCCTGCCCCTTTGTCAATCAATTCATGAGTTTTTTTTAAATAATTTTAAATTTTGATTTAGAAAACTATTTATCATCTTTAAATATTGTTATCGTAGCCATAACTTCTACTCTATTTTTCTATTTGCTATGGAATTGTTATTTTTGTGGTATTCATATGTACCATGCAATCTTTGTAACATGTAACACGTCTAAGTCGTGATGTTTCTGTGTATATACTTCACACAAGTATACTTGGTAAAGAAACATTTATTTACGGGTATATGTACAATGTACATACTTTTCATACTCATGTATTGTATTTATTCAATAACCTACTTAGAAGTTATTGAAAGTGCACACTTGTCACACGGATGAATATGTGTTACATTCAGTATTCGATACACAGAGTCAACAATATTGATTCTCAATGTCCTTAAGTACTTTGCTACACACACACACAGCTATAAAGAATCACTTATCACATGCAGTAAAGCATTTTGTTGTAAAACTCAGGGGGGATGAAGAATAACAACGTAGGGAGTGCAGAGAAATATTTTTAAATTATGCAAATATTATTTAAGCATTGCATTTTTTAAAAGGAATACTAAGTTTAGTGAAATATTTGTACAAAGAATTAAGGCTTAGGAATTTAGGATGTTCTATATTTGTGGCTATGGCATATACATTATGAAAACATGTATGTAAATTGTATTTCTATGAAAATAATTTAATATCGTACCCCTTAACATATGCTGGAAGTTTAAATCTTGAAAAGATTTCCTTCTGTTTTTTAAAATAAACAAAGCTTGCACGCTCCTTGTTATAGTGGTTGGACTTTAACGTTTGCCTTTGAAAAGGATATACCATAACAAAACCTTAAGTCGGTATTATCTTACTCCCTCATGGAAACAATAAATTTATAACTTCTTCCTACATCTGACAGTTCCTCAACACTGCCTCTTCCGTTGTTTCCATAATAGTAAACACAATTTTATTTGTTGATTTTACAATTATGGTGATTGAAAAATAAATTTGGTTTTATTTCTGCCAATAAAAAATCCACAGTCATCTCTAGGCTATATCAATAAAAGCAAAATCGATCATAAAAATGAACGAACAGAACCCTAAGGATATTGCCACAAAAAGAAAAATACACAAACATCAACTACACAACTTTCAACACGCGACAGGCTTGTAAGATTGTAAAGCGTTATCGCACACACATGTGTCGTAAAATCTGTCTTCGTCTGTCCAATGCGCAAGGACGACAAAGAAAACCAGCATGTTCTAACTCCATTGACATCTTTGTGACTTGTTTAATCCATTTTGAATATAAATCTTTGCCACATGATTTATCACACGCTTCCCAATTCATGAAACTCTTGGCTCTGGGATGATGACCAAGACCAAAAGGATTACAATAAACATAGGCATATGTTGTATGTCGGTCGGTTGATGGCTGATAATAAGTGACAAACCAACGAATGAGCACGTTTAATACATAAAATGTATAAATAAAACAGGAAGAAAGGAGAGAGAGAGATGGAGAGATAATGAAAACATGAGATACCATACGGAGACAGATTAAAGCACTTTGTGTAAAACACATTTACACAAACGACTTTGCGGGCAGATGATTGCTATAGGTCAACGTTTGGAGTGTGGTAGAGTTAGCAGCTTATTACTTTGAAACTGGTTATATAACACAGTATATGATTTTAGGACTCAACTATCAGAACTGCACGTGAAAGTAGCCCCAAAAAGAAGAAGTTCTGAATCATTCAATTTCATATCGATTTGAAGTAAGTAAGTATCGAATAGCGGAATTTTTCACGTTTTAGGCTCTTTTGTTATATTGTTATATGGTGGCATATGATTATCATAAATAATATTCCACGTAACTCATACGCCATGGAGTACAATAGTTTTATTGTAACTGCTACAAAATAAACCCAGTTCAAAATCATTTGATGAGTATAAAAGTGAAACTGTTGCTTATGTAAGGAAACGTTATATGAACAGATTAAAGGAGTTGTAATTCTAAATTTTTCTAAAATTTGTTTCAGCTAAATCGGACTAGTGGTTCTCGTGTTATGTCAAACAAAAGAGCCTAAGATGTGACGAATTGCCCTATACGATACTAACTAACTTCAAATCGATATTAAATTATTATGGCATGTAACATGAATGAATGAATGATGCTCTGTGGCTACTTTCACGTGCAGTTCTTAGAATTGAGTCCCAAATCAATAAACTGAAATATGCTGTACTGTGTAATACATTAATATGCCCCAGCAGAAGCTCATATTTGGTACTGGTAAATACCAAATTTTAAACTGGTAAATTTTCCTGACTTAAAAGTCATTAGGCCTTAGAATATTGAGGAAAATTTTGATTTCATTGAAATAATTGCTTTGAATTTAACATCAATATAAACTCATTCACTTGCCAACATCATCAACAATGTACATATCTGTCCATCTTAAAGTTAAGTCACATATATTTGTTACTGTTGAAACTCTCTTAATTTTATGCAAATTTTCTAAACATCAAAGAAAACTGAACAGATTCCAATAAAAAAAACCCTCACATTGTAGTTGTGCAAAACTTTTGAAGTTGATAGCTGACTTTGTGGCATTTGTCTTTGTATAATAAATAAAGTTTTAACCCAAGACTTCGCTTTAGTTAATGTAATTTTGTCATATCTTGGGTGTGTGTGTGTTTTGCAAACAATTTCCATTAAAAATTTTATTTAGATACGTTCGTAAAAAAAAGTTGCTATATTGTGACCAATTCATATCGATTTAACTGGCAATATAGGTTGTTTGTTTAAACTTATAGAACTTTTAATAGAAATTACTGCAAAATGTAGGTATCATACTAACACAGTACAACATTTTTCAGGTCACTGATTTGGGACTTTATTCTCAGAACTGCACGTGAAAGTAGCCCCAAGAGAAGAAGTTCTGAATCATTCGTTTTGTCAAGTTACATGCCATAATAATTAAATATCGATTTGAAGTTACTAAGTATCGTATAGGGAAATTTGTTACGTTTTAGGCTCGTTTGTTTGACATAACTCGAGAACCGATAGTTTAGCTAAAACAACTTTAAAAAAATTAAGAATTACAATTCCTTTAATCTGTTTATATAATATTTTCCTACATTAGCAATATTTTCACTTTTCCATTCATCAAATAATTTTGAACTGGGTTTATTATATAGCAGTTACAATAAACTGTTGTACTCCGCGGCGTATGTTTTATGTGGAATATTACTTATGATAATCATACGCCACCATATAATAATATAACGAAAGAGTCTAAAACGTCACAAATTCCCCTATAAGATACTTACTAACTTTAAATCGATATTAAATTATTATGGCATGTAACTTGACAAAACGAACGATGCAGAACTTCTTCTTTTTGCGGCTACTTTCGCGTAGAGATCTCAGAATTGAGTCCCAAAGTCATAATCATATATAGTTTAAGAAAATATAAGTACAATCGTTCTGTTAGTATGACCGGCATAAAAATTTTTCCATAATGGGCGTGTCACCGCCCATTTTTAAGTGAGACGCAATCCTCCTTGTACCAGTAACATATGTAGCAAATGTCATACTCATACCTCTAATGGCTCGTGAATATGATCGATTGAAATTTTGGTTTATGCGGGCAGTGCCATGCCAATTTGTCTAAGTATGTTTTCATGTAGCCTATGAAAGAGGTCCTACGGATAGTACTCAGAGTGAACATTTTATTGCAATCGGTCCATTTATTTCTCCGAGATAACGATTTTTTCAAAAGAGGCGTGACCCCTTTCTTTGTGAAACGCCATCTTTATTGTACCAGTAACATATGTAGCAAATCTCATACTTATACCTCTAATGGCTCTTGAGCTATGACTGATTAAACATTCGGCTTGTGTGGGCGGTGCCAAGCCCCTTTGTCTAATTATGTTTTCATGTAGCCTATGATAGAGGCCCTATGGACAGCATCACACAAAGAAAAAATAATTACAATCGGTGCATTTATTTAGCTCGTATAACGTTTTTCTAAAAAGGGGCGTGGCACCGTCTTCCTTCCACAAACAAAGTATTTTTCTTATAAGACTGATATACCAAATCTCGGCTTCGTACCTATAATGGTTTAAAAGATACAACCATTTCAAAATTCGAGTTGTATGGGGTGGTGCCACACCCATTTCACCCCCTTGCAGTCCGAATTTGCAGAAAAAAATCCCGTCTTAGTGCGCACCTACGTCATAAAATGAACCTACATTCCAAATTTCACGGTTCTAGCTGTAGCCGTTTGGGCTGGGGAGTGATAAGTCAGTCACCCAAGCCTTTAATATATATAGATTGGTAAGGTACAAAAAATTGTACTTTTTGGTTTCATTCATTGCGCTTTTTGGTATCATACATTGTACTTTGTGGTGCAATAAATTATACTTTATTGTACTTTTTATATATATAGATCGATAAGGTACAATAAATTGTACATTTTTGTATCATAAATTGTACTTTTTGGTATCATAAATTGTACTTTGTGGTGCAATAAATTGTACTTTATGGTACCATAAATTGTACTTTTTGGCAACAAAAATTACACTTTTTGTTGCAACCAATTGTACCTTCTGGTACCATAAATTGTACTTTTTGGTACCATAAATTGTAATTAGATATGAAATAGGTACCATAAAAAATTGCACTTTTTGGTACACTAAACTGCAGTTTTTGTCAAAATAAATTGTACCTTTTGGTACCATAAATTATACTTTTTTGAAAAAAAAATTTCTCTTTGGTACCATAAACTGTTTTTGTTGGTACAATAAAATGTACTATTTGGTACCATAAAAGTACTTTTTGTTACAAAAAAGTAAGCTTATTTGATTTGTAAAACAGTTATTGATCAAAAACGGTGAAAATTGGAGGGGGGCTGGGTTGTAAATGTTAAAAAGAGAATTTTTGCGATTTCTAAGCCACATCTTGCACTTTTTATACCCTCACCCTACGGGTAGGATGGTATATATCATTTGAGACGACCCAAAAATGTAACACATAGAAGGAGTCATTTTACACTATAGGTTTCTTTGAACCAAATTCGATTCATAACTTTTAAAGTCGTGTGAGGCATGTCCGTCTGTCTGTCTGTCCGACTGGTACGCACGATAACTTTCGAAAGACGCAACCAATTGTTTTGAAACTTTTCATGGGTTAATATTTCCCCAAAACTACTTACGGTATTGCAAATGGGCTACATGACCACACCCTTTCGAGTACCTCCCATATAAATGTACCATTCCGCCCACTTTAGAAATCGAGTAATAATATCAATACACCTAACGTCATCATGGCCAAAATCTGTATTTAATAGCGCTATAACAGTATAAAGTTTTGATAAAATTGTAAGTCTAGCCTCGCCCCCTCTGGTAGCTCCCATACAAATGTACCATTCCGCCCACTTAAGAAATCGAGTAATAGTATTAATACACCCAACGCGATCTTCCCAAATTCTAAAGCAGGATAAAGTTTTGGAGAAAAAAATCTGGAAGTCTAGCCACGCCTCTTCTGGTACCTTCCATACAAATATACCATTCCTCCCACTTTAGTAATTGAGTAGTTATATCAATATACTCGATACGATCGTACCCAAATTCTGTTTTTACTGAATCGAAATCAGGATAAAGTTTTGGAGAAGAAAACTGAAGGTCTAGCCACGCCCCTTCTGGTACCTCCCCTACAAATGTACCATTCCGCCCACTGTAGAAATCGAATAATAACATCAGTACACCCAACGTGATCATGGCCAAGTTCTGTATTTAGCTATAACAGTATAAAGTTTTGAAAAAAAAATTCGAAATCTAGCCACGCCCCTTCTGGTACCTCCGATACAAATGTACCACTCTGCCCACTTTAGAAATAGAGTAATGATATCAACACAGCAACGCGATTGGGCCCAAATTCTGTATTTAGTGAATCTTAATCAGGATACAGTCTTGGAACAGAAAATTGGATGTCTAGCCACGCCCCTTCTGGTACCTCTCAAACAAATGTGCCACTCCGCCCACTTTAGAAATCGATAAATAATATTAACATACTAGAAAATTTTATATTTTACTAAGGGTGAGGGTATATGTAAGTCGGTTTTCCCGACTGAAACTTTTTTACTGGTTTTTCTTCAATTCAGTATCTACAACTATGCTTTAGACACAAAAGAGATATTCCGTAAGGTTTAAAAAGGATAAAATCCTAAAATCCACCCTGAGCAAAAAAGTTCGTATGGCCATTAAATTATTACTGCAGCCAACTTGCCAAAACGAATGATGCAGAAGTTCTTATTTTTGGGGCTACTTTCACGTGCAATTCTCAAAATTGAGTCCCGAATCAAAGAGCTGAAAAATGTTGTACTGTGCAATCGTTAAAATTTATTTCCAATATTTAAAACACTTTGCGCGAAACTTATAGTGCCTTATCATCTTCATCAGCATCTTCAGGCTCATTTCTGGATTAACAGTTATGCCAACAATCCTCATAAGTTCTGGGTGGCATTTTTGCCTACTTCAAATTATTAAATTGTTTAACAATCTATAACATTTGATGCAACCACATTTGTAAACTGTACTACATGTTAACTCCTATGTTTTCTGACAATTTTACATAGATTGAATTTATATTTTCTCTCTGTAAAGCTTTTCCATAGCATGTAGTAGATTAATATGTTAAACTCAATTAAAATTCTTGATTGACAAAATCTAGTATTTGTTAGTTAACAATCAAAATCAATCAAAAGACCTCTACCCAGGGGCTTCTTAGATTCTATAACGTTTCACATGGCTGCGACAGTAAATAATTGTTAAACGTAGAACCTAAAATTCAATTATATGTATTGCTATGACAAATGTTATGATTCCTGCAAATGAATACATTGCTCAACATGTTTTTTTTTATGTTTATTAGGACAAAGTCGATGTTTGTATAGAAAAAAATGTACGTACATAGTTAAAGCAGTCGTTAGCTAGAAACAAATCTGTCACTGATATATAAATGGTCATAAAGAATTTCTTTTGGAATTTTCTAACAATGTAATTTAATTTCAACAAAAAGTCAATACAATTTAATTTGTGTAGTGCCAGCTGTTACATTATGTTAAGTGATTGACAGTTATGCTATGACAGACAGAGGATTTTTTCTATTTGTACAGTTGGTGAAAATTGATTAAGTTTTCTTTTTTGTGGTATATGGAAAAAAATAAAATATTTGTTTGTCTATTCAGATTAAATTAATGAATAAATATAATTTTATTTATTATCATTTTTAAATTATAAACACATTCCTTTGTATACTGGCGCATTGTGGCGAATCTTTGTTAAGAGAAATTTTTGTAAACTTTAATGGCCCTTTTATTGTATTAAGAAACAAATTTTACCAACAAAAATATATTTTTAAAGTGCTGTTGGCCAATTTATGAAATAATTAAGAACATATACTAAAACTTAAATAACACGCAGACTTTCGAAATTTAAAAACTAATATAAAACTTACTTCTATTTCTTGTAACATAACGTAGGCATGTGTTTTGTTAATATAATGTAAAGCTAGTAGGGAGCTATTCAAAATATAATAATTGGCCATTTTGGCTTCCATACATCACAAAATAAATAAACGATATTAAATGAAAAAGTAAAAAATATTTCTACTTTTAATAAAAATTTCAGTATGGTGAACTTTTGTGTATATTGTTATTTGATTTTCTTAACAAATTTATTTTCGCCTAATGCATAGGTGAAAAATTTAACAACGTTTTTAGGAGAAAATTTGGCGAAATCAAGGTTAATGAAAGGTGAAATAAAAGTAACAAATGCCATACTTTCATAGATGTTACATTTTAATAACCACGGTGCTGAACTTGTGCACAACTATCTAAAAAAACTTACATTTCTTTGGCAGATTATAGTATGTCTGTGTGTTGTGTTATAATCTTCTATAACATTTCAGTCAATACTATAGAATTTCAGCCAGGTATTATTGACATAATGGAGAAGGTTTCTACAGCAGTACTTTTAATTTAAAATTTTCCGACTTGTGAATATATAGCGAAACAACTTTTAGTTATGATCTGACTATAGTGTGTCTGTGTGTTTTCTTAAAATTAAGATTAAGATTTGTTCTAATCGGATAATAATTGTAAGCAGGATAATACATAGTTTTTGCTTATATTTTCACTTAGTTCAATTTGTAACATATGCTCACAATAATTACGGAAGTTCAAAATTTGGAATGGTACATTTGTAAGAGACGTCTCAGGAAAATAGGCTTGAACCGCTGAAGCATGGTTGCATCGTGGGATTGGACGTGCAGATAGCAGCCGTATTACCAATCTAGGAGACGAGGGTTAGCAACCCACATCTTCCGAAAACTAAATTGCTAAAATCCATAGCGTCTGTTCCATATTGGGCGGCTTCCTGGTCAGCGTCTGCCTCAGAATGAGCGGCTGAAATGTTTCCTGGCAGTAGGAATAAAATGCAGAACCTGGTGGGCTGGGCTTGCCACCCGCCACCAGTATAATGGCTGTGAATAAAATGAGAAATAAGAGAAAAAGAAATCCCCAAAATGGTGACGACCACCGCAAACGTTTTAAGGACCATGATTTGAGAATATGCACTTGGAATGTTAGAACTCTTTACCGACCAGGTGCCTCTATTCAACTGGCGGATGTCCTCGAAGAGTATAAGGCTGACATTACTGCTATACAGGAAATTCGGTGGACTGGATATGGATGCTCGCGGATGAGGATGTGTGACGTGTACTACAGCTGCCACGCGGAAAAGCATGAGTTTGGATGTGGATTTGTGGTCGGCAAGAGACTACGACACCTGGTCTCTAGGTTTACTCCTGTCAGTGAACGAATCGCCACCATAAGACTAAAGGCAAAATTTTTCTACATCACGCTGATATGTGCTCATGCTCCGACGGAGGAGAAAAGTGACGAGGTCAAAGACGAATTCTACGCCCAACTTGAAGAAACATATGACCGTAGCCCGGGCCATGATGTTAAAATCGTGCTGGGAGATTTTAATGCCAAAATAGGCCGGGAGAATGTCTTTAGCCCAACAGTCGGAAAATTTAGTCTGCATACTGACACATCGCCAAACGGAATCAGACTGATTGATTTCTCTGCAGCAAGGAACATGGTAATTAGCAGCACACGATTTGACCACAAAAACATTCACAAAGCAACGTGGATATCTCCCGATCAAGTAACGAGAAACCAAATTGATCACGTGGTAATCGATGGAAGGCACGCGTCAAGTGTCTTAGACGTACGAGTGATCAGAGGCGCGAACATCAACTCGGATCACCACCTCACTGCAGTGAAGGTGCGTACTAGGCTAAGCAGAGCGAAAACCCTGCGTAACCAGGCACAGAGAAAGCTGGACATCGCTAAACTGCAGACCGCGGAGATAGCCAACGCCTATTCTGACCAACTCACTCAACTACTTCTTGATGCTCCAACTCCCGAAAATACTAGCGCGCAATGGCAATATATTGCCCACTCGATGGAAAGGACTGCGCGGTCCGTACTAGGGTATGTGAAGCCCTTTAACGATAATGCCTGGTACGATGACCAATGCCGCGATGCCACCCGGGAACAAGATGCTGCATACAGGGCCAAAACTGCAGCCAATGGCAACGCGAGCTGTTCATGAAAAGTATAGGGAGGCGACTCGACTCTTCAGGCGAAAAAAACGAGAGCTTAAGGAGCGGAATAATGTGTGTATTGAAGATTACAGCAACAAAGGTGAAGCCCGAAAATTCTATCAGAAGATAAAAGGAAAGGTACATGGAACAGGTCTTCCCTCCTGTAAAGACAAGGATGGTCATCTCGTTACTGACTCCGAGAGCGTACTGAGAATATATAAAGATCACTTCTGCAGCCTATTGATGTGTAAAAACTCGGCTGATGAAGACTGTGCACCAATCCGAGGTGATAACATCGAGTGTCCACCTCCGAGCCAAGCTGAGATAACAACTGCCATATCCCGCCTAAAGAACAACAAGGCCGCTGGGGCTGATGGTCTTCCAGCTTAGTTGTTTAAGGTGGGTGGAGATGAGCTTGTTTTAAGCATGCAACAGCTCATAGAGAACATTTGACTTCAGGAGAGCATGCCAGAGGATTGGAATCTCAGTGTGCTATGTCCAATCTACAAAAAAGGTGACCGTAGTGAGTGTAAAAACTATCGTGGAATTAGCCTCTTACCCATTGCGTATAAGGTCCTGTCTAGTATACTGTGTGAACGTCTAAAGCCAATTGTGGAAAACCTGATTGGACCTTATCAGTGCGGCTATAGACCAGGCAAATCCACGACGGATCAGATATTTACACTACGGCAGATTCTTGAGAAAACCCATGAGAAGCAAATCGACACTTACCACCTCTTTGTCGATTACAAAGCTGCCTTCGATAGTCCCATCAGGCATCGACTATACGAAGCCATGTCTGAGTTCGGTATTCCTGCGAAGATAATTCGTCTCTGCCGGTGTACCCTTACGAATACCAAATCCTCTGTTCGGATTGGCAAGGATCTATCTGCACCATTCGATACGACGAGAGGTCTTAGACAGGGTGACGGTTTGTCATGTATGCTGTTCAACATAGTGATGGAGAAGGTGTTAAGGAAAGCAGCCGTTAACATGTCTGGCACCATATTTAATAAGAGCCACATGCTGATCGAAACATGCCGAAGATATCAACATTATCGGTCGAACGATGCGAGAGGTAACAGCTGTTTTCTCATCAGTTGAAAGGGAGTCAGCGAAAATGGGTTTGACAGTGAATGAGGACAAGACGAAGTTAATGGTATCATCGAACAAAGTGTCCACCCGTTGGGGACGCAGTGTGAACGTTGAAAACTATTGCTTTGAGGTAGTGGATGAATTTATCTACCTTGGATCCGCCATGAACAAAAACAACAGTGTCAGCCTCGAAATAAAACGGAGAATAGTGCTTGCCAACAGGTGTTTCTTTGGACAACGCGAGCACTTCATAAACACCACCCTATCTCGAACCACCAAAGTCTAGCTGTACCAGATACTAATTTTACCGGTCCTGTTGTACGCCTCCGAATCTTGGGTGCTTACACAGGCAGATGCAGCTCATCTGGCGGAGTTTGAGAGAAAAATACTCCGCAAAATATATGGACCCATTTGCGTAAACGGCGAGTATAGGATTCGGATGAACCATGAGCTGTACGAGTTATACCACGACATTGATGTCGTCAAGCGAATCAAAGTGCAACGATTACGCTGGCTAGGCCATGTCGTGAGAATGGATAAGGAAACTCCAGCGCGAAACGTATTCTATCAAGACCATGAAGGACGGCGCAAAAGAGGGAGACCGCGACTACGTTGGAAGGACCAGGTGGAGAAATCACTGACGCTGCTTAGTAGGAATGACTGGAGACGGTGCGCACAAGATCGAAGCGAATGGAAATCTTTGATCATTTCGGCCTCTGACTTAGGCACTAAGATATAAATATATATATGTGTCAAGTTGTTTTAAAGGCTAATAATAACATTTGTATGGGATGTACCAGAAGGGGCATGGCTAGACTTAATGTTTTTTTCTACAAAACTGTATCCTGCTAAAGTTTTATTGAATACAAGGGCACGATCGCGTTCGGTGTATTGATATTATTACTCGATTTCTAAAGTGGTACATTTGTATTGGAGGTACCAGAAAAGGCGTGGCCATGTAACCCATTTTCAATACCTTAAGTAGTTTTGGGGAAATATTAACTTGTGCAAAGTTTCAAAACATTTGGTTTCGTCTTTCGAAAGTTATCGTGCGAACCAGCCGGACATCCAGACAGACAGACAGACGGACATGGCTCAAACGACTAAAAATCATGAAGCAAATTTGGTTCAAAGAAACTTAGGGTCTAAAGTGACTCCTTCTATGTGTTACACTTTTGGGTCTTATTAAATGATATATACCCTCCTACCCGTAGGGTTAGGGTATAATTATAATAAAAAAAAGTAAGTTCATCGTAGGTGACGATTTTGATAACCGCTTGGTCGAGAAAAAAAACTAGACACACTCTAATACTCATTCTTATTTTTTCCCGGCGACAGTAAACCTTGCTGGAGTTTGAACTCCCTTCCTCGCGATTGTTAGTCAGCCAAGTTACTATCTAGCCTACAATGATGCATTTGAAATGTGTTACTAAAATTAATGACACGTTGCAATAAGAAACAAACACAAACGTCTTCCATTTTGCCTTCTCTTTTATATGCCTTCATAGGCATTATCAAATGAAGGGGACATGATTCACCGTGCCCTTGCCAAATAAGGACTTCTGCATGCATTATACGAGAAACGTCTTGATGATTTCGCTGCTGGGTTTTAACAACCTAGCGGCGAAAGGAAGGACCTAGAATGCCTTATACAAAGCCTTCAAGAGCATTCAGTAGGCCTTTCCTCATTCTTTCCAAGGCAAGGCCTTCCACCGTCACTTCCTATAAGAAGGCCTAATGAAAGGCCTGCATACACATGAAAAAAGAAGTTGTTCACCCTCATATATACTTACACATTATTTCCAACTACAGCAAAGCTTGTTAGAGTTTGAACCCACTACCTGACGGTCAATCGCATTTTGTTGGTCAGTCATGCTAATATCTAATCTATGAAGATGCATTCGAATTGTGTGACTGAAACTAATCATAAACTGTTTTAAGAAACGAACATCTTCCTCGTTGCCTTTTTTTGCATGCCTTCTCCCATGCCTTCTATGAGAAGGGAAATGGAATGTGTATATATACATACGAAATGGTAGAATAACAACTCATCGTAGTCCTTGATTCACCCTTCTCAAAAAGGCCCTGCAGCATTGGTCTTCAAAAAAATTTATGAATATGTGCTCGGGATATTATATCTTGATGACATGAAGTCTGAATGTCTTAGAAGGCCTTGATGCATGCCTGCTTGTAGAAGTTCTTGTAAATTTCGCTGCTCTGACATAACACAGTTTTTGGCACCTCTGTACTAAAAAGTATTTTCAAAGTACTAACCAAAACCTTTATTGATCCAAATAGTACTTTAAATGTACCAAAAATTACAGCTTTTGCCTCATAAAGAACATTTATTGTATCAAGAGGTACATATGTTGTATAAAAAAGTACATTAATTGTAACAAATTTTACAGTTTCTTTACAAAAAAGTACATTAATGGCAATTAAAATTACTGCTATAATATCAAAAAGCACATTAATTTTACAAGTAACAACAGTATATCCAAAATACTTTAGTTGTACCAATATGTACTTTTTATTATACAATAGAGTAATGCAAATGTACCACAAATAAAATAGCACTAAAATTACTTTTCGGTGCCTTTCAATTGATATTTGGTACTGTCACAGAACTTTAATGCCATAAAAGTATTTACTTTTGGCCTCGCGAGGCTATGGGATGCCTTTCGGCTGTAGAAGGAATGATTGAAAGTTTCACACAATTTTAGTTCAACCTCAAATGATTCATCGTTTGTATATGTAGCACATGATCGTCACGCTTTTAATATAAAATTCTTCTTAACTTTTGATTTAGTTTAACATAAAATCCACTGAATAAAGCAAATCCTCTTCCAAATTTGTGTAAAATACAATAATTTTGCAAAGATTAGTTCATTTGGTGGTTATTATAATAGAAAGTAAATAAAGTATATACACATATGTTCATGCAAATAATACAAGTATAGAAGCGAGAAGCTATCCCATTTATCATTCATGGGGTGTAAAGGGAAATTAAGTTGTTTTTTTATGTATGTAACCATATACTACCAATTTCGCTCACATCTCACACCACTAACCTCGCACAGCTGTACCACACAGCAAAATTTCCCTCACAAACCAAGAATGGTCGTTATCCTTATTGATTTTGTAATGTGCAAACAACAGACATAATGAAAATTGTGGTAGCAAAATAAGAGATGATACACCATCACCACCACCACCATCGTCTGCATAACTTCCCCAATCCCCTTCCCAATGTGGTAATAAGAATGTATTTGGTATACTCCAATATCGAATTCCATACATACAATAGAGATTGCAATACACTCCCCCCCCCCACTCCAACACACTCAGCTGTTATATTAAATAAAGGAAGCCCGCACAAGATATTTCGTTTAATATGCAGTTCAATGTTTTTGTTCAAAGCATTTTGACTGTTACGCATTCGCTACTGTATTGTTTTACTACAAAACATCCAAAATAAAATGGAAAATCACATACTCGCTTATATGTAATGCTCATCACTGAGATTCAAGGATATGACAGTTGAGTATAGCAACACAAAAAAAAAAGAAATCGAAACAAAACGACTGCTTAGCATTACAATGAAGTGTGGCTGCTGCACAATGTGGCCAAGCGAAGAGCTTTAATGAGTATGGAGGAGAGAAAAAGAGAACATTTTATAAATACTAGGAACAAATTTGGCTTTAATTTTTTGGGTTCATATTAAATAAATGTTTAGGCTCTGGGAAATTTGATAATAATAATTTGTATATGATTATATGTTATCAGAACAGAAACTATCCTTTCAAAAACAGTTTGTTGGAATACAATATCCATATTAAGGTTTTTTCATGGCACTTTTCATACCCTCACCCTACGGGTAGGAGGGTATATATCATTTGAAACGTCCCAAAAGTGTAACACATATAAGAAGTCACTTTAGGCCCTAAGTTTCTTTAAACCAAATTCGATTCATGTCCTTTTAAATCGTTTGAGCTATGTCCGTCTGTCTGTCTGCCACACGTCTGTCTGTCTCACGATAACTTTCGAAAGACTAAACCAAATATTTTGAAACTTTGCACAAGTTAATATTTCCTCAAAACTACTTACAGTATTGAAAATGGTCTACATGGCCACGCCTCTTCTGGTACTTCCCATACAAATGTACCATTTTTCCCACTTTAGAAATCGAGTAATAATATTAATATGCTCAACGCTTTTTTGTTCAAATTCTGAATTTTGTTAATTTATATTCGGATAAAGTTTTGGAGAAAAAAACTAGAGGTCTAACCACGCCCCTTCTGGTACCTCCTATACAAATATACCCCTCCTCCCACTTTGGAAAACGAGTAATAATATTAATAAACCAAACGCGATTTTGTCCAATTTCTGAATTTTGTTAAGGTTTAGTTTGGAGAAAAAACTGGAGGTCTAGCCACGCTCCTTTTGGTACCTCCCATACAAATATACCAATAATAACATACAATAATAACATCAATATAATAGAAAAATTTATGTTTTACTGAGGGTGAGGGTATATGTAAATCGGGTTGGCCGACAAAAACTTTCTTACCGGTTATGTAGGCAATAGCCACTGAATAAAACTTTGTTTTTGATTTCCCCAAAACTGACATCATGAAAACTTAAGTACTATCCTGTCTAAAATCAACTGTATTTTAGTATTTAGTTATTATTAGTATAAGTATAAGTATAAGTATAAGTATAAGTATAAGTATAAGTATAAGTATAAGTATAAGTATAAGTATAAGTATAAGTATAAGTATAAGTATAAGTATAAGTATAAGTATAAGTATAAGTATAAGTATAAGTATAAGTATAAGTATAAGTATAAGTATAAGTATAAGTATAAGTATAAGTATAAGTATAAGTATAAGTATAAGTATAAGTATAAGTATAAGTATAAGTATAAGTATAAGTATAAGTATAAGTATAAGTATAAGTATAAGTATAAGTATAAGTATAAGTATAAGTATAAGTATAAGTATAAGTATAAGTATAAGTATAAGTATAAGTATAAGTATAAGTATAAGTATAAGTATAAGTATAAGTATAAGTATAAGTATAAGTATAAGTATAAGTATAAGTATAAGTATAAGTATAAGTATAAGTATAAGTATAAGTATAAGTATAAGTATAAGTATAAGTATAAGTATAAGTATAAGTATAAGTATAAGTATAAGTATAAGTATAAGTATAAGTATAAGTATAAGTATAAGTATAAGTATAAGTATAAGTATAAGTATAAGTATAAGTATAAGTATAAGTATAAGTATAAGTATAAGTATAAGTATAAGTATAAGTATAAGTATAAGTATAAGTATAAGTATAAGTATAAGTATAAGTATAAGTATAAGTATAAGTATAAGTATAGTATTTAGTATAGTATTTAGTATTTAGTATTTAGTATTTAGTATTTAGTATTTAGTATTTAGTATTTAGTATTTAGTATTTAGTATTTAGTATTTAGTATTTAGTATTTAGTATTTAGTATTTAGTATTTAGTATTTAGTATTTAGTATTTAGTATTTAGTATTTAGTATTTAGTATTTAGTATTTAGTATTTAGTATTTAGTATTTAGTATTTAGTATTTAGTATTTAGTATTTAGTATTTAGTATTTAGTATTTAGTATTTAGTATTTAGTATTTAGTATTTAGTATTTAGTATTTAGTATTTAGTATTTAGTATTTAGTATTTAGTATTTAGTATTTAGTATTTAGTATTTAGTATTTAGTATTTAGTATTTAGTATTTAGTATTTAGTATTTAGTATTTAGTATTTAGTATTTAGTATTTAGTATTTAGTATTTAGTATTTAGTATTTAGTATTTAGTATTTAGTATTTAGTATTTAGTATTTAGTATTTAGTATTTAGTATTTAGTATTTAGTATTTAGTATTTAGTATTTAGTATTTAGTATTTAGTATTTAGTATTTAGTATTTAGTATTTAGTATTTAGTATTTAGTATTTAGTATTTAGTATTTAGTATTTAGTATTTAGTATTTAGTATTTAGTATTTAGTATTTAGTATTTAGTATTTAGTATTTAGTATTTAGTATTTAGTATTTAGTATTTAGTATTTAGTATTTAGTATTTAGTATTTAGTATTTAGTATTTAGTATTTAGTATTTAGTATTTAGTATTTAGTATTTAGTATTTAGTATTTAGTATTTAGTATTTAGTATTTAGTATTTAGTATTTAGTATTTAGTATTTAGTATTTAGTATTTAGTATTTAGTATTTAGTATTTAGTATTTAGTATTTAGTATTTAGTATTAGTACAACACATTAATTTGGGACTCAATTCTGAAAAGTGGACGTGAAAGTAGCCCCAAAAAGAAGAAGTTCTGCTTCATTCGTTTTGTCATGTTACATGCCATAACTAAAACTTAATAAACTTAATTTCCCTTTACACCCCATGAATGAGGTATGGGATAGCTTCTCGCATTGTTGTGAATTAACACGCTTCCTATTTTTAGATTCACAACTAACGGCACCTTCTTGTTTATCGACGAATGCGAACGTCACTGTTTGAGAAGCTCTTACTAGACATGCCGATTAACTCGACGATAATACTGCGAAGTTGCTGTCGACAACATTCGAGGGGAGCTGACAATGAAAGAAAATATTTTTTTTCTTTTAGGATGACTGGAGCCAGGAGTTGATTCTGTGATCTCCCGCATTGTAGTTGGGTGTTCTAACCACTATGCCACGGCCGGTCCCATGCCATAACAATTTATGATAATCTTACGCCACCATATAGTATTTATGTTATGTCAAACAACTTACTAACTTCAAATCGATATTAAATTATTATAGCATGTAACTTGACAAAACGAATGATGCAGAACTTCTTCGTTTTAGGGCTACTTTCACGTGCAGTTCTCAGAATTGAGTCCCAAAATTATGTGTTGTACTGTGTTAGTATTAGTATTTTTATTAGTATATGAATTAGTATTTTAGTATTAATCAGTATTATTGATTATAATTTTTAAAGAAGCTTTATTTCGTCACTCCATTAATTTTTACAAATACAAAATTTCAAATCACTGCTAGATGTCATCCACCGATGTCATTCGTAATTTTTGCACCCCAAAAATGTTGCCATCCAAAACACCCGTTAAGAATTTCAAATGAGTTTAAAGCTCTTGGCGCTACTGCGTAGTGTAAAAATTCGCATTCACATGTAAATATTATCTCCAATGTGCAATTTAACTTTTTGTGTAAATTCTTTAAATTCACTCTCCCCCTCCAAGAGCCATCATTCAAGCGCTAGCCTCTGCTATACAATAGCATGGCGGCACAATACTAACAAAAAAAACTGCGAATAATGGCACACAACAGCATTAAGAATTTGTCACACAGAACACATAAGCGTGAGATGAAAGTACAAATGTCATAACATAAATATTGCAATAGGGGGGCATAAGACTTTATGACAATGTAACTGCAAAAGATTTCGTTACAGGCGGTTTCTCTAATTATATGTATAGACATAGATAGGGTGGCTGGGGCTGTGTGCGTATGTCCTAAGTTAAGATGGTTGCGATATTTGTCTGAACACCGAATTCGATTATAAACATAAGGCTAGATGATGCCTTGACGATGTTGTCTATAGCCAGAAGTTAATTACACCCTACGCTACGCTGATTGTCTATGTTGGGTGATTGTTGTCTAGATTTTTATTCGCTTAAACTGATTTAGCTATTAGCATTTTTTTGTTTTATTTCTAAGGGAACAAATATAGCAAAAAAAAAAAAAATAAAAGAAAAACAAAAATTCAGCAAATGTAGCAAAATCTTACATACCAATGGTTTAAATTATTATTTTAGGCGGTTTTCAGTTCAGCTGCTCGTTTTTTTTCTTTGATGCTTAGAAATGTCGTTGTCTGTCGTTATGCCAATTGCTTTGAATTGGCTTTGGTCATAATTACCATTCTTTGACATAATTGCAGATGATGGTGAGCCAGTAGCTATGTGGATGAATGTCTTCGATAAAAGACAAAAGTTTGGCATTGTTAAGACATTTTTTAACGTGTTTTGTTATGTTTACAGTTTTAATGGGATTTTTGTTTGTACGGTGTGTTTTTATAAATTTGCATGAAGATAACTGTCTCAATTTCGATATAAATTATCCAATTTAGTATTTGGTTTTATTTGAGTAATAATTAAGTCCAAGGAGGAAAAACTTAAAACATTTTAAACATCAGAAGGAAACATAAGGGAGTTTGCAAACATCGTCTAAGAACTATGCTAAACTAAAAAAGGTATATCCAAAGACATATCGTTTGTCACTTGTGTCACAGTTAAGGCAACTAAATAGGGCAAAGAAACTTATGCAAATGCACATTTTTTTTTTGGATATCCTGTAATAGAAATGGTTGTTATCATTTCGAATCATGAAATTTCCTTCAAACTGGCATTTAATCATTTTTGCATATTTTAGCAAATTTTACAATAAATGCATTTTTTTGTTGCATAATTTTGCTTTTCTGATTAACAACTAATTTAAAAAGTAAAACGCCTTTAACTTTTTATGGGAGGTCTTTGGCTAGTCATCTGAAAAACAAAAAAATTAAAAAAAAATTTTACACAGATATCCAGGTAATTTAGGAAACAAATTTTACTGTGGGAATTTTATATGAAAAGGCAATATGCGCGATAAAAAATCTTTGTTTAAAGTCAAAACCAATCAACAACTAGTTACCTGGCTCGATGAGGATTGCGACAAATATAAAGCTCTTCTTTTTCTAGCCGATGCAGGCGCTGCTAAAGGCGGCAAGGGGGTTACAATGATGTTGCATGTGACTTGTTTGTTGAATGGAAGTTTATGTGCGAATTCACTTTATTGAACTGAATTTTCATATATCAAATAAAAGAAAAAAATTATTTTTAAGATTTTCTACAGATTTTGAATGAAAGATGTCCTGGTATTCCGTTTCCTCCAGAGCCAATTATAGCAAGATTGGGAGATATATCAAAAATTTCAAAGAATTTGGCGAAGTGGTAAAAAAAGATCTCCACGATGCCGATTCGACATCGATTTAAAATTAATATTAATTTTATATGTGTCCTTTATGCCAAAATTCAAACCAATTTTTTTTAAATAACATTTTCAAAAAATTTTTTTAATGCCACATGCAATTTGTTGCATATTTTTGAATTTTCAGTGCATATTATATTCGAGTAATAAAATTATTTTTGTGTACTTTTTGCCGGAATTCAAGCATTTTTTTTAAATTAAATTTTTTATGTTTTTTTGTGCATATTTCTGAATTTTAAGTGCATGTTAAATGAGCATATTTTCAATTTTTTAGTATGTATATAAAATACCTTGCCCTTCAAATGACACTTTTCAGAACTAACAGTATTTACACTAAGTTTTTATACCGTCACCCATAGGGATGAGGTACATTTGCTATGGGGAAAAAGTGTAACGCATAAAAAAGACAATGTGGATCCCAGATAATTAAGCATGTCTGTCTGGCTGGATGCCTGATGGACAGGATAACTCGAGTTAACCTTAACAAATCCTTATGAAAATTTAACAGTATTAAAATTTTACACAAAGAAGTAATGGCAACACCCCCGAGACTGGTTAGCTTCGCGTCGGCAAAAAACATGGTGTTGAGTGTAAACTGATTCCCGCATAAAGATATCCACAAGGCGACCTGGATATCCCCTGGTCAAAAGACAAGAAACAAGATTGATCACGTGATAATCAATGAAAGCCTTGTCTCAAGCGTTATGGAAGTACGTATGATGCACCATGCAAACATTGACTCGAATCGCCACCTAGTTGCTGCCACGGTACGCACGCGATGAAGTAGTGCTTAAAACGTTCGTAACAAAACGCATATAAAGCTAGATATCACAAAGCTGAATACCACCGAGATAGCAAATGCCTACTTCAACCAAATATCTCAATTACTGAAAAGAAACTCCATTTATTCTATTGTTCACAATACCCAGTGGCAGCATATTGCGAATTCTATGACCACTACCGCAACGACCGTACTGGGATATGTTAAACCACGCTCAGACAAGTCCTTGTACGATGAAGAATGTCGCGAAAGGTCGGAGAAAAATGATGCTGCACTCACGGAAAAACTGCAGCCAATGGCAACGTGTGCTTTGACTGAACGATATAATGATAAGAGGAGGGAGATAAGACTCCTCTTCAGTCAGAACAGCGTCTATGGTAGAAAAGAGGGAGCCAGGATATCGATCACTACAGGGATAGAGGTGAAGCCTGAAAGTTATACCAAAAGGTAAAAAGCAAAGGTTTTGGAACAGGGATGTCCAACACACTCAAAGTGTGGTACAAAAATGTAGGGAATGCAGCATTATTGGCGAAATCACACCAATCAACGACAACGAGCCAAAATGCGATCGCAAGGCTTAAAAATAATAAAGCAGCGGGAGCCAATGGTCTGCCGGCAACATGCATGCACCAACTCATAAGCAAGATTTTGCTCAAGGAATGCATGCCCGATGATTGGAATCTGGTGTTCTTTGTCCCGTGCTTAAGAAAGGCGAACCAAGTGTGTGTACCGAATATTGCTGGATCAGCCATTTACCCATCGCATTACATGATCCTATGGAGTGTGTTATGTAGAAGACTAAAGCCCATCCTAGGGAATCTTATAGATACTAGTGTGGCTTTAGACCCGGCAATCGAAGTCGAGTCACGCATCAATACTGTTATATCATTATTTCCGGGATAATTGAAAAGCTTCCTCGCCCTTCAGGGGGCTGTCCACCTTCACTGACGGTTCTAAAATGGATATTGGAACAGGATCGGTCATCTTTAGTGAGGATCTCAATCTACACTTCAATTTGGATGATGATTACAGTATGTTTCAGGCGGTGGAGGAAACACTGAAGCGGCCTCAAGCGGCCTCTAAGGCTTTCAAAGGTTATAAAGTCGAGATTACTGTACAGATGTAGGACGGCGCACTCAAATCTGCCGGAGAATAGTGTTCGATTAGCGGATGAACTGGCTCGGAAAGGCTCAGCACTGGAACCCGGCTAATCGGATAGATCAGTGCGACCACCAATGTGTCATTTATACGGAATTGTGACCCTACATCGAACGGCTGGCAAATGCATCCTGGAAACATCGCAACGACTGTGTGGTATCAAGTGATATTTGGCCAGGACTGAATGGAAGACGAACCAGATCTCTATTGGAACTGGATAGGAGGTTCGTTAGACGACTAATTGGAGTAATCACGGGATACTGTGACGTGGCAGACGACACAGGAGGATTATTGTAGGCTTTGCGACGATGAGGACGATTTGTTAGTTTTTAGCCCAGCTCCTCGTTGAAGAAGGAAGCAATTCCTCGGAAAATGGTTCTTTGATAGTGAAGTTCACTGATGGTTTGAGCTGGGTTAAGGGCAGAGGACCATAGTGTCCCTACGAAATCTCACTGCTTGTATAAATGAATTTGAAGGAGAGAACACTCCGGAATTATTTTATAGCACTTCTATCTCTCTTCCTCACTTTACGTTTTTGTGAACTCTTTATTATATTGTCCATTACTCTTTCCTTTATATTTCTCCCTTTTTAAATCAGGACAATCGCATAATGGCCTCCGAGTGGCATGGTTTTGAGCTGTTTCATTAAATATCCTCAACTTAAACCTAAACTTAATGTAAGCCTGGAAATCTGCAGCAGACACTTATCTTACCTATCTTGCTGCACCGCGCAGAATCCTAAGTAAAGATACAAGCGGATCAATCCATTATGGGAATCATCGACACAAAATACATAGCAAAATATTTGGACACATCATTGTATACGGAGAGTATCGCCATCGAATGAACTGCTTAACGGCATCGACGTATTCAATTGCGTCCAAAAAGACCGAATGCGCTGGCTTGGCCACCTTTAACGAATGTTTCAGCTGTAAATTCGACGGTTGGCGTAGGAGGGGGATGCGCTTGGAACCATTTTATGAGGGATGAAGTATTTCACCCTACAAGTAGGAGGGTATATATCATTTGTTACGACGAAGAAGTGTAACACATAGAAGGAATCACTTTAGAACCTAGGCTCATTTGAACCAAATTCGTTTCATGACTTTTTAAGTCGTTTAAGCCCTGTCCGTCCGTCTGGCTGTCCGGCTGGTTCGCACGATAACTTTCGAAAAACACAACCAAAAAAATGTTACACGACTATTTTGGTACCTCCCATACAAATATATTTTTCCGCCTACTTTAGAAATCGAGTAATAATAATAATACACACAATGCGATCGTGCCAGTATTCTGTATTTTGTTAAGATATAACAGGATAAAGTTTTGGAGAACAAACGTGGAAGTCTAGGCACGCCCCATTTGTTAGCTCCCACACAAATTTACTATTCCGCCCATTTTAGAAATCTAGTAACAATATCAATACACCCAACAGGATCGTGCCCAAATTCTGTATTTAGTGGATGAAATCAGGATAAAGTTTTAGAGAAAAAATATTGAAGTCCAGCCACTCCCCATTTGGTACGTCGCATAACCATTTGGTACAGCTCACTTAGGAAACCGATTAATATTATTCATACAACCAACACGACCGTGCTCAAATTCTGTATGTAGTAAAGCTAAAGCAGGATAAAGTTTTGTAGAAAAAAACTGGAAGTCTAGTCACGCCCTTTCTGTTAACTTCCATGCCAATGTACCACTCCTTCCACTTTAAAAATCGAGTAATAATATTAATATACTGGAAAATTTTATGTTTTACTAAGGGTGCGGTTATATGTAAGTCGGTTTTCCCGACTGAGTCTTTCTTACTGGTATGACAAGCTTTTACTAGACATGCCGATTGACTCGAATTTGACAACATCGAGAGGACCGATGACCAACGAAATGTATATGACAGTTGTGACGTGACACGGAAAGACAAGTGTCACGCCTAGCACAAACATTCAACGTATTTCTATACGATTTAGTTTTATAATTATAAATGTTAAATAACAAAAAACAATACATGATTTTGGGACTCAATTCTGAGAACTGCACGTGAAAGTAGCCCCAAAAAGAAGAAGTTCTGCATCATTAGTTTTGTCAAGTTACATGCCATAAAAATTTAATATCAATTTGAAAAGTTAGTAAGTATCGTATAGGATAATTTGTCACGTTTTGATACCTGCAGGTCCTAAATAAAATTTGTCTTTAAATTCCTTTGTGCTGCTTACTAAGTATATTTAACAATATCCTAAATCTTTGCTCCTTTTCTTCATTTAACATCAAATAACTTTTCATCTTCATCTTAAAGCTGTCTTCCGATTACATTTAGTATATCTTAAAGTTCTCTCTCTCTCTCTCTCTCGCCCCCGTTCATTTCATACACATTCATTTCCTATTCCAACGTGAGTTCAAGTGTCATTGTGATACGAAGAAATGTCATTATATGAAGTTGCTCTAAGGCATTTATCTTTATGTATTTATGCGTCCTTTATGACAATCTGCGATGCACGTGTGTGTGTGTGTGTGTGTGAGGCGATAGCTGCCATCCTTAAAACATAGAGTCAGACAGTCCTGCTGCCATATGACAGTCCATTCACACGTCGGTGTTTGTCAGTGGAGGAGGATTATAATAGACTGAAGACATTATAGTATTGTCATATGATAGAGTTTGTGTTAATGTGAGTGGGAAGTTACTGCCAGTTTGCACACACCCAAAGAGAGAGAGAGATAGAGAGAGAGAGAGAGAGAGTGAAAAGATAAGTGAAGTACTCCTTAAGGAATTACTGTTTTATTGTTTGTTAAGATTTGAGAAATTTTAAGTAGAACTTAGCAAGGAAGGATTTCTAGACTCAAAGGGAAACATTTTATACAGATTAAGAGGAGAAATCAATAATGTATTGTTGGCAATAAAATAATGATATTGTCAAGTGTTGTCAAGGGTCATCGTAGAGATATTACATGTTTGTTCATATATAAGCTGTGATTTACTATGGCAGAAAACTGCAATTCATTTTTTAGTACCGAAGCTATGGAAAATTCCAAAAAGATGACATTCGAATACTTGTAAATCTATGACATGTTACTATATAAACTCGGGGACAGAATTGTTGTTGGGTCCTTTTGTTATTGATTCACATATATTTTCCTAAGTACGGACATGAGAACAGTAAACAACAGTCACAATAGCTTTGTACAACATTCATATTTATTATGTAAATATCTTGTACTTACTTCCTCGTATCAACAGAATGCATATCTCTCGTTCAAAGACCACTTAAATACAATTGCAAATACTTTGTACAAATATTGTAAAACTACTAAAGATGTTGATACAAAAAAAAAACAAATTCATGCTGATGTATGCTAACATATGTGTCAAAGAGAACGATAACATGAAAGATCCTTATAGATCCTTATATTCTTTTCAAACATTATTGTCATTTTGCTGTTTGCTGTATGTTCATCTGTACTGCATAGCATTGATAAACATTGTTATATATATATATACCAAATTGCCTTCATAGATAATTTGTATAACGAAATGTTTAAGTCTGTAAACTATTAGATATATATGTTAAGTAAATATCCTAAATGTTTTTTTTGACTACGTCCAGCGTGTATCTTGTATGCTCTGTTTTCTGTAACTCTGTTTGACAGCTTATATCCTCGTGTGTGTAAACACACTCTCACTGTCTCTGTTTTGTAATGTCTTAGGCAAACAACACAAGCTGTCAAGTGTCCTGTATGGCTTTTACCTCCCTCTAGCCCTATTCCTGACAGATAATGTCTTTGGTAAAGATATTTTTTTCTTTCACCATAGCATAGAGAAAAAAGGAAATCTTAGCCCCTCCACAAATTATACACATAGATGAAATCAGTAAAGCTTAATTGGAGCATTGACAATTAGAAGAGATTTGCACGTCCCACATAAAGTTATGTGTGTGTGGGGGGTAGGGGGGTTCGCTATCGGGTATAGTTGCCTGAAGTAAATACAAACATTTGTTCTATCTAGTCGATTTAATGTTAATGGAGTGACAGTTGGTTTATAACCAAAAAACATCAATGGCTAAATTTAGTTAGTTGCGTTCAGGAAATATTTGTGATAAAATTTAATTTGGGTGTAATTAAGAAAGGTTGAGACGACCGTAATATATGTACTGAGAAAGGCATTATCCTTGTAACCAAACAAAAATAGAACGAGAAATCATTTTCATAGGCTCCATTTTAAAGTACAAGCAGATTTGTACGATGCGATGATAAAGCACTTTAGAATATGTATTTTAGAGATATGCGAGCATGAGCATGGAGTTCATCTATGCATCTATCATCATCAAAACAAATTAGTTATACAAACCACTGGTTCCCCAAAACTTTGTGATGTTACAGCTTCACAAAATACAGAATTTGGGTACGATCTCGTTGGGTGTTTAATTAATAATAATCAATTTCTAAAGTGGTCGGATTGGTATATTTGTATGGGAGGTACAAGAAGGGGCGTGGCTTGACTTTCAGATTTTCTTCTCCAAGTTTGAGTTTAAGACGTATTGATATAATTAATCCATCTCTTAAGTGGGCAGAATAGTATATTTGTATGGAAGGTACCAGAAGGGGCGTGGCAAGACTTCCATTGTTTTCTCCAAAACTTTATTCTGTCTTAGCGTTACTAAATACACAATTTGGGCACGACCTTGTTTGGTGCATTGATATTATTACTTCATCTCTATAGTGGGCGGAAAGGTATATTTGTATGGGAGGTACATAATGGGGCTTGGCTAGACTTGAAGTTTTTTCTCCAAAACTTTATCCTGCGTATTGATATTATTAATCGAGTACTAAATTGGGCGGACTGATATATTTGTATGGGAGGTACCAGAAGGGGCATGGCCATGAAGCCCGTTTGCAATACCATAAGCATTTTTGGCGAAATATTAACTTGTGCAAAATTTCATTTGGTTGCGTCTTTCGAAAGTTATCGTGTGTTCCAGCCGGACAGCCAGACAGACGGACGGACGGACAGACGGACATAGCTCAAACGACTTCGAAGTCGTGAATAGAATTTGGTTAAAAGAAACCCAGGGTCTTAAGTGACTTTTTCCTTCCCACCCTACGTGTAGGAGGGTATAAAAATTCTTTTATTGTATCAACAAATTATTTCACTGTCCCACAAAGTAGTTTGACCTAAAAGCATTTTTGTGGCAGTCGGAAAATTTAGTCTGCACAACATCAACTCCGATAACGGATTCCGACTAGTTAGCTTCGCGTCCGCAAGAAACATGGTAGTGAGTGGAACCAAATTCCCTCATAAAGATTTCCACAAGGCAACCTGGATATTCCCTGATTAAAATACAAGAAACCAGATCGATGACGTGGTAATTGATGAAAGGCATGTCTCAAGCGTTATGGACGTGCGTGTGATGTGGTGCAAATATTGACTCGAATCACCGCCTAGTTGCAGCCAAGGGACGCACGCGATTAAGTAATGCTCGTAATCAAACGCAAAGGAAGCTAGACATCACAAAGCTGCATACCACCGATATATCCAATGCCAACTCCAACCAACTCTATCAATTCCTTCAAACCAACCCCCTAAATTCTGATGTTCCCGACACCCAGTGGCAGAATATTCCGAATTCTATGACCACTGCCGCAACGACCCTTCTGGGTTATGTAAAACCATGTTCAGACAAGCCCTAGTACGATGATGAATGTCACGAAATTTCTGAGAAAATGGATGCTGCATACAAGGCAAAACTGCAGCCAATGGCGACGCGTGCGGTGAAGGAAAAAGCGTCTGTGGAAGAAAGAAGGATCCAGGATATCGAAAACCACAGGGTATAGATGAGGCCAAAAAGTTCTACCAAAAGGTTAAAAGCAAAGGTTTTGGAACTGGTATCCCCACTTGTTCCCCACACTTTCGATCTCTACTCGTTCCCCAAGACAATATAAGTAATGAAATCACACCAATCATAGACGGCGGAGTAGATTGTCTACCACCCAGATCAGCACGGCGATCGCAATACTTAAAAATATCAAAGCTGCGGGAGCCGATGGATTGCCGGCAGTGCTTTTTAAAGCCGGCGGCGATGAACTGGTAACATGCATGCACCAGCTCATAAACACGATTTGGCTCAAGGAATGCATGTCCGATAATTGGAATCTGAGTGTCCTATGTCCCGTGTTTAAGAAAGGCGATCCAAGTGCGTATACAAACTATCGCGTGTTAAGCCTTATACCCATCGCATTGTCTAGTGTGTTATGTGAAAGACTGGCGAACCTGATTGGACCTTATCAGTGTGGCTTCACGACCGACCAGATATTCACACTACGACAAATCCTGGAGAATACCCAAGAAATGCAGATCGACACCTACCATCTGTCCATCGACTACAAAGCTGCATTCGACAGTTCGAAAATCCGACACAAATTGTTGGATGCTATGGCTGAGTTTGGTGTCCCCGCGAAGCTAATACGACATTGCGGAATGGCACTGACTGACACGAAGTCTTCAGTGAACATTGGCAAAAATCTGACAGAGCCATACCCAGCAAGAGCCATACAAGGCGATAATCTGTCCTGCGACAAAGTCGGCGAAAGTGGGTCTGGTTATTAATGAGGACAAACAAAGTTATTTGTTTCGACGAACAAGGAGTCCACTCGTCGGGGACGCTGCGTGAACGTTGGACAACTATAACTTTGAAGTGGTAGATGATTTTTTTCTACCTTAGCTCCGCCATAAACAAAAATAACAATGTCAGCCTGGAAATCATATACGAGTATTGATCTCAAACCGCTGCTACTATGCGCTTAGCAAGCGATATAATGACAAAGAGCTGTCTCGAAGAACAAAGATCCAACACTACCAGGCTCTGATCCTACCAGTCGTGCTCTATAGCGCAGTATCCTGGATAGTGACGCAAGCTGATCAATCTATTCTGGGAGACTTCGAGAGAAAAATACTTCCAAAATATTTGGACTCATAATCGTTAACGGCGAGTATCGTCGTCGAATGAACCACGAGCTGTATGAACTGTACAACAACATCGATGTAGTCAAGCGCTTTGAAATAGACAAAATGCGCTGGCTTGGACACGTTGTACGAATGGATGAAAATGTTCCAGCTCGAAAGGTTTTCGTCAATAAACTCGATGGACGGCGCTGGAGGAGGCGACCATAACTTCGTTGGATGGACCAGGTGACGGAACTGTTAAGTAAGCTTGGTATGACGAACTATCTACGGAGTGCAAAAGACCGAATGGTTTTCTACGTGCGGCTACTGATAGATGAATTTCTGTTGTTGCTGCCAGTAAAGAAGAAGAAGAATTGTATCTCTCTGGGCCTACAAATCCAAAATAATAGGCACTGATCCAAAATTAAAATCTATATATATAAAAATGGTGGCAAAAATGTATAGTAATTCATCAATTGAGAACGGATGGGCCGATTTTGCTCAAACCTTTTTTCAGTTGTTCGTTATTGCCAGGAGCAGGTTTATGTGAAAGAAAATTTTCTTCCGGAAAAGTCGGAAAATTGGCAATATCGAAAATTGCCTTTTTGTATGGAATTTTGTGTGCAATTGTTACAGAATGGCTTTTCGAATAGAAAAATGGAAAATTTTTGTTGAAATATGCGGAAAATTCCGGAAAAATTAAAAAGTTTGAATTTGTTTTTTCCACAAAATTTTGCATATTATCGTATGATTTGATAATTTTGGACGATGTAACAGTTAAAAATTTTGGACAATTATTCCGAAATGACCTTCCTAATGGAAAAATAAAAAAAATTCGGTGGAAAACTCGGAAAATTCCGGAAAAACTCTAAAAGTTTTGATTTTTTCGGAAACATTTTGCATCGCAAATTGAATTTATGTATAACATTTTGTGTGCAATTGTTCCGTAGTGGCTTTTCGGTTGAAAATATAGAAAATTTTGGTTGGAAAATTACAAAAAATTCCAAAAATTTTAATTTTTCTTTCGACGAAATTTTACATTTTATTGTGTTTTGATAATTTTAAATGATGTATATGTGAAAAATTCGGATAATCATTCCGAAATGACTTTTCGAATGGAAAAATAAAAAATTCTTGGTGGAAAGCATGGAAAATTCTGGAAAAAACTTGAAAATTTTGGATTTTTTCGACGAAATTTTTCATTGTGCCAAATTCGTTGTAATGCTTGGAAAAATTCGGTTTATTGTGAAATATATATGTATGAAAACGGTGTGAACAGTATGTAGTAATTCATCAAGAGAGAACGGCTGGCCCATTTTGCTCAATTTTTATGCAAGATATCTATGGGAAAATCCTTCGGAAAAGTCAGGAAATTGGAAAAATCGAAAATTGATTTTTTGTATGGAATTTTGTGCGCAGTTGTTACGAAATGGCTTTTCGAGTGGAATAATAGAAAATCCTTAGGGAAAAACTCGGAAAATTCCGGAAAAGTGCAATTTTTTTTTCTTTTTTATCGAATTTTTTTTTGCAATTTTCGCATGATTTGATGGTTTTGAACGATGTTTAGGAGGAAAAATTCGGTTAAATGTTGACTGGTAAAGAGATAAATAATATTTAGTTAAAAAATCCGTTGAACCCGACGGGATGTGCGGCAATCTGCTGTCGACATTGGGAATGCCAGCGCCAAATCGTTCGATGTAAGATGCGAATTTTAACGGGAGCAAGACTATAATCTAGATGAGCTGACCGGAAGAGTTCAGTCAAATGTGCCGCTGTTAAATACCGAGTACAAGAACGTGTACGATTCACGATGAAACTGGAGGCATTTACTTTCTCGATGCTCCGAGTGGGACAGCCAACTCATTTTTTTGTCGATTCCGGCAACAATTTGATCAATATCTCAAATAACGTTAGCAGCTGCATCGTCTGGCATACCTGTAACATTGTTGTAACATTCGAACTGCAAATTCCACTTTAAAACTGTCGATGAATCTTCTCACGGTTGAAAAGCCGAAGTACACAATGACCAAGAATTTCGCAACGGCGAAGTAGATGCGGGAAAGCCAAATCAACATTTCGGAAAAATGCGCGATAACGAATAAACGGGCTTTGGAAGTAGTTGACCGAACGATAAAGGATTTACGAGGGGATTTAAAACGATTTGGTGGGGCTTTGATTTTGCTCAAAATGTCTAATGCTGCTTATTTACTAAAACCATGCTTGAAAACGTCGTCAATGTTTAGAAATTGTAATTGACCAAAAAATTAGGGGCTCATTCCAGAACCTCCCATCTTCTGCCGAATTCCCGAAACAACTGATAGCGCTAGGCAATGGCCAAATTCGGGTTGATGTTTCGACTGAATTGATATCGTTCCCTGCAAATTTTTGCCAGTTCACATCGTTGAAAATGTAACTCATGACATTGCACAAAATTATAAAAATCTCGATTGGATTAATTTAATCAATAGCTAGAATTTCAAATTACAAAGTTAAATCGCTTGAGAACTGCATTCGTATGGATGAAGTGACCAACAATCCGACCGAATTTTCAACTCGCTTAATGTGCCGCATAATTTACAGATAAATGGTACACGGTTGTCCTTATCTTACGAATCAGATAATTCCAACTGATCATCCATTCCAATTCCCCGACGACAATCAATAAATCGCAAGGCCAATCGTTGGAAGTATGTGAGATTAATCTCGAATTTCCCTATTTTACGTGCGGTCAGCTGAACGTTGCCTTTTCAAATTTTGGAGAACCGCCTTCGTTGTTTGTTTTTGCGGCGGAAAACTAATCGACAAACTTTGTTTATCAAGGCATAAAATTGGGGCGAGACGAAGTTCGCCGGGTCCGCTTGTTACAACATATTTGTGTAGCTAGGTATAAAATGTTATCTTTCTAGCACTAAAAAGAGTTTTGCCACGCCCACTCCCCCCACTGATCCAAAATTAAAATTTCGTCTGCATATTCATATTCGTGTTGGCGAGTACTATTTGTGTGCCAAATTTTATCTCTCTAGCTCTAAAAAAAAGTTTTTGTCACACTGCTCCGCCCACTAAGCCAAAATTAAAGTTTCGTCTACATATTTATATTCATGTTGCCGAGTGCTATCTGTGTACCAAAATTTATCTATATAGGGTTAACATATAGTTTTGCACAGCCCTCTCCGCCCACTGAGCTAAAATTAAAATTTCGTCTATATATTTATACTCATTTAGCCCAGTACCATCTGGGTATCAAATTGTATCTCTCTAGAGCTAAAATGCAATTTAACCAAGCCCTCTCCGCCCACTGATCCAAAATTAAAATGTCGTCTGCATATTTATATTCGTGTTGCCGAGTACTATCTGTGAACCAAATTTTATCTCTCTAGCTCTTAAAAAAGTTTTGCCATGCCCACTTCGCCCACTGATCCAAAATTAAAATGTTGTCTGCATATTCATATTCGTGTTGCTGAGTAATATCTGGGTATCAAATTTTATCTTTCTAGCTTTAAAAAAAAGTTTTGCCACGCCCACTACGCCCATAATGTCAAAATTCCTAAAGTTCATAGCATACGGTAATTTAAATGTGTAACATATTTTAAAAGATCGTTATAGTGTTATTATTGATATATTAGAAAAAGTATTTTGATATCTAATATGTGAAATAACTCTGATGGCTGTATAGTGCTACCTATGACGATCACTTTATGTCAAATATGTATCCTCTTTTTCAACGTTCCGTGCCATGCCAAGTGTTACTTAATACCTGCATTATTTAAAAAAAAACGAAAAACTTTAGATGATACCTTAATTACTAATGTGCTCGAAATATGTTTCATGAAACTTTCTTAATCGGATTTTAGCATATCTCTGTCATTGGCAAAACTTTTTCACAAGTACGAGGAAGATATTTTGCCACGCAGTACGACAATATAATACATCATATATGTGAATAATCGTTGGCTTCTTATGCTTCAGCTACCAAGAATTTAACGAAGTTATCTAAAACTTGCAATATACTGACATTAATTAAAACAATGTATTCTTTTAAGCGAAGGGTAAGTACTGTAAGTACTGCATACTTTAAGGATTTATAAGAACACATTTCATATTAAGTGGATTTTTGAACGTTTCCAACTTTATACGAGTACCATTTAAATTCACTTACCTCGTAAAAGTAAAAAGAATTTAAATTATCATCATCGTCCATATTGCTCATGCCACCCATCACGCCCGTGGCTGTGCTATTCCTGCCATTAACACTGCCATTACCACTCACAAAGACGCCAGGCAATAGATCACTCTCAAAGAACATTGACGCCGTCGAAGGTGATGTAGCGGAAAAGGATGAGGTTGATGACGTTACCGATGATGATGTTACGGCTGCTGCTGCTGTTGACGATGTATTTGCTGCCGCCGCCGCCATGCTTAATACTGACGCTGTAGGCGTTGTTACTGAGGTGGGGGGTAATGTTGTGGCTACCAGTGTTGAGGTTAGCGCCGAAACCGCGGATGTTGTTAACAACATATAAGGTGACCGGGTCGAGGTAATCACAGTACTGTCAGCTGTGGTCGATGTTTTCATTGCAGCCATAAGAACGTGTGAAACTGCAGGTGAGGTCGTTGTTGTATTGTTATTATTGTTATTCGCATCACTGGAAAACATTTGTAGTTGTAGGCCAGTGTCCAGAACAATGTGTGGTGACAACATCATTGCTGGCACTCTAGTGGTGGCAGATGGCTCCAATAACTGATGATAGTTTTTATCATCCAGTGCTGTGTATGTGATTGTTTCTAACCACTGGTCATACGGAGGAGGATTCGTTGTAAATGCTGCTGCGTTAGCATAAGTAAACATTGTTTTTGTGCTAGATTTTGTAATCGAACGAGTGGATGTTGTTGTCGTTGTTGTTGTTGCTATTGTTGTTGTATGTTCAGGGTTAGGACAAACACATTCGAGGCAATTTAAGTGCAATTTTACAGAGATTTGTGGCAATTGTGGTTGTAGTAGAGTGGTTTCATTGGTCAAGGATTGAGTTGTTGTCTTTGTTGTTGTTGTTGTAGTTGTATGTAAATGCCATATTAGTCTTAAACAAAGCATTGCCTTATCTTATAGGAATCTGGGTTAAATAAATGCCTGCAAAAATAATGAATACAAATATTGATTAATTTAAGACGTTTGCAAAATATTTTCTTAAATTTTCTAATTGCAAATGAAATAAAGAGACGTATTCTAAGGACCTTGTCAAACGAACAACTAAAGATGCAGCAGTAATAAGTTGAAAAAAAAGCATTGTTCATAAAACATTATTTTTTAGTAATCATAAGAATGAAGAGTGAATACAAGTATCATGCGTCTGGGAAAATTCGTTATATAGAAACTACTGATTATTTTAATCACTAACTTCTTTTTTCATTTAGATGTTATTTTGATACATTCAAATTTATATAAAAACGTAAATTAATTTTATCGAAAAAATCTTCACATCTATTGAGGAAGGAACAAATAATATGGAAAAACGAATGATGCGTTTTGTACTAACAAGAATATTAAAAGTAATCTTGATACAATAACACAACAGAAATTAATTTTATCAACAGAATCACTTTTTGATACAGCCCAACAGTCGGAAAATTTAGTCTGCATACTGACACATCGCCAAACGGAATCAGACTGTTTGATTACTCTGCAGCAAGGAATATGGTAATTAGCAACACACGAATTGACCACAAAAACATTCACAAGGTAACGTGGATATCACCCGATCAAGTAACGAAATTGATCACTTCTTAATCGATGGAAGGTACATGTCTTAGACCACCTCACTGGAATGAAAGTGCGTACTAGGCTAAGCAGGGCGGATAGTGAATAGTGATAGTGAAAGCTGGGCATCGCTAAACTGCAGACCGCGGAGATAGCCAACGCCTGTTCCAACCAACTCACTCAACTACTTCGTGATGCTCCAACTCCCGAAAATACTAGCGCGCAATGACAATATGTTGCCCACTCGATGGAAAGGACTGCGCGGTCCGTTCAGGAGTATGTGAAGCCCTTAAACGATAATGCCTGGTACGATGACGAATGCTGCAATGCCACCCGGGAACAAGATGCTGCAAACAGGGCCAAACTGCAGCCAATGGCAACGCGAGCTATTCATGAAAAGTACAGGGAGAAGAGGCGGAAGGCGACACGACTCTTCAGGCGAAAAAACGAGAGCTGAAGGAGCGGAATAATGTGTGTTTTGAAGAATACAGGAACAGAGGTGAAGCCCGAAAATTCTACCAGAAGATAAATGGTAGGGTACATGGAACAGGTCTTTCCTCCTGTAAAGACAAGTATGGTCAGCAGGTTACTGATTTCGAGACTCGTATTTTTTGGTACTATAAGGAAATTTTTTGCACAATAAAATTACTGTTTGGGACAGTAAAATTTCTTTCCAGAAGCAGTAAAAGTACTTTTCAAAACTGTTAAGGTGCTTAAAGGTACAATGAAAGTACATTTAATGAAATAGTATCAAGTTTCGGTACAATAAAAGTACTTTCTAGTACAATAGGGGCCGGCAACTACCATGTGCGGGATCCAGGGTTCTATTCCCACCTCCAGTCATCAACATTTTCGTTTCATTGCCGGCCCCCTCGATGTTGTCGACAGCAACTTCACAGTATAAGTATCGAGTCAATCGGCATGTCTAGTAAAAGCTTCTCAAACAGTGACGTTCGCATTCGTCGATAAACAAGTAGGTGCCGTTAGTTGTGAATCTACAAATAGAAAGCGTGTTAATTCACAACAGCGCGAGAAGTTATCCCATAACTCATTCATGGAGTGCAAAGGAAAAAATAATTTTTCTTTTTTTAAATGCAATAAATGTACATTTTCGCACTTTAAAGCACATTCTGATAAAAATTAAAGTACTTTTGCTACTTTTTGGTCCGGTAAAAGTTATTTAAAAGTACTTATTAGTACATTGAAAGTAATTTTTGGAATAAAAAATTTACTGCTAGGTAAATAAAAGTACTTTCTGCTACAATAAAATTCCTTTATGATGCAATAAATGTAACTTTTGGTACAATAAAAGTACTTTTTGTTGCATTGAAATTAGTTTTTGGTATAATAAAAGTACTTTTTGGTACAACACAAGTACTTTCTAATACAATAAAAGTTCCTTTTGATACAATAAAACTGTTTTTTGATACAACAAAAGCACTTTTTGGTACTATAAAGTACCTGAAATAAAAGTAATTTTTGACCCAATAAAAGTAATTTTTGGTACAGCTTTTTATCACAATAACATTACTTTTAAACGTTTTGATCTAGTAAAAGTCATTCGGATACTATTTCTGTACTTTTTGGTATAATAAAAAAACTTTTTTGGTACAATAAAAGTACTTTTTGATGCAATTAAAGTAATATTTGGGACAAAATAAAGTACTTTTTGGTACAAAAAATTTACTTTATGTTACCTAATTTTTATGACGATAAAAGTACTTTTGATACTTGTTGGTACAATAAAAGACTTTTTGTACATTTGGGTATAAAAAAAGTACTTTTTGGTATAATAAAAGTACTTTCTGAAGCAGTAAAAGTTCTTTTTGATACAATAAATTTTCTTTTTGATGCACTAAAAGTACTTTTTGGTACAATAAATGTACTTCTTGAGACAATGAAAATAGTTTTTGGTACAACTAAAGTACTTTTTTGTACAGCTTTTTTCCACAGTCTAGTAAAAGTCCTTTTGATACTTCTTCTGTTCTTTTTGGTGCAATACAAGTAGTTTTTTAATACAATAAAAGGTTCTTTTGGTACAATAAAATTACTTTTTGATCCAACAAAAGTACTCTTTGGTACAGCTTTTTGTTTGTATCATTGCTGGTACAATGATCCTATTTTTGTACATTATGGTATAATAAAAGTAATGTTTGGTACAATCAAAGTAATTTTTGGTACAACAAAAGTACTTTTTGGTACAAAACAATTACTTTCTGATATAATAAAAGTTATTTTTAGTACAATAAACAACAAAAGACTTTTTAGGACAATAAACAACAAAAGACTTTTTAGGACAATAAAAGTACTTTTTGGGACAATAAAATTACTTTTTGCATTCGCCATATCGACATTCTTGTTACAGTTCATAAAAACTTCAGAAAACGTGTGCAGCAGTGTGTGGATAGCGAAGGTCGACATTTACCAGATACACTATTTAAAAACATGTTATTTACAAATTCCCTTACTGTTCAATATAAAATAAATTTTTCTTTTGTTCATACTTTTTTTATTTCATTCCCAAGTAAGAATATTACCGCACTCCACCCTGTAAAACCACTGCAGTTTTTAAATTACTTATCATTCTTTTGTTGGCAATTCGTACTATTACAGATACAGAAACATCTCTCTATATCATCACTTATCACTTTATCAATCCCTCATACAGTACATAACACATATCACATAAACAGAAAAAACAACACATCTTTTCCATCAGTCTAACACATTGACAAATTTACGAACAACATAACTTATATTTACACTGCAAGCGAAATTGTCAACAAGTTTGAATGACAACAAATTTAAAGTGAATATTTGTCACCAGGAAAACATGTGGCGTGCCCCCTACCTTAAGGCTGTATATTTAAGAGGGAATTTTTAACTATTAAGGACATTGTGTGGTTCGCTTGATGTTAGCACTAAACCTGAAAAAACATGGTGACATTGAAATAGCTTTCAGTAATTTAGCCTCCCAGCGGTAAAAGTACCCATTACATAGGAGTGCCATATGCCGCTTAATCGGTGCGCTTTCGCTTACAAAGTAAGCGACGAAGTCAGTAAGTCTAATTCCAGTTGCAATTACATTATAAGCGGAGTTTAAAGCAGGTTTAATAACACGCTTGATTACGAAGTAAGTGACAATGTCAGTAGGTACCATTTCAATCGGAGTTATAATGAATGGACGATATTTTTTACATTGCATACTCTTGACGTTCTTAGAACTTATCTTACAATTTCATACTGATGTCATGGTTTACTAAATAAGTACTTCGTTTCATTTATCGCGGGGGACTCCTAGCGTTAAAAATACCCATTACGATATCGCTGGTGTCAGCTATATTTAATAGCAATCAGTGATGATTCTCTCGCTTATGTTCCGGCTTACATTTACACGGGAGTGTCATAGGCCGTTAAATCGGTGCGCTTTGGCTTACAAAGTAAGGGAAGATGTCAGTAAGTCCCATTTCGATTGTAATTACATTATAAGCGAAGTTTTATGCGAGATTGATAACATGCTTGATTACGAAGTAATTGATAGTAGGTGTCATTCCAATAGCATTGTAATCGGAGTTATAATGAGTAGACGATGTTATTTTCATTACACACGCATTACACAGTCATACTGATGTCATGGATTACTTAATTGGTACTTCGTTTCATTTACCGCGGGGGACTATCGATAATTTAGCCTCCCTTTCCCAGCGGTAAAAATACCCATTACGTAATAACTGATGTCAGCTATATGAAGTAGCATTAAGTGATGATTCTTTCGCTTATGTTCCGGCTTACATTTACACGGGAGTGTCATAGGCCGTTAAATCGGTGCGCTTTGGCTTACAAAGTAAGGGAAGATGTCAGTAAGTCCCATTTCGATTGTAATTACATAAGAAGCGAAGTTTTATACGAGATTGATAACACGCTCGATTACGAAGTAAGTTACGATGTCAGTAGGTGTCATTCCCATCGGAGTTTTCATGTGTGGACGATACTTTTTACATAACATATTTAGATCACTCACTTACAATGTCATAGTGACGTCATGGATTACTAAATAGGTACTTCTTTTCATTTACCGCTGGGCTGCCTCTGTTCTCTCTTTCTTTCTCTCTTTATTCCTCTGCATGACATTGTATTTCACTTAGAATATCATAGATTTAATATTGATTTCGTCGCTGATTACACTATGACACAATTTGATGGTCATTGTCTCGGGGGTGCACCAAACCAATATCAAACGATAGCATTTGACCTCAGTAACAAAACCCTAAACTCCATTTGCCCCACAACGTCACAAATTTTTTTTACAGTGGTTTGAAGTTTGATTTTTTTGGTCAAAAGTTGAATCAATAAATATGAAAAATCATCTGTAAAAGTACGTTTGGGGTATTTCATGTCTTCGGAGACCTATATTAAAACAATCAGGGGAATATTTTCTCGGAACATTTTAACCCTCTAGCTCCCTCCCGAATGGGACATTTTTGGCCCAATTTTGAAAAACGGTTTAAAAGTCAACTTTGGACGGTGGTCAAGGATTAGAATCTTCGATAGAAATATTCTCCGGAAAATTTCACTAAGAGTCACCGAAGACAAATAACCTCTACGAGTCAAAGGTTCCAAAATAAAATCAAAATGAAATGTTAAAAAGTCTATTTTTCAGCAAACAGTGCAACGCACTTTTTCGGGAGTGAACCAAGCCAATATCAAACGATAGCATTTGACCTCAGTAACAAAACCCTAAACTCCAATTTGCTCCACTACGTCACAATTTTTGTTTACAGTGGGTTAAAGTTAGATTTTTTTAATCAAAAGTCAAATAAAAGAAAATGAAAAATCATGTTTAAAATAGGTTTGGGATAGTTCGTGTCTGCGGAGACATACATTAATATTTTCAGAGGAACATTTCTTCAGAACATTTGAACCCTCCAGCTCTTACCCTTAGGATGAATTTTGAAAAACAGCTTAAAAGTCAAATTTCTCAAAATATTCAAAATGGGTGGCAGATAGAGGGTTAGAATGTTTTGAGGAAATATTCCCCGGAAAATTTTAATGTAGGTCTCCGAAGACATGAACTATCCCAAATCTATTTTTACACATGATTTTTCATTTTCTTTTATTTGACCTTTGACCCACTGTATACAAAAATTGTGACGTAGTGGAGTAAAATGGAGTTTAGGGTTTTGTTACTCAGGTCAAATGGTATTGTTTGATATTGGTTTAGTTCACTCCCGAAAAAGTGCGTTGCACTGTTTGCTCAAAAATAGACTTTTTAACATTTCAGTAACATTTCATTTTGATTTTATTATGGAACCTTTGACTCGTAGAGGTTATTTGTCTTCGGTGACTCTTAGTGAAATTTTCCGGAGAATATTTCTATCGAAGATTCTAATCCTTGACCTCCGTCCAAAGTTGACTTTTCAAAAGTTTTTTAAAATTGGGCCAAAAATGTCCCATACGGGTGGCAGCTAGAGGGTTAAAATATTCCGAGAAAATATTCCCCTGATTGTTTTAATATAGGTCTCCGAAGACATGAAATACCCCAAACGTACTTTTACAGATGATTTTTCATATTTATTGATTCAACTTTTGACCAAAAAAATCAAACTTCAAACCACTGTAAATAAATTTGTGACGTAGTGGGGCAAAATGGAGTTTAGGGTTTTGTTACTGAGGTCAAATGCTATCGTTTGATATTGGTTTGGTTCACCCCCGAAAAAGTGTGTTGCACTGTGTTATTTATAACTCTGTGCACTTAAATGCCAATAGACTGTGAACAGGATTTGTGCACAATGAAATTGTTTTTGACATTGTCTAGCGTAGGCACAATAGTCTGGTCAGTATGAGATAAGTCAACGCAATGTGTTATGTGTCGAGCCTACACATTATAAGCTTCTTAAACAATGAACGCCAAAGGTCAGAGGGTTTATGGTGTCCCACTTGACTGTTGGTGGGTATTATGATTAAACAAACGAACAATGGGCAAGGATCAAATTATAGAGCGAAATTAAAATGAAAATTTGATCAGATATGAATACGACTTTTGATATTTTGTGTTATTATACAAAGCAGAGTATACATTGTTATCTTAGTATTTTACATGTCTCTCATATTGTTTGCAGCAGTTTATTGAACTTTGTATAATGAAGACAGTGACAATTATTATAACTAACACTGTTTATTAATTAAGTATATTAAACACAGCACAGTACAACATATGATTTTGGGACTCAATTCTAAGAACTGCACGTGAAAGTAGCCTCCAAAAGAAGAAGTTCTGCATCATTCGTTTTGTCAAGTTACATGCCAAAATAATTTAATATCGATTTGAAGTTAGTAAGTATCGTATAGGGGATTTTTTTTTGTCGTTTTAGGGTCTTTTGTTATATGGTGGCGTATGATTATCATAAGTAATATTCCACGTAAATCATACGCCACGGATTACAACAGTTTTATTGTAACTGCTACAAAATAAACCCAGTTCAAAATCATTTGATGAATGGAAAAATGGAACTGTTGCTACTGTAGGGAAACGTTATATGAACAGATTATAGGAATTGTTCTTAATTTTTTTTAAAATTTGTTTCAGCTAAATCGAACTGGTGGTTCTCGAGTTATGTCAAACAAAAGAGGCTAAAACGTGACAAATTCCCCTATACGATACTTACAAAATTCAAATCGATATTAAATTATTATAGCATGTAACTTGACAAAACGAATGATGCAGAACTTCTTCTTTTTGGAGCTACTTTCACGTGCAGTTCTCAGAAATTAGTCCCAAATCCATGAGCTGAAAAATGTTGTACTGTTTAATCTAACCATCTGAATTTTTTGTGTTTATTAAAGGATCCCACTCCTTTTATATTAATTTTCGCATAAGCTTTATGTGCACAACTTAACGATTTTGCTCTGAAATCCGCCACACATGTTTCATTACTACTACAGTTGTGCTGCTTTATGTGCTCTCTTTCCCCGTTGCCAAACCGTTACTCCCTCAAAAGTTAAACAAACATTTCAGTTACCACACTGCCAACAGCTCTACGTGTAAATTGTTTGTAAATATCCCTAAAAATAACAACAAACAATATTTGTGAGCTCTAAACAAAATGTTTGTTTATCTCATCAAATCAAAAGTCTAAGCGTCTACCACGAATTTGTCATAAAGAAATATGATTAAAATACAAAACAACAAAACCGAAAACAAATCAATGATGGCATTTGGAAGCGTTGTCTAACCCCCGTCATAACATGCTCAGGAAAAATAAACACACGTGCTCCGCCAAAAGGCAAATCGCTCACAAAACCCAAAGATGTTCAATAGGGATATTGAAAAATTGAGACCACAGACAAGTGTGTCGCGGGGAGGGAATAGAGGTTTTGTTTATGGTTTATTTTACTATGGCTTTACAACAAACATCGTAAACATTCAAGCCATTCAACTAAATCTTTTTGAAGACGAACGAAATCCTTCAGCCTTATGACAAACTTGTGCAAACACACACACAGCTTCAGCCAGCTCCCTCTCGCAATTTAACGGTTCAGCGCGTGGTTCTTCGTATTTGAATTTGCCAAGCAAGATTCGTTGTAGGGAAATCAAAGGATATGTTTCGGAAAATGATGTTCACATTATCTACGCTTAACATAACATAAATTACGATAATTTTACATGCAAATTATGTGCGTGTAATTTGATTAGTAAAGTATTTAAGGTTTCGCGTCACATGCAAATACTCAAACAGGGCTTAAGCGGTGTGAAAGTGTTGGTAACACACAAAGCCATACACGCCCACCCACAAGTACTCTTCACCATACACATCGTCAAATTCGTATTAAATCTTAGGCATTCCTTTGATTGGTAATTGCTTTAACACACACAAACACACTCGAGTACACACACAGTGTCCTTTAGAGAGCGTGCTGCAAAGTCTCAGTGGTGGAAATTGAGGGCTTAAAAGGCCTTCAATCTTAAATTTTTGTACGATCCACCATTTCCATTTAACATTTTATAACATTTGGTGATAAGGCCACCTCTATTGCTTTCAGAAAAAGGACTTCTAATTGATAAAGGAACTGTTGAGAGTCGCTGTGAAGATGAGCCACAGTAATTGTTTTTTTTAATAGATCTGGAGAAATGCATTTGCTTTACAAGGACAACTAATGACTTCGCGACCAAAATAACAAACCAGACCAAACCAAACCAAGAACACCCAGTGATGATTCTCTCGCATATGTTCCGCCTTACATTTAGACGGGAGTGCCATAGGCCGTTTAATCGGTGCGCTTTTGCTTACAAAGTAAGGGAAGATGTCAGTAGGTCCCATTTCGCTTGCAATTACATTATAAGTTAAGTTTTATGTGAGCTTGATAACACGCTTGATTAAAAAGTAAGTGACGATGTCAGTAGTTGTCATTTTAATCGGAGTTATAATGAGTGGACGATAATTTTTACATTATACACAAATGACATTCTAAGTACTTAGATCCATCGCTAAAAATGGCATTCTGATGTCATGGATTAATTAATAAGTACTGCGTTTCATTTACCGCTGGGTATTTAGTAGCAATCAGTGATGAATATTTCGCTTATATTCCGCGTTAAATTTACCATCGGAGGCCGTTTAGTCGGTGCACTCTCGCTTACAAAGTAAGCGACAATGTCAGTAGGTGTCATTTCAGTTGCAATTACGTTATAAGTGGAGTTTTAAGAGGCGTTAATAACACGCTTAATTACGAAGTAAGTGACGATGTCACTAGGTGTCATTTCAGTTGCAATTACGATTACGAAGTAAGTGACGATGTCAATAAGTGCCTTTTCAGTCGAAATTAATTTATGAATTTTACAATTTTTGTGCCTTTTTTGGATTTACGGAGAATCTTATGAATTTTACAAATTTTGTGAATTTTATGAATTTTATGAATTTTATGAATTTTTTAATTTTTTAATTTTTTAATTTTTTGAATTTTATGAATTTTATGAATTTAATGAATTTTATGAATTTTATGAATTTTTTGAATTTTATGAATTTATGAACTTATGAATTTTACGAATTTTATAAATTTAATGAATGTAATGATTTTAATGAATTTACTGAATTTAATAAATTTTATGAATTTAATGAAATTTATGAATTTAATGAAATTAATGAATTTATAGAATTTAATGAATTTAATGAATTTAATGAATTTAATGAATTTAATGAATTTAATGAATTTAATGAATTTAATGAATTTAATGAATTTAATGAATTTAATGAATTTAATGAATTTAATGAATTTAATGAATTTAATGAATTTAATGAATTTAATGAATTTAATGAATTTAATGAATTTAATGAATTTAATGAATTTAATGAATTTAATCAATTTAATGAATTTAATGAATTTAATGAATTTAATGAATTTAATGAATTTAATGAATTTAATGAATTTAATGAATTTAATGAATTTAATGAATTTAATGAATTCAATGAATTTAATGAATTCAATGAATTTAATGAATTTAATCAATTTAATGAATTTAATGAAATTAATGAAACTAATGAATTTAATGTATTTAATAAATTTCATGACTTTAATAAATTTAATGAATTTAATAAATTTAATGAATTTAATGAATTTAATGAATTTAATGAATTTAATGAATTTAATGAATTTAATGAATTTAATGAATTTAATGAATTTAATGAATTTAATGAATTTAATAAATTTAATGAATTTAGTGAATTTATTTAATTTAATGAATTTAATAAATTTTATGAATTTTATGAATTTAATGATTTTAATGAATTTAATTAATTTAATTAATTTAATGAATTTAATGGATTTAGTGAATTTTATGAATTTAATGAATTTAATAAATTTAATGAATTTAATGAATTTAATGAATTTAATGAATTTAATGAATTTAATGAATTTAATGAATTTAATGAATTTAATGAATTTAATGAATTTAATGAATTCAATGAATTTAATGAATTTAATCAATTTAATGAATTTAATGAAATTAATGAAACTAATGAATTTAATGAATTTAATAAATTTAATGAAATTAATGAATTTAATGAATTTAATGAATTTAATGAATTTAATGAATTTAATGAATTTAATGAATTTAATGAATTTAATAAATTAAATGAATTTAAAAAATTTAATGAATTTAATGAATTTAATGAATTTAATGAATTTAATGAATTTAATGAATTTAATAATTTTAATGAATTTAATGAATTTAATGAATTTAATGAATTTAATGAATTTAATGAATTTAATGAATTTAATGAATTTAATGAATTTAATGAATTTAATGAATTTAATGAATTTAATGAATTTAATGAATTTAATGAATTTAAAAAATTTAATGAATTTAATGAGTAATTAAATATAACGAACTTTATGAAATTAAGAAAAATATGAATTTTATATATAAAAAGAATTTAATGATATTTATATTTATAAATTTATGAAATTTATAATTTAAAAAAAAAGAAACGATAACTTCTTGTCGATCTCAACTGTAGCCTGCTATATGTCTTAAATAGTGAAGGCCTTGATAATTCCCTTTAATGGCAATGTTCTTGTTTGCCAGTGCTCTTCGCTGTAAGTGTTAGCATTTTCAAGCTTTAAGGTAATTTCCTAATATATTTGCTTATGTTGATGTTTACTAATTCTTAGAACTTATTAAAGGCAGTAATTATTTTATGTGCTTCCCAAATATTTTCAAAATGGTTTTCGTAGATTTTATACTTGCGGCCGTAGAAATTTATATTGATTTAATTTTAATGAATTTTCTTAAAATAATAAAATTAATTCTTAAGACTGCCACAGCCGCATATAGAACTAATATTATTAGATCAACAGTACGCTATGAAGTTTCATTGTGTACGTGCAGTAAAATGTCTATACTGTTGCCATAGCGATGAAATTAGTGGGTGAGCGATGTGAGCGTATTTCGTCCTTTATATAATGTAAATGAATGTTTTTTTGATTTTTTGTCTAACCAATATCTATTTAATCAGATAGTATTTTTCTAAAAACTATGAACCATATTCCTAGTTATGTAGTCTACACACACACACACATATATATTGTAGAAATATGGTTCGTTGTCACTATTATGCTCAGTGTATTTTTGACAAAGTCCAAAGTTAATTGTTGTGCAGACTTGATGTGAAATCACATAAAATGTAAACTTAAATACGATTTGAAACAAAAGAACCACCAGATGGAAATGACACAGAGGTCAAGTTATTCTTTTGTTTGGCTCAATGACCGTCAATATGAAATCAATAACCAATGCAGCATGGACATCCCTTTTGGTTTGTATCCGCCGTACGAACACGAATAAATTCTATGACACCGCATTATGACAAAGATTGGCTGTGACGGTAATGGTTTGAATAGAGATATCTACTGAAACAGAGGGAAAGGAGTAATTCTGATTGCCAATATAGTAATGTAATTATACGATAAGCGTAATGTAGCTACTTAGTCATACGAACTGCATTTTTTTGCTATCACAAGGACATTGCACCATCTTGACGTATTATTTTTTATAATTTCAGACACATGAGTAAATTTTTGCAATACTATATAATTTTTAAATCATTTCGAAAGTGTTAAGAGGGGGGTCAGCTATTGTGAACTAGGTGTTCCAAACATATTGTTTTCAAAGTCTTTTTCCTCTACAACATAAGTTTTTGGAAATCGGAAATACATATAGATTCAAATGTTCCTGCATCATATTCCAATGTTAATACCCGTGTTTTTTACAGTAAACCAAATTTAAATTTTAAACACTTTACAAAGTCAACTAACCATAGCAACTGCCTACAACTCACCTACCGTTGAGTCGTCACTTTAACTCGAAGTCATTGAAATTAATGACAATAGAGCCACAATGACTTCATGACCTGCCTTAGAAGTCGTCTAAACAAATTTAAATTTATGTTGCACCAGAGAATACGATATGTACGTGAACTTTTGGCAAGTTCTTACTTTTACTTAACGAAATATGCAAAATTGTTAAAATAGCACAGAATGAGAATTGTTCGTTTTTGTGTCTTTTGACATTTGATTTTGCACGCTAACGAAGAAGATTCGAACAAGAGTAATGACATCGTCAACATATTGGCGCGACAATCACTTGAGAATTGTTGAACAAATCCGAAATTCAAATAAACTGAAATCGAAGCAGTGCATTGTTTGGTTTCCCTCCATAATTTAAGGGAATAAGTATTTAAAAAAAAAATGTGGCGCAATTTAAAATTTTACCATTATATACAAATTAAGGTGAGCAACATGGGTTTTAATTAAATGAGCGAACATAGGCAAAGTTGTTAAAAAATACAATAGATGGAGAATGGACTTTTTGATCATCCATTTCACAGACGTCTTGTAAAACAAACTCCATAAGCAATAATAGAATAGATGTTGAAGAAAAATATAAAAACAAAAACATGTGAAATTCTATTAATTTTACGAATGTTTTGAATTTTATAAATTTTATGAATTTTATGATTTTTATGAATTTTATAAATTTTATGATATTTTTATAAAATTCATAAATTTTGTTTTATAAATTTTATAAATTTTATAAATCATATAAATTATATAAATTTTATAAAATTTATCAATTTTATAAATTTTATGAATTTTATAAATTTTATATATTTTATAAATTTTTATGAATTTGATAAACTTTTTTAAATGTTTTGAACTTTACGATTTTTACTAATATCATAAATTTTATGAATTTTATAAATTTTTATAAATTTTATTATTTTTAAGAATTTTGTTAATTCTTAAATTTTATGAATTTTTTATAAATTTTATGAATTTTATCAATTTAATGAAATTTATGAAAATTATTGCATTTATGAAATTTATGAAATTATAAATTTTTATAAATTTTGTGAATTTTATGAATTTAACGTATTTTATAAACTCTTATGAATTTTATTAGCTTTTTTAAATTTTTTGAACTTTATGAATTTTACTAATTTCATAAATTTTATGAATTTTATAAATTTTTATAAATTTTATGAATTATATTATTTTTTCTAGGAATTTTGTGAAATTTTTTAATTTTTAAATTTTATGAATTTTTTATAAATTTTACGAATTTTATGAATTTTATCAATTTAATGTAATTTATGAAATTGATGAAATTTATGAAATTTATGAAATTTATGAAATTTATGAAATTTATGAAACTTATGAAACTTATGAAATTTATAAAATTTATGATATTTATGAATTTAATGAATTTTATTAAATTTATGAATGTTATAAATCTTATGGTTTTTTTATGAATTTTATAAAATTTATAAATTTTACGTATTTTATAAATTTTATGAACTTATTAATTACATTAAATACATTAAATTCATTAAATTAATTAAATTAATTTATTTGATTAAATTCATTATTAAATTCATTAAATTCATTAAATTCATTATTAAATTCATTAAATTCATTAAATTCATTAAATTCATAGAATTCATTAAATTCATTAAATTCATTTTTAAATTCATAAAATTCATTAAATTCATTAAGTTCATTAAATTCATTAAATTCATTAAATTCATTAAATTCATTAAATTCATTAAATTCATTAAATTCATTAAATTCATTAAATTCATTAAATTCATTAAATTCATTAAATTCATTAAATTCATTAAATTCATTCAATTCATTCAATTCATTCAATTCATTCAATTCATTCAATTCATTCAATTCATTCAATTCATTCAATTCATTCAATTCATTCAATTCATTCAATTCATTCAATTCATTCAATTCATTCAATTCATTCAATTCATTCAATTCATTCAATTCATTCAATTCATTCAATTCATTCAATTCATTCAATTCATTCAATTCATTCAATTCATTCAATTCATTCAATTCATTCAATTCATTCAATTCATTCAATTCATTCAATTCATTCAATTCCTTCAATTCATTCAATTCATTCAATTCATTCAATTCATTCAATTCATTCAATTCATTCAATTCATTCAATTCATTCAATTCATTCAATTCATTCAATTCATTCAATTCATTCAATTCATTCAATTCATTCAATTCATTCAATTCATTCAATTCATTCAATTCATTCAATTCATTCAATTCATTCAATTCATTCAATTCATTCAATTCATTAAATTAATTAAAATCATTAAATTCATTAAATAAATTAAAGTCATTAAAATCATTAAATTCGTTTAATTCATTAAATTCATTAAACTCATTAAACTCATTAAACTCATAAAATTCATTAAATTCATTAAATTCATTAAATTCATTAAATTCATTAAATTCATTAAATTCATTAAATTCATTAAATTCATTAAATTCATTAAATTCATTAAATTCATTAAATTCATAAAATTCATTAAATTCATTAAATTCATTAAATTCATTAAATTCATTAAATTCATTAAATTCATTAAATTCATTTAATTCATTACATTCATTAAATTTATTAAATTCATTAAATTCATTAAATTCATTAAATTCATTTAATTCATTACATTCATTAAATTTATTAAATTAATTAAATTCATTAAATCCATTAAATTCATTAAATTCATTGAATTCATTGAATTCATTGAATTCATTGAATTCATTGAATTCATTGAATTCATTGAATTCATTGAATTCATTAAATTCATTAACTTCTTTAAATTAATTAAATTTATTAAATTCATTAAATTCATTAAATTCATTAAATTCATTAAATTCATTAAATTCATTAAATTCATTAAATTCATTAAATTCATTAAATTCATTAAATTCATTAAATTCATTAAATTCATTAAATTCATTAAATTCATTAAATTCATTAAATTCATTAAATTCACTTATTCATTAAATTTATTAAATTCATTAAATTCATTAAATTCACTAAATTCATTAAATTCATTAATTCACTAAATTCATTAAATTCATTAAATTCATTAAATGCATTAAATTCATTAAATTTATCTCACATTTGTCGAATTTAATGTTTTTGTTTAATTTTGATGAATTTTTTTAAATTATATAAATTTTGTGATTGTTTATGATTTTTATAAATTTTTAATTTTCATTTATTTCATTTATTTCACGAAACTTTAAAGCGCAAAAAACCTGATGTTAAAGTTTTTTGTTTTTTCCTTGAATTTCTATATTTTAGCTTCTTGTAAGTCCATTTGCTTACTACAGTATTATAATATAAGATTAACAAGTCTATTGAACTTCTATTCCCGGAAGTTACCAAAATTCACCAATACATTCCATACATGACAATAATTTAATCTGCTTTAATACAACAAAAACGGACAAGACAAGGGTACCTTTCGACTATATAATTTTTTCCACTACGCAATAACATCAACCCAATGAAAAGCATAAAAATTACATTACTGTCATCCAATGTTCAATATCCTTTGTTCACATCAACAAAAAAAAAACAAACTTGACGCCAACTTTCTTATTGATGTTTTGACTTTTTACAAATTCCATGTCAGAGTTTGTTTATTATCACATTTTCGGACACTTGTAATTTGCGATTTCATTGTATTGGAAATCAGTTTAGTTAAGTTGCGTTTCGTTCTCTCTCGCTCTCCCAATATCGATTTTATTTTGATTTTGACCTTTTGCCACGGACGGATGTTCATCAAATGTTTTTTTTTTTGTCAATATTTTCATAACAATCCGATTGTGTGCTTAACATTTAGATATTCTGTGATTGACATCTTTTGTATTCAAGGCAGCTGCTGCTTGGGATTTTATTTTGCTGCGATGTAAGAGAGCATCACAAGATGCAAATAATGACTAAATGGGTACAATGGCCATGAATGGTGAACAATTTTGATTTAAAATTATAAAAAACAGTTGGATATTAGTAGTTGCAAACGTAATGAAGAGTATAATGACGAATCCGAGTGACACTTTATTCACTTGATACCAGGATTCATCTAAAAAATGAATCATTGCCGAACCCAACATTTTTCTAACGGTCTTTTGAACCTTAATCTGAAAAAAATAAAACAACTTTCAGAGTCCTTTTTATATGTTCGACAGTTCCGTATGCTAACCATCATGCAATGAACAACTAGCCAATAATATTTATACTTCAAACATTTCTAAGCCTTTTTATAAACTGTTTTAAAGACATTTTTCATTTCAGTTTAATTTCTCTTTAACTTACTAACACAGGCAAAACTTTATCTTCTCTCACTCTCAATATTTGAACGCAATCCACAGATTTATGTAATTGAGTGTTGGCGTTTTATCTCAATTGTTATTTATTACCGATTTTATGGCAAAAAATATAAACATATTTTTTCTCAAGCAACGAATTAATGACTACATAAATTAAGTTGAAAAATTTGAAACTAAATGATAATGTGTCATTAATTATTTCATGAGGACAACATTTTGTAATAAATTATTATGCCTCATACTTGATTTGCCTAAATTGTCTTAAATATGTCAACAGACTCATTAACATTAGCTGATGTTGATAAGCGTTAAACTGTTATTTACGCAGTACATTGCAATATCTTAACAATGCGTATAAATATGTTCATAATGTTGATTTATCTAAATACCGATATATGTATATGAGAACATAGCACAATATAGTAAATCAGAACTGAAAAGCCCTTTAACAAAACAGAGCTTCCATATAAAATCAGAACTACTGGTCCAGAAGTGCTTCGAATTTTAGTGAATTGCCAATTACCAGTCATAGAAAGGAAGAGAATAAATTCTGATTACTTTTTACTTAAATTTTAATTCGTGCAACATGTATTACAAACTCAGTACGATCATAGCGAAAATGTTCCCCTACACTATGGAAGCAAATATTTTTTTGAATAACATAAATTTTTTTTATTATAATAAAAGTACATTTCGGTGAAATAAAAGTTAATTTCGGTAAAAAAAATAATTTTTTGGTTCAACAAAAGTACTTTGTGATACAATAAAAGAACTTTTTAGTTAAATTTAAGTACTTTTTAGAACAATGAAAATCTTTTGGGGGATGGGGAATTTTCTTATTTGAGTATTTCTGATTGTTATTCATTTGGAAATAACCAGAAGCTCTCTTTGGAGGTTCCCAAGCAGCTCACAACGTCCGAGAGTAAAATGCCAATGAACATCCGTTCAGTGATAGCAAATGTGAGAAGGCAAAGTGTTCAGTAACCTAATCGGCATGCTACCACAGATGCATCTTAGGAAGTAGGTAACAGAAGTTACTGAAGCTCAACACAGGCTCTCTTAGTGGCTTTGGCAGCCCCAAGAAACTAGAATCGGGTGCGGTGGCCTAATAAGCCACTCTCCTTAAAAAACAATTATTATGAAAACACTAAGGAAAGAAAAAACAAGAACCCCCCAAATGTTGACAATTCCCGAAAACGATATAAGGACCATGATTTAAGGATATGAACCTGGAATGTCCGAACTCTATACAGAGATGGTGCCTCTATCCAACTGGCAGATGTCCTCGACAAATACAAGGCTGACATCACCGACATACAGGAAATGAGATGGACGGGACAGGGATGCACACGACGAAAGAACTGTGACATTTTTTACAGCTGCCAAGCAGCAAGACACGAATTTGAATGTGGTTTCATAGTGGGCAAGAGACTTCGACACCTGGTCTCGCGGTTTAACCCTGTAAGTGCCCGAATAGCCACTATTCGCATCCGGGCGAAATATTCTTACATCACGCTGATTTGTGTACACGCCCCGACGGAAGACAAAGACGATGAGATTAAAGAAGTATTTTACGAGCGCCTGGAGGAAATATATGACCGCTTCCCTTCACATGACATTAAAATTTTTTCTGGGAGATTTTAATGCTAAAATAGGAAGGTGAAGATGCTCTTGGTTCAGCAGTAGGAAAATTCCGATAAAGGATTCAGACTGGTTAGTTTCGCGTCGGCAAGAAACATGGCTGTGAGTGGAACCAGATTCCTGAATAAGGATATCCACAAGGCAACCTGGATATCTCCCGATCAAAATACAAGAAATCAGATTGATCACGTGGTAATTGATGGAAGGCATGTCTCAAGCGTTATGGACGTGCGTGTGATGCGCGGTGCAAATATCGACTTGGATCACCACCTTGTTGCAGCCAAGGTACGCACAAGATTAAGTAGTGCTAAAAACACTCGTAATCAAACTCAAAGGAAACTAGACATCACAAAGCTGCATACCACTGAGGTAGCTAATGCCTACTCCAACCAACTCTCTCAATTACTCCAAGCAAGTCCCCCTAGTTCTGATGTTCCCGACATACAGTGGCAGCATATTGCGAACTTTATGACCACTGCCGCAACCACCGTACTGGGTTATGAAAAACCACGCTCAGACAAGGCCTGGTACGATGATGAATGTCGCGAAATGTCTGAGGAAATGGATGCTGCATACAAGGCAAAACTGCAGCCAATGGTGACGCGTGAGGTGACGGAGCTTAATAAAGAGAAAAGGAGGGAGATTAAAAGCCTGTTCAGACGGAAAAAGCGTCTGTGGAAGAAAAGAGGATATGGAAAACTACAGGGATAGAGGTGAGGCCCGAAAGTTCTACCAAAAGGTAAAAAGTAAAGGTTTTAGAACAGGGATCCCCACCTGTAAGGACGGAGGCGGAAATCTGGTCACGGAAACTCAGAGTGTGCTGCAAATATGGAGGAAACACTTTTAATCTCTTCCCGAAGGCAGCATAAGTGACGAAATCGCACCAATCATCGACGATGGAGTAGACTGTCCACCATCGAGCCAAAACGATATCAGCACGGCAATTGCACGGCTTAAAAATAATAAAGCTGTGGGAGTCGATGGACTTCCGGCAGAGCTTTTTAAAGCCGGCGTCGATGAGCTGGTAACATGCATGCACCAGCTCATAAACATGATTTTGCTCAGGGAGTGCATGCCCGATGATTGGAATCTGAGTGTCCTTTGTCCCGTGCTTAAGAAAGGCGAAGTGTGTGTACCAACTATTGCGGGATTAGCCTTTTACCCATCGCATACAAGGTCCTGTCTAGTGTGTTATGTGAAAGACTAAAGCTTATTCTGGCGAACCTGATTGGATCTTATCAGTGTGGTTTTAGACCTGGTAAATCCAGGGAAAGACCCAAGAAATGCAGATCGACACCTACCATCTGTTCATCGAATACAAAGCTGCATTTTACAGTCCGATACGACAGAAATTGTTGGATGCTATGGCTGAGTTTGGTATCCCCGCGAAGCTAATTCGACATTGCGGGATGACACTGACTGACACGAAGTCTTCAGTGAAAATTGGCAAAAAATCTGTCAGAGCCATTTTCTACCAAGCGAGGCTTTAGACAAGGCGATAGTCTGTCTTGCGATCTCTTTAATATCGTAATGGAGATAATCATGCGATAGGCTGCACATGTTGGCTGCACATTCTCTAAAAAATTAACTTTGGCGCTGGCCTTTCCAAGCTGTCGCATTACCCCGAAGAGTATAAACTCCGACGAGACATACTGGAAATTAATTTATTGCCCTTCTTGAAGCGAAACCAGGAGATAAAATACATTTCTCAGCAAAAGATTGCGTCTACTCACTCCAGTAAGAAAACAAAAGGTTGGGTTCGGTCAGAAAACCCTATTGAAAATGTGGGATGCATACTTGTTCATACAATGTACTCCAACAACAGACAATACAATAGCGTTGCAAAGCTAAAATCGGCAGTAATAGCGGCTTGGGAGTCCTTAGAAAGTTTAACCCCAAAACCCCACCAAAAAAAAATTGTATGACCGAAAGGCATTTTTGAATATATTCAAAATAAGAGAGGTCATACGCATTATTACAAAGTATTTTTTATTTTAAATTTGGTTTTTGTTTTAATAAAAAAGTTTTATTTCGTAATTAAAAACCACTGCGTATAATTCCATAATCGCCCCAAAATGAAAAAAAAACTCCAAAAAACATAAACTTAACTAAATACAATTTTGTTGTTGTTGGATGTAAAAGTGTTGTTTTTGATTCTCTTTCATTCCTTATATTCGGTTTTTGGATTATGACCCTTTAAGAACATCTGCATCGAAAATTATATAGTGGTGCGTATATCCTCTCCAGTATGTACGTCTCTCTATACGGCCATACGACCGAAAGTCTTATGAGTGGTGGTATTTATCAATCAGTTCAACTGATTGAAATTTCTGTACTGCTTTTTAAAAAAGTTCTATGGCTCTTAAAAAACACTCGATACTTACTGACACTAAAAAATTGTGTATACAAATTTGTTTCTGTACTATCTAAATTGTCTTATACAAATTTTGATTGAAACACAAAGTATTTTAATACGTAGCGTTGCTTTGGTTTCCTTTTTATGATAAATATGATTTAGTATAATTAACCGATTTCATCATTCATATGAGCGCTCATTTTCTTGTATTGCCTAATAAATATTTTATGAGTCATTACAAATTTATATGTTAATTAAAAGATTATTAAAGAAAAAAGAAAAACTCAACCATAAAATTCCATTTTAATTACGTCTTTCTGGCAAATTGTTCATTACGAGTAATATAGTCTGGGTTTCCATTACTGCTACGGTACTAGAACAATAAAAAATATTGCGCTAATACTAAAGGTATTTAAAATTAATTGTGTTTTAATAGACTGAAACAATTTGAAATCACGTTCAACGTTTAATGTGTTTACCGGTTGTTAAGAACAAAAATATTATATATGGCTGTATAATGTTTATTACTAACACAGTGCAATACTCAATCTGTGGGGTGGGGAGGGGGGATGGGGGAGGTGAGAAAATTCAAGTCAGGGTGAAGGTACTATATTGTAATAGTAAAAATCCCAAAGGCTTTGGCGTTCTTAGGTAATTTTTATCGAATGAAACTTTCTGGCCATATATGTATGCACTACGTATGAGTAATATTAATGTTATGCGAATTTTATATTAATCATACGCACTTCGTTCCAATATTGGGTATATATGGTCTAATAATAATGAAAATTTTTAGAAGATTTCATTCGATCAAATTAGTCCAACTTGATTTTTTATAAGGATATATTAATATACATTATTTATTTAGGATATGAGAAGTTATCAATGGTTCGGGAGTTAAAACTGAAAAACTAAGCGAAAATATTAGCCTGAGAAAATTAACCCCTATGTGAGCTTTAATATACTAACCTAGTACCTTCACCCTGACTTGGAATTGGAAAATGTCTCACAGTGTAATAAAATACGACAAGTGGGGGAAAGGTAAACAGTAGTAGGGTAAGACTACAGATTGTATTGTTAAGTTAAATATTTTCAATGTTACTGCCGTTTTGGGTTTCTGTTTCTAGTCAAAAAAACAATATTTACAATCCTATACTATACTATTATCCTATTATCCTATTAGTATTATAAATGTTTGTATGTTTGTTGCTCAATCACGCCTATACTGCTAAACTGATTTTAATGAAATTTGGAAGAAAGTTAGTGCACGTTATGGAAATTACCGTAGGCTATAAATTTTTTAAATTTTTGACCTTATGGGCGGAGTGGGTGTGGAAAAAATTTTTTTTAAGCTAAGGAGATAAAATTTGATACACAGATAGTACTCGGCAACACGAATATGAATATGCGGACGATATTTTAATTTTGAACCAGTGGGCGGATTGGGCGTGGCAAAACTTATTTTTAGAGCTAGGGAGATAAAATTTGATACACAGATAGTACTCGGCAACACGAATATGAATATACGGACGAAACTTTAATTTTGAACCAGTGGGCGGATTGGGCGTGGCAAAACATAATTTTAGAGCTAGGGAGATAAAATTTGATACACAGAAGACGCTCGGCAACATGAATATGAATATGCGGACGAAAATTTTATTTTGAACCAGTGGGCGGATTGGGCGTGGCAAAACATAATTTTAGAGCTAGGGAGATAAAATTTGATACACAGAAGACGCTCGGCAACATGAATATGAAAATGCAGACGGAATTTTAATTTGAGATCAGTGGGCGTAGTGGACGTGGTAACACATATTTTTAGAGCTAGGGAGATAAAATTTGATACACAGATAGTACTCGGCAACACGAATATGAATATGCGGACGAAATTAAAATTTTGAACCAGTGGGCGGAGAGGGCGTTGCAAAACATAGTTTTAGAGCTAGGGAGATAAAATTTGATACACAGAAGACGCTCGGCAACATGAATATGAATATGCGGACGAGAATTTAATTTTGAACCAGTGGGCGGAGTTGGCGTGGTAAAACATATTTTAAGAGCTACGGAGATAAAATTTGGTACACAGATAGTACTCGGCGGCACGAATATGAATATGCGGACGAAATTTTAATTTTGAACCAGTAGGCGGAGTGGGCGTGGCAAAACATATTTTAAGAGTCTGGGAGATAAAATTTGATACAAAGATAGTACTCGGCAACACGAATATGAATATGCGGACGAAATTTTCATGTTGAACCATTGGGCGGAGTGGGCGTGGCAAAACATAATTTTAAAGATAGGGAGATACAATTTGATACACAGATAGAACTCGGCAACTCGAATATGAATATGCGGACGAAATTTAGATTTTGCCCTAATGGGCGGAGTGGGCGTTGCAAAACATAATTTTAGAGCTAGGGAGATAAAATTTGATACACAGAAGACGCACGGCAACATGAATATGAATATGCGGATGAAATTTTAATTTTGAACCAGTGGGCGGAGTGGGCGTGGCAAAACATAATTCTAAAGCTAGAAAGATACAATTTGATACACAGAAGACGCTCGGCAACATGAATATGAAAATGCAGACGGAATTTTAATTTAAGATCAGTGGGCGGATTGGGCGTGGTAAAACATATTTTTAAAGCTATGGAGATACAATTTGATACACAGAAGACACTCGGCAACATGAATATGAAAATGCAGACGGAATTTTAATTTGAAAACAGTGGGGAGAGTGGGCGTAGCAAAACATGTTTTTTGAGCTAAGGAGAAAAAATTTGATACACAGATAGTACTCGGCAACACGAATATGAATATGCGGACGACAAGTTAATTCTGAACCAGTGGGCGGATTGGGCGTGGTAGACCATATTTTTAGAGCTAAGGAGATAAAATTTGATACACAGATAGTACTCGGCAACACGAATATGAATATGCGGACGAAATTTTAATTTTGAAACAGTGGGCGGATTGGGCGTTGCAAAACATAATTTTAGAGCTAGGGAGATAAAATTTGGTACACAAAAAGTACTCGACAACACGATTATGAATATGAAGACGACATTTTAATTTTGGATCATAGGGGAAAGTGGGCGTGACATTGCTGTATTTTAGCCCTAGAGAGATAAAATTTGATACAAGGATAGTATTCGACAACACGTATATAAATATGAAAACGTAATTTAAATTTTGTATCAGTGGACGTGGAAAAACTGTATTATAGCCCTAGAGAGATACAATTTGACACCCAGATACAACACGACCGAACTAATATGGAAATGTAAACGAAATTTAAATTTTGGATTAGCTGGCCGATTAGGCGTTGCAAAACTCTATTTTAACCCTAGAGTGATAAAATTTGACACCCAGATAGCACACGGCAACACTAATATTAATGTGCAGACGACATTTTAAGAGCAAAAACCATGTTAGAAGATTTTTTTTCTTAAATTCATAATGTTTTTAAATTTTTTTTGCTGACCCATTTGACAATATGTTTTTTTAGAGTTGTGTCAGTAAACTTTATGGACTATTTACATTGCGTCAGTTTGTTTTATCAAAAATTTTGGCAATAAGTCTTCTAAGATAAACGTATTTCGGTAAATGCTGACACAGACAATGATATCAGTATGTAAATATGCCTTTATAGTACTCGGCAATGTAGACATGTATGTATCGACAAAGATGAATATTTTTTTTCCGATCGGTCAGCAGAAGGGAAGGTGGTTAAATGTTTTTAGGACTATATAAGCTAATCCCCCTTATTACATATGTCGTGGTCGACTTTCGACAACAAATATGCCTTTATAGTACTCGGCAATGTAGACATGTATGTATCGACAAAGATGAATATTTTTTTTCCGATCGGTCAGCAGAAGGGAAGGTGGTTAAATGTTTTTAGGACTATATAAGCTAATCCCCCTTATTACATATGTCGTGGTCGACTTTCGACAACATTCGACTGTTTTTATTTATTTGTTTTAAATTAGTAATAATTACCAGAATTGTTTAGTGTTGAGAATTTTTTTTCTTAATCTAATGAAGAAGAACATGATACGAGCAAGGCCAGTTATATTTCAGTCTCACAAACGACATCAGCGATGCCATATTTTAAAAACAACAATGATTCGACGTAACTACGACATACATAATAAAGGGGAATATTTGAATTTAGATAGTACTTGGTACTATAGATATGAATTTGCAGACGGACGTTTTAATATCGGTTAGTGAGATGTGGTTTGCTTGATCAGGCTAAGGAGTAACTTGGGGTAACGAATTGTTTACAGAGCGTACTAGAACGATGCTTAAGCTTAGCCCTTTAAGTAGGCGTGCCAAACATAATAGCGAAGCATTGCCGGGTCCACTAGTAATAAATATAACAATAACATACAAAACAACAAATCAATGTACAGGTAATCTATACTACAAAGAAGACAACCGCAGCAGCAATAATTTTGTTTTTACTCTTTCTGTAAAAATTAACAGCTATTGCCGAAAAACAAAGTTGACAATATGTTTGCAATTCGTTAACAATCATTTCAATTAAATAAACTTTAATTCATTCGTGATTTAATTCAACATTAACGGTCACAACAACGACCGAAATTTCGCCACAAAAAGAGAAAGTCTCCCGGGTCATGTGTGTAAATCTTTCATATTGGTCCTATGTACCATTACATTAAAACACACTCCTTTGCTTGCGTGTTAAAATCACAATCGACATTTTCGCCAACAACTTGACTAATTTGTCACATAATATTAATTAAATTGCGTTTAAAATTAAATTTTTGCAAACACAAAGCACGCGAAATTGCCTTATATTGCTACTGGCACTCACTTGCTGATGGAAACAGGCGAACGAACGAGAAAACCTTTTAATGAAATATTGACATGTAAACAAAACAAAAAACCACAACAACACGATGGCATGGAGAGCAAAAAGTAAAAGTTCAAATATGATATGTGGCAGATTATCGCCTTATTGACTTACAGCTACTTTGTATTGTGTATCGCGCGCGTATAAATGTGCGATAAATTCGCTCGAACTGAAAGTAATTTATGATGGCATCTTAACGCGGCGCCAAAGCCACCACATGTCACACGCTACCGAACGAAAAACAAATAAAGCAGTGACAGTTTTTGTTGGCAGCACCAACATTACGAGTAAACATCGAGCTGCGATACAAAAATAAACTTGAAAGACAATGAAAACATTTCGGTCGTCGTGACATGGAACAGTTGCCGGATGGGAAGTTGTTATGGACGTTTTTTTTTTAACTTGGTGGTTTACAGTTTCCGGAGGCAACCGAAGAGTATGGTGGACTGACAGGGGGGATGTCTTCTTTTTTGATAGACACGTTAAGGTGCAGATTTGCTATTTAACTGCGAGGAATATCACAAGCAGGTGGATTTTTTTCTTAATAATTGCAGGTAAAATATGCCATCAGTTTGTCTACGAGGAAAATAAACCGCTATATAAAAACACGTAGAAAAGAATTTCATGCGCTTCGGTCTTTTGCGCTCCGTAGATAGTTAGTCACACCAAGTGCAGATGACACCATATTCACCTGGTCCATCCAACGAAGTTTTGGACATAGACATTTTATTCTTCTTCTTCTTATTCTTCTTCTTCTTTTTCTTCTTCTTCTTCTTAATTAGTAGCAGCTACAGAAATCCATCTATCAGTAGCCGCACGTAGAAAAGAATTCCAAGCGCTTCGGTCTTTTGCGATCCTTAGATAGTTATTCATACCAAGTGTAGATAACAGCTCTTGCACCTGGTCCATCTAACGGAGATTTGGTCGCACCCTCCTGCGCCGCCCTTCGAGTTTTTTACGAAAATCTTTCGACCAGCAACATTTTTATCCATTTGTACAACATGCTCAAGCCAGCGCACTCGGTCTATTACAACGCGCTTAACTACATCGATATTGTTGTACAGCTCATACAGCTCGTGGTTCACTCGACGACGACACACGCCGTTAACGTTTATGAGGCCAAATATTTTGCGATGTATATTTCTCTCAAAGACTCCCATAATAGATTGCTCCGCCTGTGTCTTTACCCAGGATTCTGCGTTGTAGTGCAAGACAAGTAGGATCAGAGTCTGTTAGAGTTGGATCTATGTTCTTCGGGGGAACGTTTTGTCATTAAGTCGCTTGCTTAGCCAATAGTAGCAGCGGTTTGCGCTCATTACTCGTCTTTTAATTTCCAGGCTGACATTATTACTTTTGTTTGTGGCGGAGCCAAGGTAGGAAAAATCATCTATCACTTAAGAGTTACAGTTGTCAACGTTCACGCAGCGTCCCAGATGAGTGGACTCTTAAATCGTTGAAACAAATAACTTGATTTTGTTCTCACTTATCATCAGACCCACTTCAGCCGACTGCTTTTTAATGCTCGAGAAAGCCGCAGAAACATCTTGCAAATCCACGTCCAATGAGATCTATATCTTCGGCATACGCGAGCAACATGTGACTTTTGTTGAAGATGGTACCATTCCTGTTACTGCAACATTCAGCATGATCATTTCCATTACGATGCTAAAGAGATCGCAAAATAGACTATCGACTAAAGCCTCGCTTGGTAGAAAATGGCTCTGTCAGATTTTGGCCAATTTTCACCAAAGACTTCGTGTCAGTCAGTGTCAGCCCGCAAAGTCGTATTAGCTTCGCGGTGATACCAAATTCAGCCATAGCATCTAAATGCTAGAAAAGGCCGCAGTAACATCCCGCAATCCACGGTTAACGATATCTATATCATCGGCATACGCGAGCAGCATATGACTTTCGTCAAAGATGGTACCATTCCTGTTACTGCAACCTTCAGCATGACCATTTTCATTACGATGCTAAAGAGACCGCAAAATAGACTATTGACTAAAGCCTCGCTTGGTAGAAAATGACTCTGACAGATTTTTGCCAGTTTTCACTGAAGACTTCGTCTTAGTCAGTGTCATCCCGCAAAGTCGTATTAGCTTCGCGGGGATACTAAACTCAACCACAGCATCCAACAATTTCTGTCGTCGCGGACTGTCGAAAGCAGCTTTGTAGTCGTTGAACAGGTGGTAGGTGTCGATCTGTATTTCTTGAGTCTTCGCCAGGATATGTCGTAGTGTGAATATCTGGTCGGTGGTGGATTTACCAGGTCTAAAGCTTTGTCCGATGCAGCTTTGTTGTCTATGAAAAGATGGTAAGTGTCGATCTGCATTTCATGGGTCTTCTCTAGGATTTGTCGTAGCGTGAATATCTGGTCGGTTGTGGATGTACCTCGTCTACAGCCACAATTATAAGGTCCAATCAAGTTCGCCAGAATTAGCTTTAGTCTTTCACATAACACACTAAACAAGACCTTGTATGCGATGGGTAAAAGGCTGATCCCGCGATAGTTGGTACACACACACTTGGATCGTCTTTCTTAAGCACAGGACATAGAACACTCAGATTCCTATCATCGGGGATGCATTGCTTGAGTCAAATCGTGTTTATGAGCTGGTGCTAGCATGTTACCAGCTCATCGCCGCTGGCTGTAAAAAGCTCTGCCGGTAGTCCATCAGCTCCCGCAGCTTCATTATTTATAAGCCGTGCAATTGCTGTGCTGACCTCGTTTTGGCTTGGTGGTGGACAATTTACTCCGTCGACTATGATTGGTGTGATTTCATCACTAGTACTGCCTTCGGAAACGAGCAGAAAACGAAAGTGTTCCCTCCGTATTTGAGTGTCCGTGACCACATTTCTGTCTCTGTTCTTACAGGTGGGGTCCCTCTTTTAAAACCTTTACTTTTTAGTTAACTTAATTTCCCTTTACACCCCATGAATGAGGTATGGGATAGCTTCTCGCGTTGTTGTGAATTAACACGCTTTATATTTTTAGATTCACAACTAACGGCACCTACTTGTTTATCGACGAATGCGAACGTCACTGTTTGAGAAGCTCTTACTAGACATGCCGATTGACTCGACACGTATACTGCGAAGTTCCATTCGACGGGAGCCGACAATAAAAGAAAATTTTTCTTTTAAGATGACTGGAGCCAGGAGTCGAACCTGTGATCTCCCGCTTGGTAGTCGCGTGTTCTAACCACTATGCCACGGCCGGGCCCCTTCTTTTTACCTTTTGGTAAAACTTGTGAGCGTCATCTCTATCCCTGTAGATTTCGATATCAAGGCTCTCTATTTTCTTCCACAGACGCCTTTTCCGCCTAAACAGTCGTTTCATCCCACTCCTCTTCAAATTATAACGCTTGTGCAGTTTTGCTTGTATACAGTATCCATTTCGTCAGATATGTTTCAACATTCATCATCGTACCAGGGCTGGTCTGAGCGTGGTTTTTTATAACCCAGTACTGTCGTTGTGGCAGTGGTCATATAATTCGCAATATGCTGCCACTGTGTGTCGGTAATATCATAACTAGGGGGGTTTGTTTGAAGTTATTGAGAGAGTTGGTTGAAGTAGGCATTGGCTATCTCGGTGGTATGCAGTTTTGTGATGTCTAGCTTCCTATTAGTTTGGTAACGAGTGATTTCAGCACTACTTAATCATGTGCGTACCTTGGCTGCAACTAGGTGGTGATCCGAGTCAATATTTGCAACGCGCATCATACGCACGTCCATAACGCTCGAGACATGCCTTCCCTCAATTACCACGTGATCTATCTGATTTCTTGTATTTTGACCGGGAAATATCCAGGTTGCCTTGTAGATATCTTAATGCGGGAATCTGGTTCCACTCACAACCATGTTTCTTGCTGACGCGAAACTAACCAGTCTAAATCCATTATCGGAGGTGTTGTTGTGTAGACTGAATTTTCCGTCTACTGAACCAAGAGGATCTTCTCCTCCTATTTTAGCATTAAAATCTTCCAGAACAATTTTAATGTCATGTGCAGGGCACCGGTCATACATCTTCTCCAGGCGCTTATAGAACGCATCTTTAATGTCATCGTCTTTGTCCTCCGTCGGGGCGTGTACACAAATCAGCGTAATGTAAAAATATTTCGCCCTGTTGCGAATAGTGGCTATATGGTCACTTACAGAGTTAAATCGTGAAACCAAGTATCGAAATCTCTTGCCGGCTATGAAATCAAATCCAAATTCGTGTCTATTTGCATGACAGCTGTAAAAGATGTCACAGTTCAATCGTCGAGTGCATCCCTGTCCCTTCCATCTCATTTCCTGTGTGGCGGTCATGTCAGCCTTGAATTTGTCGAGGACATTTTATCTAAACTACCGTTTTAATGCCATAGAGTTCTAAACAGAATGGTTGTAAACTAGTGAGTTCTTTTATATTCCATAACACAGTACATCATTTTTCAGCTCATTGTCTTGGGACTAAATTCTGAGAACTGCACGTGAAAGTAGCTCCAAAAAGAAGAAGTTTTGCATCATTCGTTTCGTCAAGATACATGCCATAATAATTTAATATCGATTTGAAGTTAGTAAGTATCGTAGAGGGGAATTTGTCACATTTTAGGCTCTTTTGTTTGACATAACTCGAGAATCGCTAGGCCGATTTAGCTGAAACAATTTAAAAAAAATTAAGAATTCCAATTCCTTTAACGTTTCCCTACATTCGCAACAATTGCACTTTTCCATACATCAAATGATTTTGAACTGGGTTTATTTTGTAGCAGTTACAATAAAACTGTTGTACTCCGTGGCGTATGATTTACGTGGAATATTACTTATGAAAATCATACGCCACCATATAGTATTTATTGTATGTCAAACAAAAGAGACTAAAACGTGACAAATTTCCCCAATACGATACTTACTAACTTCAAATCGATATTAAATTATTATGGCATGTAACTTGACAAAACGAATGATGCAAAACTTCTTCTTTTTGGAGCTACTTTCACGTGCAGTTCTCAGAATTAAGTCCCAAAATCATGTGTTGTATTGTGTAATTAAAGAATATTGTACCAAAATTTTGTAAAATTAAAAATTTGATACAATTTTAACCATTCACTTCAAAGGCTATAATGGCTATATTGACTTGAGTATGATCTACATTAATGGCATATATCACTTTCATATCTCTTTGCTAGTACTAATACATTAATTGTATTTAAATACGAACATAGAAGAAAACACCAACTTTGATATATCATCCATTTATCTTAAATTTTCCCACTAAAAGCAATTTATTTTAATGCTTTAGTTTTTTTCTTTCCAAAAACTGACACAAAGTGATGCATTTACTGGTTGAGCACAAAAAATACCATCGTGTACATTTTGGCTAATATAGTATTATGTGGCTAAGGCTAATTGAACGAAGCCTTTATCTATCTTTTTGGCTGTCGCAAAATTTATGTAGATTGCTGGTGCACGATTTTCAATTTGGACGATTTAAACATTTAAAAGACTCGTTTGAAATTCCACTAACACCAAAAACAACAAAATATGAAATAATTCATTAAAAAACATACATGAGAATAACGCCAAATATAAATATGTACAAACATACACATGCATTTGTTCGTGTGTGTACTGCATCTAACCCGTCCGGCAGTTAACATGACAGGAATGGAACACAGCAGCAACAGCAACAACAGCATTGTGGGCAACAGCCATAAAAAAGTAGCCACAAGCCATTGAAGCAACTGTGGCAGACGGACGGAAGGACGGACAGACAGCAGCAACGACACCAACCTCATTGAACTAAATCATAGCGAGTGGACACAAAAGCGAGCCAAAGTTTGTGTGAGGAGGTATTCAACAAACGTGCCGCCACCTCATGCTACTAAAACATCAATTCATACAAATTTTAAGCGATTTCTTATACAGTGCTGTTGTCGTTGCTGTTGTTGTTTCTTGTTTATTGGGGAATGCGACAAAGTGAATTTATACATTTTTTTTTGCCAACATGGTTGTGTGTTTTCTGTGTTGCTGCTGTTTTTATTGTTGGGGTTTCCTGATGGAACTATGGACTTCACGACCATTTTGAGTCCATTAAACAATCAGTGACAATCAGCATAGTGTGGCTGTAGCTTTAACGACTGTAAAAGTGTATTATGTTGTTGGAAATATTAGTTTAAATTAAATAATTTTATTTATTGAGCTTGATAGTCTAAAGACATGTAAAATGAGGCCAAATAACGAAGATAATTGGGTATAAAAATTGGTTACATTAATTTAAGTTATAATATCACGGACAATCGCCGGTTCAACAGGTGTAGTAGTACATTGTAGACATATGTTGTTTAGAGTCATCATACAAATGTCTCATGGAATTTGAGATTTTAGTTAAAAGAATAAACTGCAACAGTGTGGTATAGCCATGTCAACTATCTTTAAAATACCCTCACCTTATGTCTTTTATTGTTCAACTCTCGTGTTAATGAAATTAAACAAGTTTTAAATCAAATTACTTATATAATACACAGTACAACATTTTTCAGCTCATTGTTTGGGACTCAATTCTGAAAACTGCACGTGAAAGTAGCCCCAAAAAGAAGAAGTTCTGCATCATTCGTTTGAAATTTAAAAAAAAGATTGGTTGAGCCGTTCCGGGGGATTGCTGCGACAAACACTGTGACACGAGTAGGTATGAGAATAGGTACCATTGTATTTTCATACCGATAGGTGGCGCTAGGTTAGATTTAAATCGAAAATTTGAATGAATGGACCAATTTTAATGAAATTTAATATACGAGTATATTTTTGTTTGATCATGACAAACAATTGTATGTACAAATCGACCCGGTAGGTGACGCTGGGCTGTATTCAAACAGAAAGTTGGAACGAATCGACCAATTTTACTTAAATTCAGAATGTATGTTTGATTGATCATGAGAACAAAGTTTTTGTATATACTGACCCGGTATGTGGAGCTGGAGTAGGATGATTTCGAAATTTTAAATTGATGCTCCTATAGTAAATAATAAAATATGAGTTTGTTTGATGATTAAAACAATTTTTTTCAAAATTGACCCGGTAGGTGAAGCTGGAATTGACTTATTTCGACATTAGAAGATAGAACTCCTCCAAAAGGGTACGGGGCATATAAAATGTATTTTTAAGGACCGGAGAAATAAAATTCGATGCACATACAATTTATGACACTGCAGGTATGAAAAAACAGACCAAAGTTTTATCTTTGATTATTGGGCGGAATTGGCGTGACAGATGTATTTTTATCCACAGAGCATTAAAATTCAATGCACAGATGGTACTTGGCCCTACAGGTATGAAAGGGCAGAGCAATTTTTTATTTTCGACGGGTGAGCGTGGTTAATATAGTTTTAGCTCTACAGCGACAAAAATTCGATGCACTAATAGTAGTGCAATAGGGGACGTGGTGTGACATAAATGTATTTAGTAGTGAAGAAATAAAATTTGATAGACCGATAGTACTTAGCACTACACTTATGAAAAATACGTTAGAAATATTTGTTTTCGATCAGAGGGCAAAGAGCGCATACCGCGGCCCATAAATGATAACGACAGCCTTCCCTACAATCTACTTAGTGTAAAACTATATAACATCTGAGTAACCGATGTAAAATATGGTAGGTGTATATGAGGCTTTCATTGTTATGTTCTTGCACTACTTTACCCTAAGACATATTCCATTCGTGTACATAGAGCTCGATACAAGTCATAGTTATGTATTTAAAAATATCTTTACATAGGGTAAATAAACAACTTCTAGTTAGCTTTATGCTCTGATACATTGGGAGATCGAAAATATGAACTTTAATATTCTAAACAAAAAACAAAATATAGAAAACAAATATGTTTTTGTGGAAACTGCATAGCTCATGTTTCTATTTAAAGCTGAAATTTTTGTTTTTTTTTTTAACTGTAATCGTCTAAAGCGCTACATACCAATTTCTATCATAGATCCTATTCCCACACATTATGCAATCGTTATGTTTTACTTAACAACTAAAATATTTAATAGAAACAAATAGTATGGCAGAAAAACGTTTGCTGGATCAGCTAGTCTTTTTATATTTTTTTTAGTTTTTTTTGTTTTTTTGTTTTTATATTTTTATATTTTTATATTATTATATTTTTATAATTTTATATTTTTATATTTTTATATTTTTATATTTTTATATTTTTATATTTTTATATTTTTATATTTTTATATTTTTATATTTTTATATTTTTATATTTTTATATTATTATATTTTTATATTTTTATATTTTTATATATTTATATTTTTTTATTTTTATATTTTTATATTTTCATATTTTTATATTTTTATATTTTTATATTTTTATATTTTTATATTTTTATGTTTTTATATTTTTATATTTTTATATTTTTATATTTTTATATTTTTATATTTTTATATTTTTATATTTTTATATTTTTACTAGCTGACCCGGCAAACGTTGTTCTGCCATACAACTTCTGACTCGGCGAACTTCGTCTCGCTCCAAGTTAACGCCTTCATATAAGCTCCAGAGTAATATTAAAACAGATATAGTTCAAATTTTAATGTGACTTATTTGAATTTAATCGAAATCAGTGAAGAGCGGTCTGATAAACAATGTTTTTCGATTTGTTTTCCGTCGCTAAAACAAACAATGAAGACAGTTTTCCAACATGCGAAAAACTGAGAAATTCAAGGTTGATCCCCCAAACTTGTAATGATTGGCCTTGCGATTTATTGATTTGTCATCGCAAAAGCCAATCGAATGGGGAATTGAATTCGCTAGAATTGGAAGGAAAAATCGGTTGGAATAATATAAATTCGAGGAATAACGACTTCCTCTCCTTAGAAAAAAATTTGACGGGAACGTCATCAATCCAGTTGAAACATCAACAGGAATTTGGCCATTAGATATTTTGAAAATGCAGTAGCCAATGGGTCGTTTTGCAACGTGACTCTCATGTTCGTAGTTAATTTCAACTCCTTGTTATTCCGCCACAAAGACAATAATTTTATCAGTAGCAGTAGATTTTGGGATGGAGGGAAGCGTTTGGCGAAAATCTTCCAACTGAAATATCATAGCCTCCCGAAGCTTGAGAACAATATCGTGTGATTCCACATTCTTACCCTGCAATTGATGTGAAGCCGTCGATATTCATATGAACAACTTTAAATGCAGTTATCTCCTAACAAAAATGTTCGATCGCAAAAAGGATACAGTTGGGATCTCATCTTAAAATAGATTAGGATCTCACCTCCAAATGAGTAGCACGCCGTCGATATTCATATGGAATGGTAAAAAGGTGGTTAACATGCATGTGATCAAATCGATACCTTAATTCTAAACCAAGGTATGTGTAAAATGAAAATTTTACAGGAAACGCCTTTAAAGTTTGTGACTACATCATATAGATTGCACTTATATGTTAAGTTAAAATATCCTAAATCTACTAAATCATGTATTCGAAAACAGAACTGTTGGAAAAAGGTATTTTTCGAAAAAACCGAAAACCGGGTTTCTGAAAAATTTAAGTATTTGAACACTATAATTGTATCCAATGCAGAAAATTTTGCAATTTTTCGACCATTTCGTGTTTTATCGAAGTAAAAATTGCATAACGTTGATCTAGTTCTATTGCCGAATCAATAACGAAATAGATCTGAAGGAACTTATGATCCTTGTTTGGTGGTGGTAACAAAGCACCAGTTCGATGATGTATTTGCCCTTGAATCTGAATGTGTGAAAGCAATTTCGTCAAAATGGGAGGAATTGTTTTTAATAAGAACACTGCTACAAAATCAAACTTTTTCGGAAACACTCGAACGTTGGGCAAAACCTTATCTCAGTTTACACTTTGCTTAAGATATTCTAAGAATATTTAATTTCATTAAATATTATGTCTTCGTTTCTTTTTTTTAAGCAACGAAAAGAAATAAAATGTTTTTGCGACCTATTTTAAAAAAGTGAAAAAAATAGGGTTAGGGGTTTACTTAGCTCCAGTAATACTATCTGAACTGCATAACTTTCGTGCGATTTTTTCACTTTTTCACAGTGTTATGAGACGCTATTACCTTTTAACTCGGGTTGTTGCCGGGTTGATCAACAACTTCGACTCCGAATGACGGCATTTGAAAGCATCCTTCATATTTTTGTGTATTTGCCAGAAAATGTTTTGTAGATGTAGATTGTATATCCATAGAGAAAGGAATATGTTACAATGGCACTGGCGGATGAGTCAAAACGGCAATATCACCTTGCCACCAGCGCAGCATAAGCCGGGAGTTTCCGATTGTAACTTCAATGCAATGCAATGCTGGCATACGACAGACAATGAACCGATATCAACGCAGCGAAGATCTAGCTGTAGGCGATTGTGGAATCGTATTCAAAAGCAGCGCGATTCGAGTCTATATTTACGACTGGTCTTCTAGTAATATTTTGTCGAATTGGAGGTGGTGACTGTGCAGTGCGAAACTGTGCAATATGTACACGTCTTCATTCATTTTTTGGCACGTTCATTTTGCGTTTGATTATTACGGACGTCCTGACTAATTATAGCACGACGCGTCCGTCGTCCAAAGTTTGATTGTCTAATAGGAGCATTAGTCTAGTAAATAACTCTCCCTAAAAACAACCATATCCTTTTCAAAAAATCCAAATTTTTCGAGTTTTTTATTTTTATATATATATAGATTATTTATATCGTTAAATTTTCCAACCAACATCAAAATCATCAAATCATGCAAAAAGTGCAAAATTTCGTCGATAAAAAAATCTAAATTTTTGCGCTCTTACGGAATTTTCCGAGTTTTTCGCTAATAATTTTCATTTCGTAACAATTGTACTCAAATTTCCCGGCTTTTTCTAAAATATTCTGGCATAAAAAATTCCTGCCAATTACGAACAATTGAACCAACGTTCTCTCTTCATAAATAACTATACATTTTTCACACTATTTTTATACACAACGAACTTTGCACCTTACGTCTGAAATCATCAAATCAAGTGATACAATGAAAGATTTCGTCGAAGGCATCCAAATCTTTCGACTTTTTCCTGAGTTTTCCACCAAGAATTTTTCTATTTTTCCATTCGGAAACTCAAATTGCTTGAAATTGTTCACATTTACATAGCCCAAAATTACCAAAACATACGATAAGATGCAAAATTTTGTCGAAAAAAATAGAAATTTTTTGGCATTTCCCCTAATTTTCCAACTAAAATTTTCTATTTTTCTGTTCAACAAAATTTTAATTTGCGATTTATCGCAAATCAAGCGATGAAATGCAAAATTTTGCCAAAAAAAAATCAAAATTGTCGATTTTTTCGGAATTTTCCGAGTTTTCCACCGAGAATTTATCTATTTTTTCATTCGGAAAGTCATTTCAGAATAATTATCCGAAATTTTTCGCAAGTTACATCTTTCAAAACTATTAAATCGTACGACAAAAAGCAAAATTTCGTCGAAAAATAGCATTTAAATTTTTCGAATTTTTCCGGAACTTTCCAACAAAATTTTTTTATTTTTCCATTTGAAAAATCATTCGTAACAATTGCACACAAAATTTCATACAAAAAATCAATTATCGGTTTTTCCAATTTTCCGGCTTTTCCGGAGGATTTTCCCAAAATTTTCTTTTACATAAACCTTCTCCTGGCAATTACGAACAACTGAAAAAAAAATTCAGCAAAATCGGTCCAGCCGTTCTCAATTGATGAATTACTATACATTTTTGCCACCATTTTTATATATATAGATATTTTTATATTTTTATATTTTTATATTTTTATGTTTTTATATTTTTATATTTTTATATTTTAATATATATATATTTTTTTATATTTTTATATTTTTGTATTTTTATATTTTTATATTTTTATATTTTTATATTTTTATATTTTTATATTTTTATATTTTTATATATATATATTTTTATATTTTTATATTTTTATATTTTTATATTTTTATATTTTTATATTTTTATATTTTTATATTTTTATATTTTTATATTTTTATATTTTTATATTTTTATATTTTTATATTTTTATATTTTTATATTTTTATATTTTTATATTTTTATATTTTTATATTTTTATATTTTTATATTTTTATATTTTTATATTTTTATATTTTTATATTTTTATATTTTTATATTTTTATATTTTTATATTTTTATATTTTTATATTTTTATATTTTTATATTTTTATATTTTTATATTTTTATATTTTTATATTTTTATATTTTTATATTTTTATATTTTTATATTTTTATATTTTTATATTTTTATATTTTTATATTTTTATATTTTTATATTTTTATATTTTTATATTTTTATATTTTTATATTTTTATATTTTTATATTTTTATATTTTTATATTTTTATATTTTTATATTTTTATATTTTTATATTTTTAAATTCTTATATTTTTATATTTTTATATTTTTAAATGTTTATATTTTTATATTTTTTTATTGAGCATCTTAACATTACCCACAATACTGCCTTGATGTTTAACCTTCTTCGTATTTAACTGCAAACATCATTGCTGACACCACAACCAGTATCTGTTGCAACCACAATGACAACCACGTCGATTTGTTGATATGAAGACGACGAGAAAAAAACACGTACAAAGAATAATTGACAAACTGACAGTGTCAACCGCACATTATCGCAAAATGCAGTCAGAAGCTATCATCGTCACATTTGACAAAAGGAAAACTGAAAACAAGTGACATGGAAATTATTGTTGCAAGTGATTCCTTTAAAGGAAACTTAAGAAAACATATGGAAAATTGCCATCTTGTGTTTGTGAGAGGAGAATTGTGGAGGGTGTGGAGGAGAGGGTGATGTGTGTTCGGGAATTTGCGTATTTGAAAGCGGGTGATGCTGATGCTGATGATGACGATAAAGTCTGACCTTAGAAAATTTAGAAAATCAAAGAGAAAGTTGTTACAATCTTTACGAGTACTCGTACTCCAACAAACATATTATGCAACATTTAAAAGCAACGACCTTACTGCTGTGTATATTGTTGTATGTTACTATGCAATACTATGTGGCTGATATAGTGTATACAGAGTTTGTGTGTTGATGTGCGCAAAACCTTAAGAAATTGTCTCAGAGTCGTATTGCGGTAGTGATACCCCATTGATGGTACACAGATTATTGTTATCAGTGCCTTAGAGAACTTAGTCGTAAGGTGTTTGGTATTGCTTGGTACTGTTGGTTTTGTGTTTTCATATCTCAAGTCAAATACAGATTAAATGATATGGAAGTCTTTTACCAAACGAACTCATAGCTAAAGTTGTGGGAGGGGGGATTAGTAGAGAAGATATTTTGGGTTTTAATATACGCACATGCAATGTGTAGTATAGAGGGGATTATCATATCAACTGTTTGGTTGTTGCATTTTGTTTTTGCTAAAAAAATGCAATTGAATTGCTTTATGTATGGCAACACCCACGCACGATTTGGGGGAGTAAAAAAGCTTATCTACAACTTATATGAAATTGAATGAAGCAGCAACAATGTATTTGTGAATATTCTAGATGGGAGTGATGGAAACTTTTGCAACTTAAAATAAGTAATAAAGTTTCAGTTGGGTAAACCGAGATACCATAGGGAGATACCATAACACAGTACAACACATGATTTTGGGACTCAATTCTGAAATTGCATGTGGAAGTAGCCCCCAAAAAAAAGAAGAAGTTCTGCATCATTTGTTTTGTCAAGTTACATGCCATAATAATTTAATATCGATTTAAAGTTAGTAAGTATCGCATATTGGAACTTGTCACGAATTAATTTAATATCGTAGGGTGAGTATATAAAAATCCCTTTCCACCCACATTGTATCTTTTCTTACATTCCCTCTCTCATATATAATTTCAATATCACTTTCAAATTTCCATCATTCCACTGGTCCCTCCCACACAACCACCTGCAGCAGAAAATTTTGTCGGATGAGTTATATTATACCACTGATGTAACTGTCAGAGTCAGAGTTTGTAAACGTAGCGAACATTGTACATTGCAAATTGTTTTGCTGTTTGCGCGTTCTCCGGGTGAGTATTGTGATATCATGAATTTGCGATGCCAAGATATCTGTATGTCATTCATCATGGCTGAAATAATTTGTTTCTATCTGTTACAAGTGGATTTGTACATACATACATACATTGCCATAATTCAAATCACACAACAATTCACAGATATTTTTACGCGTGATGTATGTTAGGATAGATAGATAATGTTCACACTGTATTTATTTTTGAATTGATTTTCAATATTTATTAGCCAAATATTTGTGTCAATGAACGCGGGCAGGCATCATTACTTCAAGTATTGATTTGAATTGTTTACTCACTCCAGCAGCAAGCGATTGAAAATTTAGATGTGTTTTGTCTTAAGTTTAGTGATGATGTAGAATTTTTCATATAAGACAGTGAATAATAAAGAAATAATTTCTCTGTTAACTAACTTGAGTTATTACACTGTAGGACAAATTTAAACTTTTGATCTCACCCATGAACAAACTGACCAGATTCTGAAAATATAGCTCAAAAAAAAATATACGTATCTCCCAGTTTTTCTAGATCAACTCATTTAAGTTTTTTACGAGCAATTCAAATTTTGGAGCGAAGATCCCATACAACGACTTCTTCCTGGTCGCAGAACTCTGCGAGTTCTTAACAGATTTTGATGAATTTTTTTTTTGTGTTTTTCAAATGGCCAGGAGCGGGTTTTGACTAAGTCCAAATTTAACATTTGTCACAAATCAAATTTGTCACAAATTAAATTTGTCAAAAAATTTTGATAAACTTTTTTTTAAATATTTTTCAAATAGCTAGGAGAGGGTTCTGACGTAGTCCAAATTTAAAATTTGTCAAAAATTTAAATTGTCACAAATTGACAAAAATTAAAATTGTCACAAATTTAATTTGTCATCAGATTTTGATAAACTTTTTTAATACTTTTCAAATGGCTTGGAGCGTGTTCCGAGCAGCAGTATTCAGCCAGAATATACCTATATATGTTTAATGACTTGGCAACGCAACACATGACAAAATTTATGTTATAATTTTTCTGACAATTGTTTTGACATTAGATAATTTTTTTAAAAGTGTTCAAACGGTTAAGTAATGGATTGTCCAAATAAAAATAAATTTTGCTACGTTTGTGGCTTATTTGCACCTTCAAAACATTTAAGATGCATTAATACAAGTGTTGTAATACGTTTTGAAGAGTATTTCGTTGTGTCGTGTGTTCCAAACCTATGGTATGTGCCAGAAGTAATCTGCGATTATTGCTATCGGTGTTTAAATGGACATAAAAGTGGATCGGATGTACATAAAATGAAATATGTCCGGCCAACAATTTGGATACGACGGAGTGAGCACTCATCTCAACACTGTTATTTTTGTTTAACAGAGAGTAGTGGGTTCCGTTATAACACACGTGAAAAAATTGTTTACCCTCAACTTCAATCAGTTAAAAGGGCACAAATTAGGTGCACACAATATCCAACAGCTCCTTCGGAAGAGAATATACCTTGTCAAGAAATTGAAGTTGAATCATTGTCGATAAGAGAACCATCTCCATCCGAATTTTTGCCTACAAGTGAATTTGGTTCAAGAGTACCACATTTTGTAACACAAGCGGACTTTAATGACTTGGTTCGCGATGCTAAAATGTCAAAAGAGTCGGCAGAAATAGTGGGTTCTCGTTTAAAGCAATGGAATTTGGTAGATGACGACTTTAAAATAACATCAGCACGTAAGCGAGGAAATACAGAGCCATTTTGCGAACACTTTGTTTTCCATGAAGATTTCGGAAAGCAGTTTTGCTATTGCAATAATATTGATGCGTTGTTTGAAGAAATTGGTCATCCACATGTAGCAGAAGAATGGAGATTGTTCATCGATTCTTCAGTGACTAGTCTGAAGGTGGTATTGCTTCATATAGGAAATAAATATCCATCGGTACCAATAGCTTACGCCACTTGTATGGCTGAAACGTATGAAAATATGAAAATAATTTTGGATGCAATAAACTACAACAAATACAGATGGATGATTTGTTGCGATCTTAAAGTGGTTTCTCTGCTAACCGGTGTAAAAAAAGGATTTTCAAGGCATCAATGCTTTTTGTGCGTTTGGGAGGGACGCAGAAAAGACCTTCACTATACCAATTTTGAATGGGAACCTCGTACAGATGCTCAGTTGGGTCAATATAGTATAGACAATGTACCATTGGTTGAATCCAGCAAAGTTATTTTACCCCCTCTCCATATTAAGTTGGGTTTAATACGAAATTTTATAAGAGCACTTGGCACAGACAGCCCAGCGTTTAAGCATATTAAAACCATTTTTCCAAAATTGAGCGAAGCTAAGATCGGTGAGGGTAAGTGCTTAATGCCTCTCTTAGTATTATTTAGTTTTTAATCGTTCCACTCTTTAAGGTGTTTTCAATGGTCCACAAACCAAACAAATGTTAAGCAGAACAGACTTTCAAAATATGCTTAGTCCAATAGAAAAAAGGGCATGGATCGCGTTCATTAACGTAATAAATAATTTTCTTGGAAACAAGAGGGCGGAAAATTATAAGGATATTGTTGAAGAACTAATTGCTTCGTACCATGCGATGGGCGTCAATATGTCGCTCAAAATACATTTCCTTCATAATCACTTGGACTTTTTCCCGCCAAACTTAGGCGACTACAGCGACGAGCATGGTGAAAGATTTCACCAAGATATTGCGGAAATGGAAAAGAGGTACAAAGGTAAAGACATAAGGTATATGCTGGCTCAATACTGCTGGTCACTTTGCCGTGATACGAAAACTGATATGTACAAACGTCAAAATAGGCGTATAAAATTTTCAAATTAATTTAAATTATAAGTTTAAGCTTTCAATTATCATTTGTAATATTTTAATTTTTAATTCTTAACATTTAACTCTTAATTTAATTTTGTCAATTTTAATTTTTAATTCTTCATTGTCAATTTTCAATGTTCAATTGCTCATTTCCAATTTTTTAAACATTAATTCAAGTTTTAGATTTTAATATTTGTAATAAACTTGTACATCAATTTTTTCCATGTGTTGCGTTGCCAAGTCATTGAACATATATAGGTATATTCTGGCTGAATACTGCTGCTCGGAACACGCTCCTAGCCATTTGAAAAATATTAAAAAAGTTTATCAAAATCTGATGACAAATTAAATTTGTGACAATTTTAATTTTTGTCAATTTGTGATAATTTTAATTTTTGACAAATTTTAAATTTGGACTACGTCAGAACCCTCTCCTAGCTATTTGAAAAATATTTAAAAAAAAAGCTTATCAAAATTTTTTGACAAATTAAATTTGTGACAAATTTGATTTGTGACAAATGTTAAATTTGGACTTCGTCAAAACCCGCTCCTGGCCATTTGAAAAACACAAAAAAAAATTCATCAAAATCTGTTAAGAACTCGCAGAGTTCTGCGACCAGGAAGAAGTCGCTGTATGGGATCTTCGCTCCAAAATTTGAATTGCTCGTAAAAAACTTAAATGAGTTGATCTAGAAAAACTGGGAGATACGTATATTTTTTTTTGAGCTATATTTTCAGAATCTGGTCAGTTTGATCATGGGTGAAAAATCGTGTCGTACAGTGTTATATTTAAGGAAATTTGTCAAATACCATATAAATAAAACTGTGTCACATAACTCACAACAAATTCAATGAAATTACCAAAATTTTGCCTGTCTTGGCTCAAAATTTTCATATTTTTATATAATTTCTACACACTTCATTTCTTGAGATAATTCGGTTAGGTCACCAAATATTTGCCTGCAGCGTTCGTCCTTCATGGTATATTTGGCAACGGTTTCGAATTTAGACACAAATTGGCCAATGACACCTTCGGCATTTAAACCGCACCAAACACGGCTTTTTTCGTTATGTACATGACCCTCAAGAGTCTCATGAGTATTGTGCTCTCCCGTAAAACAACAATTGTGGTTTTTTACATACTAGAGCCCTGCACAGGGGCACTTAAAAATATTTCAAGCCTACTTTATATTTTTGAAACATGTAATTGTTTTGATTCTGCAAACACGACATCTACAATAGGGATATAACTTTTTTTGAGTACAAAAGTGATATTTCTTAGTTTAGAAACAATTTTTTTTTAAACAAGGTAGAGAAAAGTACTTTTTTTAATCGTTTGATCAAATTTGTCTCGCGATTCAATCCTGTAAGTGATCAAACAGACGCAATCCGCATCAAGGTAAAATACCAAATTCCAGCACAAACATATTCACAAGGTAACTTGGCTATCCCCCGAACAAAACACCAAAAATCAAATTGATCATGTGGTAATTGATGGCAGGCATGCATCTAGTGTCATGGACGTGCGTGTGATCCGAATCCTGGTACGATGAAGAATGTCGCATAGCGTCTGAGGAACAGGATGCTGCTTATAGGGCAACGCTACAGCCAATTGTAACCCGTGCTGTTAGGGAACGGCATAGGGAGAAAGTAAAACGGGCGAGACAGCTATTTAGGCGAAAAAAGCGTCAGATGAAGGAACGGTAGAACGAGGATATAGAGCGATACACGGATAGAGGTGAGGCCCGAAAATTTTACCAGAAAGTAAGAGCAAATGGATACGGTAATGGCCTCCCCACCTGTAAGGACAGCGATGGAAATCTGGTCACGGATACGAAGAGTGTGCTGCACATATGGAGAGAACATTTCCAGCAACTGCTGGTTTCAAAAGGCAGCGCCCGTGAAGATATCACGCCAATTATCGACGACGGCTTACATTGCCCACCACCAAGTCAAGCCGAGGCAATAAGAGCAATATCGCGACTGAAAAACAACAAAGCAGCCGGTGCCGACGGTCTGCCCACAGAGCTCTTCAAGTCCGGTGGCGAGGAGCTGATAACGAGCATACACCAGCTCCTGCGCACGGTTTGGCTTAAAGAGTGCATGCCCGATGATTGGAATGTAAGCGTATTATGTCCTGTGCTGAAAAAAGGTGATCCAAGTGTGTGCTCCAACTACCGCGGGATCAGCCTTTTACCCATCGCATAGAAGGTCCTGACGAGTGTACTATGTGAAAGACTAAAGCCAGTGTTATCCAACCTGATCGGGCCTTATCAGTGTTGCTTTAGACCTGGAAAATCAACAACTGACCAGATTTTCACACTTCGGCAAATCCTGGAAAAGGCCCAAGAGAAACAGATCGACACGTACCATCTTTTTGTCGACTATAAAGCTGCCTTCGACAGCCCGATACGGCAGAAAATACTTGAAGCCATGGCTGAGTTTGGTATTCCTGCGAAGCTTATACATCTTTGCGGAATGACGCTGACTGACACGAAGTCTTGAGTGAAGATTAGCAAGGACCTTACAGAGCCATTCTATACCAGACGAGGCCTAAAACAAGGCGACGGCCTATCGTGTGACCTCTTCAACATAGTGATGGAGGAAATAATAAGGAAAGCTGCGGAAACACGATGTTCAACAGAAGCCACATGCTACTCGCGTACACTGTTGACGTAGACATAATCGCTCGAAAACTGCGGGATGTGACTGCAACCTTATCAAGTATACAGAAGGAATCAGCGATCAGCATTGGGTACAATGGTGAACGAGGACGAAACGAAGTTATAGTTTTAACGAACAAAGAATCTAGTCGTTTGTGAAACTGCGTTAACGTTAAACGTTAAGGTGGTAGATAATTTTATCTATCTAGTCTCCGCCATCAACAAAATAAATAATGTCGGCCTCGAAATCCGGAAAAGAATCCTGCTTGCTAATATATGCTATTACGGACTAAGCAAGCGATTCAATGACAGAGCCCTCTCTCGACGAACAAAAATCCAGCTATACCAGATACTGGTTCTTCCTATCTGGATGTACGGTTCAGAATCCTGGGTTATGCCATAAGCGGATGAATTGGTTCTGGCAGTATTCGAGAGAATAATATTCCGTAAAATATATGGGCCATTCATCGTTAACGGGGAGTATCGGCGTTGTATGAATCTTTGAGCTGTACGAGCTGTACACCGACATTGACGTGGTCGACGTATTAAGGTGCAGCGGATGCGTTGGCTAGGTCATGTTGTACGCATGGGCGAAAATGATCCAGCTCGAAAAGTCTTCGACAACGAACTCGATGGACGGCGCAGAAGAGGGCGACCAAAACTCCGTTGGAAAGACCAGGTTACTGAGAACCTTACAGAACTCGGTGTCACTAACTGGAGAAGAAGCGTCGAAGCGAGCGCTTATAATATTTTTCTACGTGCGGTATATAATACACTGGGATTGCATAGAAGTACCAGCTAAGTAAGTAAGTAAATGTAACTTCTAGTACAAAAAATATAATTTTTGGTACATACAAATTTACTTTTTTGGTACAATAAATGTACTTTTGGTACAATTAAGTTTACTTGAGGGTGCAATATTTTGTACTTTATGTTACAATAAAAGTATTTTTTGGCAAAACAAAATTATTTTTTGGTAATATGAAAGTGCCTGTTGGTACAATAAATTTTACTATTTGGTACGGCAAAAGAACTTTTTGGTAAAATAGATTTTACTTATTGGTACTATAAAAGTACTTTTTGGTTTAATATTCTGTGCTATTGAAAATACTAATAATTCTTCTTTTTGGTACTGTAAAGGTACACTAAATTGTACTTGTTGATACAATAAATGTACTTCTTGGTATAATAAAAGTAATTTTCGATGTATTTTAGGCCAATAAAAATACTTTTTGGTACAGAAAAAAGTACTTTGTACAAAAAGTAAATTGAAATTACCTTTTGGTAAAAGTACTTTAGTACAAAAAAATAAAATAAAAATAAATAAATTGTACCAAATAAATTTTATTTTTTGGTACTATTAAAGAACTTTTTGGTATAATATTAAGTACTTTTGAAAATACTAATACTTTTACTTTTTAGTACTTTAAAAGTACACTAAATTTTTGATACAATAAATGTACTTCTTGGTATAATAAGTGTACTTTTTGGAGACAATTTTGGTACAAAAAAGTACTCTGGTACAAAAAAAAGGACTTTGTGCAATAAAAAAGTACTTTTGAGCCAAAAAAAGTACTTATTGATACAAAAAAGTACTTTGGTACAAAAGAAAGTACCAGGTACCCATTTTTTGACCACACCAGAGCCCCATTGCGTGATACAGGCATTTTTAGGGGTACTGCTGAACTAAGTAGGATTGCCTTTAGCCGATACAATTTACAAGAGCGCTGATAAATTTCTTTGACTATAATAGTGTTATTATAATGTACCTTAAACACTTCTATTGTATCAAAAAGTTCTGTTGTTGTAACAAAATGCTAGAAGTACATTTTGCATCTCCCCCGCGTGCAAAACCGTCATCACTGACATTGTCATTCTATTCTAACGAAACAAAAAAAAACAGACTTCAAAACATTCAAATGGTTTACTGCATTTATTGACAGAGTTGGAAATTACACTGTACAATATTTTTCAGCTCATTGATTTGGGACTCAATTCTGAGAACTGTACGTGAAAGTAGTCTCAAAAAGAGGAAGTTCTGCATCATTCGTTTTGTCAAGTTACATGCCATAATAATTTAATATCAATTTGAAGTTAGTAAGTATCATATTTTTCACGTTTTTTGACATAACTCGAGAACCACTAGTCAGATTTAGCTGAAACAAATTTAAAAAATTAAGAATGACAATTCCTTTAATCTGTTCATATAACGTTTCCCTACATAAGCATCAGTTTCACTTTTTCATTCATCAATTGATTTTGAAGACGGTTTTTTTTGTAGCAGTCACAATAAAACTGTTGTACTCCGTGGCGTATGATTTTCGTAGAATATTTCTTATGATAATCATACGCCACCATATAGTATTTTTGTTATGTCAAACGAAAGAGCCTAATACGTGACAAATTCCCATATACGATACTTACTAACCTTAAATCAATATTAAATTATTATGGCATGTAACTTGACAAAAAAAATGATGCAGCTGTTTTTGGAGCTACTTTCACGTGCAGTTCTCAGAAAAGAGTCCCAAAATCATGTATTGTACTGTGTTATTTTTGCTTTGGCTTTGAGAGAAGAGAGCTTATAATGAGCAATAAGTGTTCTTAGTTTGATTTGAAACAAAACACAAACAATGCACGTTTTGTTTCTTCTCTCATTAATGTATAACTATTATATTGGTTGCAAATGTTTTGCAAGCATTATTGACTGCAATGAATCATTTGTTGTCTTGATAAAGCAAATGCAGTGGTGCAGGGCTGTATTGCATAACCATTGAGACCGAAATGAACTTCATCATAAACTAGACGAAGTTCTATATAAGTTTTAGAAAAAAAAACACTATTTGAAAAATTTATAAGTCTTGCATTTTTACTGTACAAAAAGTGAGACACACTTCATTAGAATTGCAGCTAGTTTCATAGCACAGTACAAATTGATTCAGCTCATTGATTTGGGACTCAATTCTGAGAACTGCACGTGAAAGTAACACCAAAACGAAGAAGTTCTGCATCATTCGTTTTGTCAAGTTACATGTCATAATAATTTAATATCGATTTGAAGTTAGTAAATATCGTAAAGGGGAATTTGTCATGTTTTAGGACCTTTTTGTCACCCCGAATTGTTATACTAAAAACATTTTCAAATTCAACATATTTTTAAATTACACTTGCCAGATTATAAAACATAACAAGCAACCAGCATTATTTCCGCTTAACATAAAACATATTGCTGGCAATTTCGGAAACTATTAAATGTTTAAAACCGCATCCAATGTACATATTTTCATGGCGTTTCATTACATTCCAGACAATTGGGCGAAACGAATTGATATCCATTCGTTGTGTTTTGTGGTCTATGCTCTTATGACAATTTTTGTATGGTTGCTGGCTGCAACTCGCTGATTTGTTGATTATCTGCAACTATATGTGAGATTTGGAGAGCTGCTACAGCTTTTAAATTTTTGGTTTTCTTAGCACATGCATTAAAACCACTTTAATGGTATTAATGCGTTGTTGAGTCAATTTACCGGTTACTGGGGTTTTTTTTTTTTGGTTGATTTAATCAAATACGAATTTGATTAGATTTCGGGTGGGAGTGAGTGTTATGATATGTTTTGCTGAGCTTCAATTTGTTTATAAGTTATAGTCAGGGGCTTAGAGCTTTAAAAAAAACTTATTTGTAAATTTGCTATGGCCACTGGACAAGCTAGTGGGTATGGCTTGTTTTGTCGTAACACAGTGGGGTAATTTGCCATAATATTGCGTGTGTAATATTTATATTTTACACAGTACAACACATGATTGTGGGACTCAATTCTGAGAACTGCACGTGAAAGTAGCCCCAAAAATAAAGAAGTTCTGCATCAAACGTTTTGTCAAGTTACATGCCATAATAATTTAATATCGATTTGATGTTAGTAAGTATCGTATAGGGGAATTTGTCACGAGTTAGGATCTTTTGTTTGACAAAGCATAAATACTATATGGTGGCATATGATTATCATAAGTAATATTCCACGTAAGTCATACGCCACGGAGTACAACAGTTTTATTGTAACTGCTACAAAATAAACCCAGTTCAAAATGATTTGCTGAATGTGATGAAAGTGAAAATGTTGCTTATGTAGAGGAAGCGTTATATGAACTGAGGAATTGTAATTCTTAAATTTGTTTTAGCTAAATCGGACTAGTGGTTCTCGAGTTATGTCAAACAAAAGAGCCTAAAATGTGACAAATTCCCCTATACGATACTTACTAACATTAAATCAATAATAAATTGTTATGGCATGTATCTTGACAAAACGAATGATGCAGAACCTCTTCTTCGTGGGGCTACTTTCACGTGCAGTCCTCAGCATTGAGTCCCAAATCAATGAGCTGAAAAAATGTTGTACAGTTGTTGTAGGGTTAACCATTATTTTCAGTAAGTACTACTGAACATGTCAGCCACATCATGTGAAATCGCTAAAGCGAATATGCAAAATCCCATTATTGTAAGTTATACCTTAAAGGCTGCAGATGACAAGTACGTTTAAGGATATTCTCCCACCACTCGTATGCTAACAAATAGATGCACGCGAAAATCTCTATAGTCAGCGCTAGCGTTACAAATGTTAGTAAAATCTGTGCAAAAGTCATCTTAAATTTGATATTCACAACAAATAGCAGCACAAAGGAACAAACACACATGATGTTCTTGCGCACACTTCAACCCTATGTCAAACAAATATTCCCCCATGTTATTACAGTCGTGAGAGAAACAGACACATGGGGAAACAACATTCCAACGTATCACTTAACAATTCCAGAGCGTGTAGTTTTCACAAAAAGGGTTGCATGAACCGAGAATCATGTTCAGCAAAACATGCTGCATTAAAGCATAGATCAATTTCAATGTTAGTGATGTCGCGACTGAAAAAAGATTTTCTTTGTCATGGTACAAAATGCTAATATTACAAGTTTTGTCTATGATTTTTTCCACTTTTTCACTAAGTGTCATGGCTACCAGTTAGAACTGGCATACTTGCTTTAAAAAGTTTTAAATTTGTTATTTTCATGTGGAAGAGGACTTTTGCATTCAAGGACCTTGCATTCTTTTAATGTCCTTGCAATAATTTTTCTAACTTTTTTTCATATAACTTTCTACATACAAATGTGTACATTTTCCGAACTTTTATAGAGCAGCGACTAAAAATTTAACGTATTCCACGCTTAATCACCAAAGCAAGTCTCCAATAAAAACTATTTAAGAATTTGTTTTAAATTTAATCGATGGGGGGAATGAATTTGTAAGTCTATTAACAAAACTATAAAATGTTTGGACACGTTTTTAAGTCATAAACAATCTCCACACATATATGTACGTGCTAAACTCATGTGGGTAATTATATAGACATTTGTATAGAAGCTATCACCCAAGACGTGACTATGAATATCATTTGCCAGTCAAATGCCAATGAGCATTTGCATAAAAGTTAACGCTAAAACAGTTTTGTAATATTTCCCCTAGATAACAATGGTGTAATAGCCGCGTTTTATACGTTAGTACTGGATATACAGATAAACAAATATATTTTAATTAAATTACATAAAAACCAATACAGAAATTTTAGTCAGGTGAACTGAGAGAGAAATAATCTCACCCTATGTATGATATTGTTTAACTCTCACGTGACAAATTTCCATATACGATACTTACTAACTTCAAATCGATATTAAATTATTATGGCATGTAACTTGACAAAACGAATGATGTAGAACTTCTTCTTTTTGGGGCTACTTTCAAGTCCAGTGCTCAGTATAAAGTCCCAAATCAATGAGCTGAAAAATATTGTACTATGAAATTTTCAACAAATATAAACGGTTCAATTTAATATCATTGGTGGTTGTAGGGTGCAAACTTCAAAACTGGAGGTGAACGCATCACCTCGACCATATCTAATGTACATACAGCTAGAGTATACAAAACCGAAACCGGAAACCGGCAAACCGGTTTTTTTGTTCAAAACCGTCAGCCGGTTTTAACAAAATATCGATTTTCGAATAACCGGTTTAACCGGTTTTTTGAGGTCGGTTTTTTCGGTTTTGACGGTTTTTTGAAAATATGAAAATCACAGCATAACAACATATAATATGCTCAATACTTGCTGTAAAGTCACATTTAAAGATCATTTTCTGACATTTCACGATGTAAGGGTGAAAAAACAGCTAAGGAGTGCAGATAGAGAGTTTAAATGTTCCACAAAAAATCCCCTTAAATTTCATTGAATACATCTGATATCGAAGATGCACTAAAACATGAAGAAACATAGATGGTCGGACTTTTGTAGGTCCCTGTTCACACAGTGATTTGAAAACAAAGTGATTAGTAAAAGTTGGAGTTATTGATTTTTGTCTTAGAGCACCCTAAGTAGAATTTCTCAGCAACATTTTTGTGGAACATTTGAATGTTGTAAAGTCCTATTATAATGTCCTTTTCAGACTTTTCTTGAAATAAGGACACGTAAGGAGTCGATAAGAATGTTCAATTCAATGACAACACCTGGTATCGAAAAAGCACTAAAACGATAAAAAAAACATTGTGTTTAAGGACCTATTTCAAACTTAATTAAAGGTTTAACTGAAAATTTCACCTGAGGAATATATTAGGAGACGTATAAATAATTTTATGAATGGCTGTATTTAATAAAAACCAGATTATTAGTTCGATAATATAAACAATACGTTGTTTTTAACTTTTCAAAATTAAATTTGTAGTAATAGTAACTCTTTTTATTACTTTTGTGCACAATTGAAAAACCCGAAAAAACCGGTTAACCCGGTTTTTTCTTAATTTAGTATTCGAAAACCGAGTTTTTGGATTAATGTAAATTTCGAGTAAAACCGAAACCGGTTTTTCGAAAAAGTCGAATGTTTGTATACTCTACATACAGCCCATTGCCTATATTTATCCCCACCAGAACATTCGACATTGCCTCTATGATAACATTTTGAAATCTTTCTACAATTTCATTGACGACACAACTGAAAAAAAAGTTTATTGCTGTCAATTTCCTAAAATAATAAATTTCAAATGGATTTCACACTTTATACTGTCTGCATTAATACCGACAATTTCAGATGATTTGTGCCTCGCGTATTGTAGTGTTCGATACAACAACAACACCACTTTAAGTAATGGCTCATTGACATAAATATTTGCAAATATCTGCTCTATCAGATGCATTTGGAAGAGTTCATTCATTTAGGCAATCATTGAATTTTGATGATATTTTAGAATCACACACTTACATCTACACAAAATGCGTATACGAGTATGTGTGCAATGAAATTCAAATAATAAATCAATTTGTAGTAGATGAAAGTGATTGCTAACATACAAAATTAATGACACTTTAATAGCATGTCATTTTGCATGGGAAAGTTAGTTTAATGAACAAATTTAGAAATGTGATCAGAATTACAATAAATGTAATAATTGTAACAATTTTGATTGTAATTGTCAAACAAAAGAGCCTAAAACGCGACATATACCCCTAAACGATCTTACTAACTTCAAATCGATAGTAAATTATTATGGCATTTAACTTGACAAAATGAATGATGCAGAACTTCTACTTTTGGGGCTACTTTCACGTGAAGTTCTCAGGATTGAGTCCCAAATCAATGAGCCGAAAAATATTGTACTGTGTAGTCATAATTATTGTCATCATTTTTGCATACTTTTCGCATAAATTTAAAGTATTTGCTAAAATTGTGCCCCAATTCATATGTTCCCAGCGGTAAATGAAACAAAGTATTGAAATACCACCTAATGACAACGTCACTTACTTCGTAATCAAGCGTGTTATTAAGACCATGCTTATAACGTTATTGCAACTGAAATGCTACTCACTGACATCGTCACTTACTTTGTAAGCTAAAATGTCCCGATTATACGGCATTTAACACTCCTATGCTAAATTTAAGGAGGAATATAAGTGAGAGAATCATCACTGATTGCTATTAAATGAAGCTGACATCAGGTGGCGATTACGTAATGGGCATTTTAACCGCTGTGTTATTCTGTTCGCCAGTAAACAACTGAGAACCCATAAGTATCTTAAAAAAAATAGAATACGACTTTTCAGCTTATCTATAATTTGATTTATGTTACACTTAATAGTTTATTTTATTCATAAGAGAAATTTTAACATAACAAATCGTTACCGGTTTAAATGCCTGCACACATAGTTTTAGCACATTCATATATACTACCTATCGAGAGCTGTCATAGTAATTCCTTATTTATACAATTTATCAGTCGACACTTTGTCGAAAAGTTAATAAATTAATCATTGCTATTATGGTATGTTAATGCTTATGAGAAGTAATATGGCAAAGTATTGTAAACTCAAATATTCAAATGCCACTAAATATGGATTATACTAAATTTGTAAAACATTTTTCGGCATGAATTCTTATCAGGAAAAGAATATGCCTATATTAAGGAAATAACAACGACAATTATGATAAACCATCAATTGAAATATTTAACACTGAATAATCGATTAATTAATACTAAGAGATATTGAGTGTTATATAATTGCTATGCCTATTGCTTACTTTGTGGCACGTTCATACAAATAACGTAATGTTGTTAATATGTATTTTTTTAATTTCAAATAAAATGGTCATTAGCTGTTATATGAGATACTACATTTCTTATGAATTTAAGTAATACAGGTAAAATGCAAACGTTTCTTAAGACGAACGAACACCCCATTTATGTGATTGTAGCTTCATCCTCTTTGGTCTGAGTGATTATACAGCTTTAGTCCCTTATTATCCCTAAATGTGTACAAATTTAAAAAGATAAATTCGTATCGCACAACTTAAATGGACTGGTACTCCCTCTAATTGTATAGGAAGCATGATCATATACGACTATAGCTTTAGCCGTTTGATCTGAGTGATGGTACCAGTTTTATCCCTTTTTGGCCATTTTACCCCTAAATGTTCGAATTTCTAAAAAACACATCTGGCGGCAAATGATACAAATGATAACCTAGGATTTTGATTCAAGTGGATTTTTAATATACAATTTATTACCAACAAAACCCCATTAATCGTTGTTGTTGCTATTTTAGGTCAACCTATTTGTCATTCAGGCGAGATGTGAGGAAAATATAAAAATTTTGGGAAAAATAAAAGACTTTCAGTTTTTTTCCGCAAAGCTTAACCCATTAAGGCCCGACCATATTAAGAGACTCGATAGACAAAAATAGATATTATACCTAAAGTCCCCATGGTCTAATTAAAAAAAAAAAATTGTACCTTAAACTTCCAGGTGCGTAGGAGAGCCAGGTGGAGGCATATGCGAAAACGCATCACTGGGCCTTTAAAAAAGGAACGTTGAAATTTTTACAGAAATTATAAGAAAATAGGAAATACTTTATGAAAATAAGAAACATTATATTTTATTTAAGTCGAAAAATATACGATTTATTTACGTTTATTAACGTTTTTCCAGAAGCTGCAGAAATTTTACGAAATCGGAAAAAATCGCATTGGCAAAATTTTCCCATAAATTTTTCTCCGAGATACAAGCGAGTTACAAAGTGGCACCTACGAGCAATATTGTAGTATAAAATCTAAAGTTTTTGGAAACATGTTGGTAATCGCTATAGCCCTAGCCGTTTTTTCTTGAGGTTTCCTATCTATTATCTCTATGATTTGATGGCGGAATCATGGGGCAAAGAACGTCACTTCTAAAAAAAGCGCAAAACGGAGTAAAAAAACGAAAAATCTTTTTATCTTAAAAAAGGATCAGCTAGGATTTGGATTCAAATGGATTTTTAATGTACAATTGACCCCTAACAAAACCCCATTTACCGTTTTCATTGCCATTTTAGGTCAACCCATTCGTCATTCAGGCGAGGTGTGCTTAACTTTTCTTAAATTGTAACTATGTTTGACAACAGATGAATTACAAGTTTGAATATTTCCATGCTCGGGAGTGTGTTTGGTGTAAATTTTAGTTTAAGCAAGTAGTGTTTAAAAAAGATATTATATCCTATCCTATTAATATTATAAATTTGAATGTCTGTCTGTTTGTTTGTTTATTTGTATGTTTGACTGTACGTTTGTGGCTCAATCACGCCTAAACGGCTGAGCCGATTTCAATGGCATTTGGAAGATAGTTAGTGTACTATATGGAAATTACCGTAGTCTATAGTTTTTTTTTAATTTTTGACCCTTTGGGCAGAGTGGGAGTGGCAAAACATTTCTTTGAGCTTTTAGTACTCGGCAACACATTCATATTCGGACGAAATTTGAATGTCGGACCAGTGGGCGTGGCAAAACATATTTTTAGAACTAGAGAGATAAAATTTAATACACACGAATATGAATATGCAGACGAAATTTAAATTTTGGATCAGTGGGCCAAGTAGACGTGGCAAACCTGTATTTTAGCCCTAAAGAGATAAAATTTGATACAAGGATAGTATTCGACCACCAAATATACATAAATATGTAAACGAAACTTTAATTTTGGATCAGTGGGCCGAGTAGGCGTAGCAAAATTGTATTTTAGCCCTAGAAAGATAAAATTCATCACCCAGATAGGACACTACAACACTAATATGAATATATACAACATTTTAATTTTGCATCATTGGAGGAATGGGGCGTGGCAAAACTGTATTAAAGCCCTTGAAAGGTAAAATTTATTGCACAGATAGTATTCGACCGGCCGTGGCATAGTGGTTAGAACACGCGATTACCATGCGGGAGATCGCAGGTTCAAACCTGGCTCCAGTCGTCTAAAAAAAGAAAAAAAGAAATAAAATTTTCTTTCATTGCCGGCACCCCTCGAATGTTGTTTGACAGCAACTTCGCAGTATTAAGCGTCGATTCAATCGTTGTGTCTAGTAAGAGCTTCTCAAAACAGTGACGTTCGCATTCGTCGATAAATAAGTAGGTGCCGTTAGTTGTGAATCTAGAAAAATAGAAAGCGTGTTAATTCACAACAACGCGAGAAGCTATCCCATACCTCATTCATGGGGTGCAAAGGGAAATTAAGTAAGTAAGTATTCGACAACACGAACATAAAAATGCAAACGAAACTTATATTTGGGGTCAGTCGGCGGAGTGGGTGTGGAAAAACTGTATTTTGAACCTAAAGGGATACAATTTTGAACCCAGATAGTACACTTCAACACGAATATGAATATTAATATGAAGACGAAATTTTATTTTTGAGTCAGTAGCTCTAGGTGATAAATTTGATACCCAAATTGCACACGGCAGCACTAATATGAATGTGCAGACGACATTTTAATTTTGGATCAGTGGAAGAAGGATGCTTTGCAAAACTGTGTTTTAGTCCTAGAGAGATACAAAGTTTTGTTTAGAATATTTCATCAGAACATTTGAACCCTCTAGCTCCCACCCGTATGGGACCTTAGGATGAATTTTAAAAATCAGCTTAAAAGTCAAATTTCTTAAAATGTTCAGCATGGGTGGCAGATAGAGGATTTAAATGTTCCGAGGAAATATTCCTCGGAAAATTTTAATTTAGGTATCTGTAGACATAAACTAACCCAAATCAATTTTTTGATCAAAAAATTCAATTTTTAAACCACTGTAAACAAAAATTGTGACGTAGTGGACCAAAATGGAGTTTAGGGTTTTGTTACTGAGGTTAAATGCTATTGATTGATATCGGATTAGTTCACTCCCGAGAAAGTATGTTGCACTGTTTGCTCAAAAATATAATTTTTAACGTCCATTAACATTTCATTTTGATTTTATTTATTTTTTTTAGCCTCATAGAGGCTATTTGTCTTCGGTGACTCTTATTGAAATTTACCGGAGAATATTTCAATCGAAGATTCTAAGCCTTGACCTCCGTTCAAACTTGCCTTTTAAACAGTTTTTCAAAATTGGGCAAAAAACGTCACATACGGGTTTGAGCTAGAGGGTTCAAATGTTCCGAGAAAATATTCACCTTATTGTTTTAATATAGGTCTATGAAGACAATAAATATCCCAAAAGTATTTTTATACAAGATTTTTCATATTCTTAGAATCGACTTTTAACAAAAAAAATATCAAATTTCAAACCACTGTGAAACAATTTTGTGACGTAGTGGAGCAAAAGCAAGGCTAGGGTTTTGTTACTTAGGTCAAATGCTATCGTTTGATATTGGTTTGGTTCACCCCCGAAAAAGTGTGTAGCACTGTGTTATTTACAGGCTTAGGCTTAGCCCTTGGCGTGCAAACATATTATAAGTACCCGTCAGGTAAGCATTGTCGGGTCCACCAGTTAACTATAAGAACATAAAGATAACTTTCCATTTATGGCTATAATTTCTTCCGGCTTAAACTTTTTGCTAGCATTTCAATGCATTCTATCACATTAAACTTTAGATTAGATGCTTAGAATTTTCTCATACATGAGTTATTTTTCAACATAAACTCACCTGTGTTCTTTTTTCCACATTCCGTCCATCAAACACTGGCCAATTTAAAATTTGACCCTACAAATTGGCTCACAGCAAATTAGTACACTGACAAACACAACAAGAAACAAGAAATTGGCAACCATTTGTACGTTCAATGGCCGTTACAAATTTAAGAGAATTTTTATATATCAACAACAAAAGTACGTAATATAAAATTAAATTGTTTTACGTTGAAAAAATAGTCACGCGCATACACACAAATACACACCCACCCTTTGGCAATCGATATAACGAATAAGAAAACTTTTTAACAATACCACCACACAAACATCATTAATAGATTAACGAGTATTGATGTGAAAACAAAATCTAAAAGTCATACGAAACGAAACAACAACAGACATCACACACATCCAGACGCACTAAATCATTAAGCAATCATGCATTCAATTGCAGCACACACACACACGCACACACACACTCAATTGTCAGCCCAACTTTAATGCCAAAGACAACAGAAAATGGTGAAGTTTAGTAAAATTTGTCAACTGAAAACAAGTAAGGTAAGGCGTAAGGTTCACATGGTTAGGTTAGGTTGGGGACACGTGTAATCTAGTAAAAACCAGATCACAGTACACGCCAGGTTCTGATGATCCATTGTGATTGTCCTTTAGAAAAAGGAAAAAGGAAAGGGGTAGAGAAAAAGGAGATAGGGGAGGGATACAGAAAGAAGAGAAAATCTTGGGAATCTCAAACGTCATCTTGGCCCAGTTAGCCAAGCAAGGCACCATATGAAACATGTTTGTGATTGTATGAAAAAACTAGGTAATTCTACTTTTTGCGAAAAATGAGATAACACCAAAAATATAAAGTGTATTTCATTTTCAGTTTCTCATTTAAAAGTTATCTGAAAAACAAAAATCAGAAAAATGTCACTTTGTATGTAAAGCCAATAAGAAAGTTTAAGTCGGGAACCTCGACTTACATATACCCCACCCTCAGTAATACATAAAATTTTCTAGTATATTAATATTATTGCTCGATTTCTAAAGTTGGCAGAGTGTTATATTTTTATGGGATGTATCAGAAGGGGCGTGGCCAGACCTTCAGTTTTTTTTCCAAAACTTTAAACTGATTTAGCTTTATTCATTCAGAATTTGGGTACAATCGCGTTTTCAGTTTTTTTTTTCATATGGATTAATATCCATTTCTAAAGAGACCGGAATCTTAAATTTGTATGGGAGGTCCGAGAAGGGGTGTAGCTTGACTTTAAAATTTTTCTCTAAAACTTTATCCTCTTATAGCTTAAGAAAATCAGATTTTGTGCACAATCGTATCGAGTGTATTGATGTTACTATTCGCTTTCTAAAGTGGGCGTAATGGTACAATGTATTGGATGTACCAGAGGGGCGTGGCTAGACTTCCCCTTTTTTTCTCCAAAACTTTATCCGGATTTAGCTTTACTATACACAGAATTTAGACACGATGGTGTTGGGTGTATTTATAATATTATTAGATTTCTAAAGTGGGAGGTACCAAATGGGTATGGGAGGTACCAGAAGGGGCGAGGCTAGACTTATAGCTTTTTTCCCAAAACTTTATCATGCCATAGATTTACTAAATAGAGAATTAGGGCTCGATCGCGTTAGGTGTATTAATGTTATTACTCGATTTCTTAAGTGGGCTGAATAATGTATTTGTATGGGAGGTACCAGAAGGGGTGTGGTAATGTAGCCCATTTGCAATACCGTAAGTATTTTTGGAGAAATATTAACCAAAGCAAAATTTCAAAATAATTGGTAACGTCTTTAGAAAGTTATCGTGCGTAGCAGCTGGACAGACAGACAGACATGGCTCAACCAACTTAAAAAGTCATGAATCGAAATGGGTTCAAAGAAACATAGGGTCTAAAATGATTTCTTCTATGTGTTGCACTTTTGGGTCGTATCATATTGTATATACCCTCCTACCCGCAGGTAGCCGTTTAGGCGTGATTGAGTCACAAACATACAAACAAACAGACAGGCATTCAACTTTAACATCTCATTGATTTGGGACTTAATTCTGAGAACTGCATGTGGAAGTAGCCCCAAAAAGAAGAAGTTCTGCATCATTCGTTTTGTTAAGTTACATGGCATAATAATGTAATATTGATTTTAAGTTAGTAAGTATCATATAAGGGAATTTGTCACGTTTTAGGCTGTTGTGTTTGACATAACTCGAGAACCACCAGTTCGATTTAGCTGAAACAAATATAAAAAAAGTTAAGAATTACAATTCCTTTAATCTGTTCATATAACGTTTCCCTACATAAGCAACAGTTTTACTTTTCCATTCATCAAATGATTTTGAACTGGGTTTATTTTGTAGCAGTAACAATAAAACTGTTGTACTCCATGGCGTATGATTTGTGTGGAATATTACTTATGATAATCATACGCCACCATATAGTATTAATGGTAGTCAAACAAAACAGCCTAAAACGTGACAAATTTCCCTATACGATACTTACTAACTTTAAATCGATATTAAATTATTATGGCATGTAACTTGACAAAACAAATGATGCATAAATTCTTCTTTTTGGGGCTATTTTCACTTGCAGCTCTCAGAATTGAGACCCAAAATTATGTGTTGTACTGTATTAATAGGATAATAGGATAACATATATTTATTAAGCTGATGTGTTATGACTTGAGATCAGGCAAAAATTTACTAAAATTCTCTATGGAAATCATTGTTATACAACCAAACATGAGTTTAAAATACTTGTTTGTCCTTTTCCTCCCTTTCCAATCTAATCAAATTAACTTTATATTCTGTTAACCGTAACACATATGTTTTTTTGTTTTTAGTACTATTTAAATGAATACAACCAATAGCACATAAGGAAATACTACATACAAATTACTTACATTATTCACACACGAGTTGTTTCCAGTCCCAACGATACCAGGTACATATTTCGATGTCACTCAAGTCCATGACGACACAGCAGTATGAAATTTCAACCCAGCAACTATGATTGCAAATTTTTGCTTAACAGAAGTTAAAGTTTATTTTGCACAATTCATAACAGTTTCTTAGAACGTATAACAAAAATATTAGCTATGCAATTTTCTCAAGCGGAAACACGTGTGTTCATCACTTTTTTTCTTTAATTTTCTACAAATTTGCACTCAATTAATATTTTTGCCTTGCCTTGTGAATCATAGCAAATGAAAACTATTTACAGTATTTGAAAACTATTTCGGGCACAACTACCGCATTTCATTGGTTTCAGTTAGAAATAAAAAAAAAACATATTTCAATATTATTTAATATGCCTTCATGGCGTGTTTGCGTTGTTTCTCTCGCCAGGCACAGCAAATATTAATTAGTTTGAAATGTATTATTATTAAATGTATTAAGCTGTTGTTGGTTTTGTCGATTTACTACAGCTTTTATTTACTTCACTAGCTGCCGTTCATTAGGTATTTCTTGATTTAAAAATTTTAATAATTTTGTTAGCACTTTAATCATCTTGTTATTGTACAAATTAATACGATACGATTTTTTTTTGTCTTCTCTTTGGTATTAAGGTTAATTTAAAACACTTTATTATTATTATTATCAGGTGTTTTTTTGTTCTTGTTGTCGTTGTTGAAGCACTCGCTCACTGTTCACATCGATTCTTGGGTTAAGCACAGTTTAAGAGTTTTTAACACCCGTAACTGGTTATTAATCACTGTGTGCGCGCGTATGTACGAAATTGGCCGGTAATAATAACACCAGTGAATGTGGTGGCGTTGTTAGTTAGGTATTACGTTTGTCAGTGCCTGAAAAGGATAAGAAAGAAAGATTTTTGATAAAAATTTAATTGAAGTCTTAAAGGTAGTGTAGTATGATGATATAACTCAGCAACACAATTATGAATAATCAGACATAATCGTACTTTGTCATCAGTGGGCGTTGGGGACGTGGCAAAACTATATTTTAGACTTAGAGGGATACAATTCAGTACAAAGATAGTACTCGGCACAACAGTTTCAAATCTGTGGAAAATTTAGATTTTCGGTCAGGGGGCGAAGTGGGCATGGCCAACATGTATTTAAGTCCTAGAGAGATACAATTTAGTATACTGATACAACTCAGCAACGCAATTATGAATAAGCAGACAAAATTGTAATTTTCATCATTGGGCGTTGGGGGTGTGACAAAACTATATTTTAGATTTAGGGAGATACAATTCAGTACACCGTTCGATCAATGGGCTGACGGGCGTGGGTAAACTTTATTTAAGTCCTAGAAAGATAAAATTTACTATACTTATACAACTCAGCAACGTAATTATGAATAAGCAGACGAAATTTTACTTTGTCACAATAGGTTAAAATCTGCTGACGAAGTTTCGATTTTCAGTCAGGGGGCGGAATGGGAATGGGCAAATTGTATTTTTGCCTTAGAGATATACATTTAAGTATAAAGATAGTACTCAACAACAAAATTATGAATAAGGAGGCGAAATTTAAATTTTCCATTAGTGAGCGTTGAGGACGTGCAAACTAAAATAAGTTTTGTCACAAATGGCAAATTTTGTCTGCAAATTTCAACCAGTCCTGCCAAGTACTATCTGTGTACTAAATTCTGTCTCTCTTAGTCTTAGTCTTAGTCTTAGTCTTAGTCTTAGTCTTAGTCTTAGTCTTAGTCTTAGTCTTAGTCTTAGTCTTAGTCTTAGTCTTAGTCTTAGTCTTAGTCTTAGTCTTAGTCTTAGTCTTAGTCTTAGTCTTAGTCTTAGTCTTAGTCTTAGTCTTAGTCTTAGTCTTAGTCTTAGTCTTAGTCTTAGTCTTAGTCTTAGTCTTAGTCTTAGTCTTAGTCTTAGTCTTAGTCTTAGTCTTAGTCTTAGTCTTAGTCTTAGTCTTAGTCTTAGTCTTAGTCTTAGTCTTAGTCTTAGTCTTAGTCTTAGTCTTAGTCTTAGTCTTAGTCTTAGTCTTAGTCTTAGTCTTAGTCTTAGTCTTAGTCTTAGTCTTAGTCTTAGTCTTAGTCTTAGTCTTAGTCTTAGTCTTAGTCTTAGTCTTAGTCTTAGTCTTAGTCTTAGTCTTAGTCTTAGTCTTAGTCTTAGTCTTAGTCTTAGTCTTAGTCTTAGTCTTAGTCTTAGTCTTAGTCTTAGTCTTAGTCTTAGTCTTAGTCTTAGTCTTAGTCTTAGTCTTAGTCTTAGTCTTAGTCTTAGTCTTAGTCTAAATTCTGTAACTTCTGTCTCTCTTAGTTTTAAAATATATTTTAGACTAAGAGAGACAGAATTTAGTACACAGATAGTACTTGGCAGGACTAGTTGAAATTTACAGACAAAATTTGCGTGACAAAACTTATTTTAGTTTTAGAGAGATAAAACTTGATATATAGATAGAGTGGGGGGAATGGGCATGGCCAAACTCTATTTTAGCCTTAGAAAGATACAATTTGGTATATATGTGTAGTACTCTGCAACACAATTTTAAGTGTGCAGACGAAGTTTTAGTGTTCTTTCAGTGGGCCGCTAGGGCGTGGCAAAACTATAGTTTAGTCCTAGAAATGTAAAATTTGGTACACAGATAGAAGGACTTGTTGAAATTTGCAGACGAAATTTCAGTATTCGATCAGTGGGCGGAGTTGCCTTTCAAAACTTTATTTAAGAAATCAAATTTGTTATACCGATAGTCGGAGTGATGGGCGGAGTGGGTATGGCCAAACTGTATTTTAACCTTAGAGAGATAAAATTTGGTATATAGATGGTACTCTGCAACACAATTTTGAGTAAGCTGACGAAATTTTAGTTTTCTATCAGTGGGCGGAGTGGGCATGGAACTGTATGTTAACCTTAGAGAGATACAATATGGTATATAGATGGTACTCTGCAACATAATATTGAGTGAGCATACGAAATTTTAGTTTTTTATCAGTAGGCGGTTGGGGCATGGCAAAACTATATTTTAGCCCCAGAGAGGTAAAATTTGGTACACAGAAAATACTTGGCAGGACTGGTTGAAATTTGCAGATGAAATTTTAGTTTTCGATCACTGGAAGCGTGACAAAATTCTTAAAAGATCAAATTTGATATACTGATAGTAATCTGCAATACAAATATGAATATGTAGACAAAATTTGAATTTTTGATCAGTGGGCGGTGGAGGCATGGCCTGGACTGGTTGCAATTTGCAGACGAAATTTGAAAAATTTATTTTTATCTCCAGAGATGAAATTTAGTACACCGATAGCCCTCGACACAACAGATAAGCATATTTAGACGAAATTTTCATTTTAGATCTGAATACGGATGGATTTAAAATTAAAGAGATAGCTTTTGATATACAGATGGTGCTTAGCACAACAGATATAACCAGCACGAAAGTTTCAGCCGGAAACCCCGACTTTAAATTTTTTAGTATATTAGTATTATTACTCGATTTCTATAGTGGGCGGAGTGGTACATTTGTATAGGAGATACCAGAAGGGGCGTGGCTAAACTTCCATTTTTTCTCCAAAACTTTATCCTGATATAGATTAACAAAATAAAGAATTTGGGCACGATCGCGTTGGGTATATGGATATTATTACTCGATTTCTAAAGTAGGCAGAGTGGTACATTTGTATGGGAGATAACAAAAGGGGCGTGTCTAGACTTCCAGTTTTTTTTCCAACACCTGCTTTAGCTTAACTAAGTACGGAATTTGGGCACGATAGCGTTTGGTGTTAATAATATTAATCAATTTCCAATGTGGGCGGAGTGGGACTTTTGTATGGGAGGTACCAGAAGGGACGACTTCCAGATTTTCTCTCTAAAACTTTATTCTACTATATCTATACTAAATATAGAATTTGGGCACGTTCAGATTGGGTGTATTGATATTATTACTCGATTTCTAAAGTTCGCTATACCAGATGGGTATGGGAGGTTCCAGATGGGGCTTGGTTACACTTCCAGTTTTTTCTCCAACACTTTATCCTGATATAGCTTTACTCATCACAGAATTTGAGCACACTCACTTTGGGCGTTTTGATTTATTATTACTCAATTGCTAAAGTGGACAGAATGGTACATTTGTATGGGAGGTACCAGAAGGGGCGTGGCTATATAGCCCATTTGCAATACCGTAATTAGTTTTTGGGGAAATTTCAAAACAGCTGGACAGACAGACGGACATGGCTCAAACGACTTAAAAAGTTATGAATCATATTTGGTTCAAAGAAACCTAGAGTCTAAAGTGACTCCTTCTATGTGTTACACTTTTGGATCGCATCAAATGATATAAACCCTATTACCCGTAGGGTGAGGGCATAAAAATGCAGATGACATTTTTTTTCTGGTGAGTAGGCGGGTGTTATGTACCAAATGGGTTTTTTTAACCCTAGAGAAATACAATTTCGTAAGCAAATACTACATCTCTTCTGTAACAGGAGTATGTACACAAAAATATCACTTACTTACTACTTACTTAATTTCCCTTGAAATCCCATGAATATTGTATGGGATATTTTCTCGCGATGTTGTGAATTAACAAGCTTACTATTTCAGATTCACAACAAACGGCACCTACTGGTTTATCGACGAATGCGAACTTCACATTTTGAGAAGCTTTTACTGCGCATGTCGACAGACCAGACACTAGACTGCGAAGTTGTTGTCGACAACATCGAGGGGGGCCCGCAAAGAATGAAAAATGTAGATGGAGCCGTAGCGGGGAATCGAACCACAGATCTTCCGCATGGTAGTCACGTGTTCTAACCACTATGTTACGGCCGGTCGGAATTGCCGATATAGCCTAAGTGAAAACGTCCACAAAAATTGGCCGAGGCGAGGCTATGTTCTGCCTAACACTGGTATATATCATTTGAAAAAAAAGTGATACGCTTCAAAAGAGATGTGTTACACCCCAAGTATCTTAAGACTATATTGGTTTCAGGACTTTTTAACACGATTCATGGCCATTGCTGCTTGTATGGCTGACTGGCCATCCGTTTTGATGGCTAGCTGTCTAGTTGGTGGGCGGGATAACTGGAGTAAGCTATAACTGATGCTTATGAAAATTTACCAGAGTATCCAAAATGAAGTAATAGGATTGAAAATAGACAGAATAGCCCCACCATTACTAGTAACTTCCCATACAAAATTACCTATTTTTGGAAAATTAACATAACATCGTAACGGACAACTGAAGGATTTTTGAATTTGGTCAAATTAATTGTCTTGTAAATAATTCTCAGAGAAAACCTTGTCACATCCCTTCTGATAGCACCCATACAATTGATCGAATTGACCGTGGCATATACACACTTATCTTCTTATATCCTTACCCTACGGGTAAATGGGTATATATCATTTGATAAGACTCAAAAGTTTAACATATAGAACACATTAGACGACCCTAGGTGTCTTTGAACCAAATTCGATTCACGACTTTTTGAGTCATTTGATGCCTGTCCGTCTGTCTGTCTGGCCGGCTGGTACGCACGATAATTTTCAAAAAGACATAAACAGTTGTTTTGAAACGTTGCATGGGCTAATATTTTCCCAAAACTACTTACAGGATTGCATATGAGCTACATGGTCATGCCCCTTCTGTTACCTCCTATACAAATATATGAACAATTCCGCCCAATTTTGAAATCGAGTAATAATATCAATACATATACAGCGGTCGTTTTCAAAATCTGTATTTAGTCAAGCTATAACTGAATAAAGTTTTGGTGAACAAATTTAAAATCTAGCCACGAACCTTCTGGTACATACTATACAAGTGTACCACTTTGCTCACTTTAGGCAGAAAACTAAACCAATTTCACGAAAATAAATATTTTTCAATAATTTCTAAAACAAACCCTTTAAAATCGAGAGTCTTACCTCCAATCGTTTACGCTTCACAATTAGGCAAATTATAATGCATAAGTAATACAATTTAAGAATCCTTAATTTTCAATAACTCGAGAGTTAGCCAACATCATACATAGGATTAGGGTATTTACCAGTCTGTTCTCCTGACTGAAATTTCTATACTAATTAACTTTTCGTTTGATATTTAATAAATATCACAGAATAAAATTTTCAGCTCATTATTCGGGACTCAAAAATAGAGCTTCTGCTTCTCAAGTTAGCTGCAGTACAACACATGATTTTGGGACTCAATTCTGAGAACTGCACGTAAAAGTAGGCCCAAAAAGAAAAACTTCTGCATCAGTCATTTTTTCAAGTTACATGCCATAATAATTTAATATCGATTTGAAGTTAGTAAGTATCGTATAGGGAAATTTGTCACGTTTTAGGCTCATTTGTTTGTCATAACATAAATGAAATATGGTGGCGTATTATAATCATAAGAAATATTTCACGTAAATCATACGCCACGGAATACAACAGTTGGATTGTAACAGCTACAAACCCAGTTCAAAATCATTTGATGAATGGAAAAGTACAACTGTTGCTTATAAAGGGAAATGTTATATGAATAGATTAAAGGAATTGCAACTCTTAATTTTTTTTTAAATTTTTTTCAGCTAATCGGACTAGTGGTTCTCGAGTAATGTCAAACAAACGAGCCTAAAACGTGACAAATTGCCCTATACGATATTGACTAACTTCAAATCGATATTAAATTAATATGGCATGTAACTTGAAAAAAAGAATGATGCAGAAGTTCTTCTCTTTGTGGCTACTTTCACGTGCGGTTTTTAGAATTGAGTCCCAAATCAATGAGCTGAAAAATTTTGTACTGAGATACTGTAATTTCATTTCATTTTTTTTTCTGTAATGTACTCAGCCCATTCCCAACAATATTTATTTAATTTTACCATCATTCATCAGTAGGGCATTTCACAGTCTCGCAAGATAACAATTTATATTTTTAAGCTATTCGCTTCCTTGCAACACTTTTTCTTGTTGTTATTTGTAATCGCCTTTATATCATATCGGTGTATGAACGCGAACGAGTGCAATTCACAGTAATTTATTTGTTGAACCTCACTGACAGCTGGTTCGGATGGTTGGCTGGCTGGCTGGCTCTTAGCTCGTGCTCTAAACAACAGGTATCAACGGCAGCGGAATAGCGAAAAAAATCCATTGATTTACTCGTTACACTGGACATGTATGAGTACATACGTATTATGTATGTACGAGCAGGCATGTAAGTGTGTCAGAATATTTATCGCAGCAAATGTGCATTAAGTTGTATTGTTATTGCACCGAGGCATTTATTTCCATTTTGTTGTAATCTTTTAATACACATGAAATATTTTAATTAACTTCAGTTCAGTTAAACAACATAGTCATAAATCTTAAGATTTTAACACTGAAGTGAAAAAAAAATGGGTCGATGAAGAAATTTTGTGTTTAACAACAATAACAAAACAAAAAGATGGGATAACATATAAGACAGTTAAGTATAAAAGTTGGGCTCTATGAAAAATGCCACAAAAAAAAAACAAAAAAAAGGGCCGAAAAAAAATAATACAAAATTGGGGGATTTTATGTTAATTAAAGTTAAAATTTCATTTTTCGATTTTGGTCATTTTTATAACCTCACCCTACGGGATAACAAATAAGACAGTTAAGTATAAAAGTTGGGCTCTATGAAAAATGCCCCAAATGCAAAATGCCACAAAAAAAAAAACAAAAAAAAAGCCCCGGAAAAAATAATACAAAATTGGGGAATTTTTCGTTTATTAAAGGTAGAATTTAATTTTTCGATTTTGGGTCATTTTTATAACTTCACCCTATTTATCAATTGATACGACCCAAAAGTAAAACACATAGGAGGAGTCACTTTAGACCCTAGGTTTCTTTGAACCAAATTCAATTCATGACTTTTTAATGTCCGTCTGTCCGTCTGTTTGTCTGTCTGTCCGGCTGGTACGCACTATAACTTTCGAAAGACGCATCCACTCGTTTTTAATCTTAGCATGGGTTAAAATTTCCTCAACACTACTAACGGTATTGCAAATGGGCTACATGACCACGCCCACATCAGAAATCGATTAATATTATTAATACAACCAACGCGATCGTGTCCAACTCCTGAATTTAAGCTATTAAAAGATTAAGTTTTGGATAAAAAATTGGAACTCTAGCCACGCCCCTTCTGGTACCTCCCATACAAATGTATCATTCCGCCCACTTTAGAGATGAAGTAATAACATCAATAAACCCAACGCGATTGTGCTCAAATTCTGTATTTTGTTAAGCTATTACAGGATAAAGTTTGGAGATAAAATGTGGAAGTCTAGCCACGCCCTTCTGGTACCTCCCACCGCCCACCTTAGAAATCGATTAATATTATTAATACAACAGACGCGCTCTTGCCTAAATTCCAAATTTAGTGAATAAATAATGTGGAAGTCTAGCCACGCCCCATCCGGTAACGCTCACTTTAGAAATCGGTGAATATTATTAAAAGACCTAATGCGTGCCCAAATCCAGTACATATTTAGTAAAGCTCAAGTATAATAAAGTTTTGGAGAACAAATTGGAAGTCTAGACACGCTCCTGCTGGTACCTCCCATACAAATGTACCACTCCGCCCACTTTGGAGTTGAAGTATAAGTTTAATACACTCGACACTATCGTGCCCAATCTCCGTATTTTGTTAAGCTATTACAGGATAAAATTTGGAAAAAAAATGTGAAAGTCTAGCCACGCCCCTTCTGGTATCTCCCACCGCCCACCTTAGTAATCTGTTAATATTATAAATACAACCAACGGGATCGTGCATAAATTCTGTATTTAGTAAAAAATAATGCAGTATAAAGTTTTGGAGAACAATTTGGAAGTCTGGCCACGACCCTTCTGGAACCTCTCATACAAATGTACCATTCCGCCCATTTTAAAAATCGACTAATATTATTACTACACCCAACGCGATCGTGCCTAAATTCTGTATTTATTAAAAATAGTTACAAGATAAAGTTTTTGAGAAAAACTTGGAAGTCTAGCCACGCCCCTTCTGGTACCTCCCATATAAATGTACCATTCCGCCCACTTTAGACCCAACGCGATCGTGCTTAAATTCTGTATTTAGTAAAGCTAAATCAGGATAGAGTTTCGCACAAAAAATTTGAAGTTTTGTCACGCCCTTGCTGTTAACTCCCATGCTAATGTACTACTCCGCCACTTTAGAAATCAGGTATATGTAAGTCTGCTCGATTGCTGAATTTTTAAGGGTGCAAAAAGTAAATGTCATGGAATGCTCTTTTGGGTTATAGTAAATCTCCCGACATCTAATTCCATTTTAAGTGCTGTTTCCAACATTGATTAAGAAACCTTTAAATGAATCACCCTTTATAAACCCATTCAGCTTAGATAACTACCAGCAATAGTAGCCAAAACAGTTTTAACGATAGCCTGGCCCAAAATATTGATGTACAACATAAATATAACTACACAATGTAAAAACACACTTTTGATCCTACAATAATCCTTAACCCTACTCTAGATTTCCATAGAATTGCTAAATTTAACTTCATAAAAAGGATATACTATCCTTTTTCAGATTCTAAAAACTTTCCTTTGAAGGTCATTTCTTTTGAGAAAATTAATAAAGTGAACTATTGGAACTATAGCACATTTAAAGCATTTAAGCCATAAGCAACATGCTAAGCTGTTGCAACTAGAATTGATGTGATGCAACAGACGCACACGAGTTCAATGGTAGTGTGAGTTGTGTTCGTTTTGTTGTTGTTGCGGTTGCTACGATATGGCACGCGTTTCAAGAGCTGCCCACCGACAACAACAGCAACGACAACAACAAAATGTGCCAGCGACAAAAAACTTAAAATGTTTACAAACACAAGCAAGATGTATTAATACAGGTGGCGTTAACTGCCAGCTGGTTTTAACTTTTTTCCTGATTTTGGTGCCTCTGCACTGTCAACTTACATATACTCGCCGAGTTGCGCCTTTCAGTTGTCAAAATTTTGTATGGAGATTTTGACACTAGAGAGGAACTACACAAAATAAATTGCCTGTGGTTGTTGCAATGCCAAATTTGTTGTACAGATAACTTCACCTTTATTAATACATCTTGAACACAAGCATTCAATGGCTTGAGCGGTGCATTACTGGTGGCAGTCGTTGCATTTACAAACGACTGCCAACAAGAAAATGAGCAAAAATGCACAACTGATACAAATGATTGAATACAAGTGGATTAACGACGAATGCGAATTGAGCGTTGGGGGGGGGGGAGCAAATTTTTTAAGAAGATACAAGTTGATACACTTTCCATTGAAAAGGGAATTTTTATCAAAGAGAATTTTTATTCTAATTCTAATAGGAAATACATTTCTATTATCAAATTAAGACAGGTATTGAGTTCAACATTTTATACGAAATGTAGCAGAAAATTGTGTTGCCTCAAAATTAATGTGGTATATGTTTGGGACCGGCCGTGGCGTAGTGGTTAGAACACGCGACTATAATGCGGGAGATCATAGGTTCAACTCCTGGCTCCAGTCATCTTAAAAACAAAAAGAAAAATTTTCTTTCATTGTCGGCTCCCCTCGAATTTTGTCGACAGCAACTTCGCAGTATTAGTGTCGAGTCAATCGGCATGTCTAGTAAGAGCTTCTCAAACAGTGACGTTCGCAATCGTCGATAAACAAGTAGGTGCCGTTAGTTGTGAATCTAAAAATAGTAAGCGTGTTAATTCACAACAACGCGAGAAGCTATCCCATACCTCATTCATGGGGTGTAAAGGGAATTAAGTAAATATGTTTAACAACGTAGTATTAAGCTTTTTAAGCAACATTTTCATTTCTGTAAAGAATAACACATATTTCAATTACTGCTACCGAAATGTAATCCAATTTTGTTGATTAGCAAATGTAATTATAAAGGACTTAGAAAAAAATTAAAAAAAAACGAGTAAGAAAGTTTCAGTCGGGCGACCCGACTTACATATACCAACACCCTCAGTAAAATAAAAAAAATTGATATTATATTGATATTATTACTCGATTTCTAAAGCGGGTGGAGTGGTAAATTTGTATGAGAGGTACTACACCATTTCCAATTGAAATTGAAAGAAAATCAATTGAAATTCAAACAATCCATTTGAAATTCAAACATTCCATTTGAAATTAAAATATTCCATTTGAAATTTAAAAAACATCAATTGAAATTCAAAATTTCCATTTCAAATTCAAAAAATATCAATTGAAATTTAAAAATCTTCAATTGAAATTTAAAATACATCAATTGAAATTCAAAACTCATCAATTGAAATTCGAAACTCGTCAATTGAAATTCAAAATTCGTCAATTGAAATTCAAAAGTCGTCAATTGAAATTCAAATCTCGTCAATTGAAATTGAAAAAACATCAGTTGAAATTCAAAACTCCTCATTTGAAATTCGAAACTCGTCAATTGAAATTCAAAATTCGTCAATTGAAATTCAAAAGTCGTCAATTAAAATTCAAAACTCATCAATTGAAATTCAAAAGTCGTCAATTGAAATTCAAAACTCGTCAAATGAATTTCAAAACTCATCAATTGACATTAGAAAAATGTTTTGGTAGATTGAATCATTAAACACTCTACTCGAACTGAACTATATGTTAATGTTTTTAGTACTTGTATTTAATTTATAGTTTAAAGCAAAAATATAACTGCAAATGGATCAAATAATGTTTTCGAAAGTAATACTGGCACAAATAAAAGATGTGTATTTTATAGTTAAAAAAGAATTTTATTAATAATGAAAATAATGAATTACTATTAAACAATACAGTCAGTATAATATTATATACATATCAATCGTATAATAATATTATGAGATTTAAGAAAGATATATTGTTTTACAATTAAACTTATGTTCCAACCGGCAGATCTTCTAAAGCCAGGCCATGTGGTGAAAAGTGGTGGAATGTTGAATAGTATGACAACAATCACCAATGGTTATTGAATTCTTAGCTTGGTCAACTACAATTTCCATATATTATTGGAGATGAATTTAATGAAGGGTCTGAACAGAAAAGTTTGTTATTTTAACAAAAATTTATGATAATGATAATATGTTGAAGTTCAAATAAATCAATAAATAATATGTTAAAAGATGTGTTTCAAGAGGTAAATTTTTACCTAATTTTTCCCTTTATAAAAAATTTTATTTTTTGTTGTTTTAAATCATTTTTTCGATTGTCTACCCATTGCAAATTTTGTATTTGTTTTCATATTTATCAATGACATTATCATATATCTACTAAGGTGTAGTATATTTTACGGTCGCAGTAAACTTACGATTTATGATTCAATTCTTTTTCATTTCAAATTATACTTTTTGAATTTCAATTGATGAGTTTTGAATTTCAATTGATGACTTTTGAATTTCAATTGACGAATTTTAAATTTCAATTGAAGAGTTTCGAATTTCATTTGATGAGTTTTGAATTTCAATTGATGTGTTTTCAATTTTAATTGACGAGTTTTGAATTTCAATTGATGAGTTTTGAATTTCAATTGAAAAATTTTGAATTTCAATTGACGAATTTTGAATTTCAATTGACGAGTTTTAAATTTCAATTGATGAGTTTTGAATTTCAATTGATGTATTTTTAATTTCAATTGGCGAGTTTTAAATTTCAATTGATATTTTTTGAATATCAAATGGAAAGTTTGAATTTCAATTGATGTTTTTTGAATTTCAAATATAATTTTTGAATTTCAAATGACGAAACTTGAATTTCAAGTGAAATGTTTGAATATCAAATGGATTGTTTGAATTTCAATTGATTTTCTTTGAATTTCAATTGGAAATGGTGTAGAAGGGGCGTGTCTAGACTTCTAGGTTTTAACCTCCAAAACTTTATCCTGTTATAGCTTTACTAAATACAGAGTTTGGGCACGATAGCGTTGGATGTATTGATATTATTACTCCATCTCTGAAGTGGGCGGAAAGGTACATTTGTATGAGAGGCCCCATAAGGAGCGCCGCTAGACTTCCAATTTTTTCTCCAAAACTTTATCCTGTTATAACTTAATAAAATACAGAATTGGGGCACGATCGTGTCGAGAATATTGATATTATTACTCCATCCTCAAAGAGGGCGGAGAGGTGCATTTATAGGAGGTACCAGAAGGGGTGTGCCTTGACTTCCAAATTTTTCTCCAAATCTTTATCCTGATTCAGCTTTACTAAATACAGAACTTGGGCACGATGGCGTTGGGCGTATTGATATAATTACTCCATCTCTAAAGTGGGCGGAATGGCCATTTGTATGGGAGGTACCATAAGGGGTGTCGCTAGACTTCCAATTTTTTCTGCAAAACTTTATCCTGTTATACCTTAACAAAGAATTTGGGCATGATCGTGTCGAGTGTATTGACATTATTACTCCACCTCCAAGTGGGCGGGGTGGTACATTTGTATGGGAGGTACCAGAAGGGGCGTGTCTAAACTTCCAGATTTTTTCTCCAAAACTTTATCCTGTTGTATCTTTACTAAATACAGAATTTGGGCAGGATCGCGTGGGGTGTATAGATATTATTTTTCCATCTCTAAAGTTGGCGGAATGATGTATTTGTATGGGAGGTACCAGAAAGGGCTGGGCCATGTAGCCCATTTACAATACCATGAGTAGTTTTGGGGAAATATTAACTCGTGCAAAATGTCAAAACCTTTGGTTGCGTCTTTCGAAAGTTATCGAGCGTACCATCCGGACATCGTGACAGACAGACAGACAGACATGGCTCAAACGGCTGAAAAGGTCATGAATCGAATTTGGGTCAAATAAAACATAGCGTCTGAAGTGAATCCTTCTATGTGTCACACTTTTGGACAAATGATATATACCCTCCTACCCGTAGGGTGAGGGTATAAAAATACTTTTTGATACATTAAAAATATATTTTGGCATAATTAAATAAAATTTGGTTCAATAAAAGTACTCATTAGAACATTTTAAGTACTTTTTGGTACAATAAAGGTAATCTGTAATACAATTAATTGTTCTTTTTGAGTACAATTAAAGTACGTTTCAATACAATAAATTGTACTTTTGTGTACCAATAAAGTACTCTTTGATTGCATATATGTTCTTTTTGGTACAATAAATGTACTATTTGTACAATAAAGACACTGTTTGGTACAATAAATTGTACTTTTTGGTGCAATAAATTTACTTTTAGTACAATAAATGATTTTTTTGATACAATAAATTTTTCGTTTTTGTACAATAAATGTACTTTTTGATAAAAAAAAATTTTACTTTTTTGTATCTGTATATAAAATATTATCGCTCTAGGGATAAAAATAGTTTTTTTTATTATAAAAATCCTTTTTTTACAATCAAAATAATGTTTTGGCAAAATTCAAGAAATTTTTGGTATGATAAAAGTAGTAATTAGTAAATTTTAAGTACTTTTTGGTTACAATAAAGGTACTCTGTGGTAAAATTAATGGTTCTTTATGTCTACAATAAAAGTACTTTTCATTACAATAAGTTCTACTTATTTGTATCAAAAAAGTTCTCTTTGACAGCATAAATGTTATTTTTGGTACAATAAATGTACTTTTTTGTACAATAAAGGCACTTTTTGGTACAATAAATTTTACTCTTTGGTACTATAACGGTACTTTTAGTTTTTTTTGTTTTTTTTTTTTTTGATACAATAAATTGTACTTTTTGGTACAATAAATGTACTTTTTGATAAAATAAATTATGCTTTTTAGTATCGAATATTTTCTGCATATCAAATATTATCGCTCTAGGGATAAAAAAAAGTTTTGCTACATTAAAAATACTTTTTTTATACAGTAAAAATATTTTTTTGGCACAATTAAATAACTTTTTTGTACAATAAAAGTACTTATTAGTACTTTTTGGGTACAATAAAGGTACCCTGTGGTACAATTAATAGTTCTTTTTGTGTACAAAAAAAAAACTTTTCAATACATAAATGTACTTTTGGTACCATAAATGTACTTTTTGTTACAATAAATGTACTTTTTGGTACAATAAATGTCCTTTTTGATCAAATAAATTGTACTTTTTGGTATCAAATATTATCTGTTTATTGAATATTGTCGCACATTTTATCTCTCTAGGTCTAAAATACAACTTTGCCACACCTCCTCCGCCCCACTGATTCAAAATTTAAATTTTATCTGCATATTCATATTCGTGTTGCTATCGTGTACTATCTGTGTAACAAATTTTATCTCTCTAACTCCAAAAAAAAATTTTGTCACGCCTACTCCGCACACTGTCCCAAAATTAAAATTTCGTCCGCATATTCATATTCCTGTTGTTGAATACTATCTGTGTACCAAATTTGATCTCTCTGGGGCTAAAACACAGTTTGGTCACGGCCACTCCGCCCACTGATCCAAAATTAAAGTGTCGTCCGCATATTCATTTACGTGTAGCTGAGTACTATCTGTGTACCGAATGTTATTTCTCTGGGGCTAAAATACAATTCTGCCACAACTCCTCCGCCCACTGAACCAAAATTAAAATTTCGTCTGCATATTAATATTTATGTTGCCGAGCACTATCTGTGTATCAAATTGTATCTCCCTAGCTCTAAAAATATGTCTTGCCACGCCCCCTCTGCCCACTGATCCAAAATTAAAATTACGCCCGCATATTTATATTCGTGTTGCCTAGCACTTTATGTGTATCAAATTTTATCGCAGTAGCTCTAAATAATGTTTTGCCACGTCCTCTCCGCCCACTGGTCCAAACTCAAAATTTCGTCTGCATATACAAATGCAAGTTGCCGAGGACTATCTGTGTATCAAATTGTATCTTTTTTTGGTTTTAAATTAAAATTTCGTCTGCATATTCATATTTGTGTTGCCCTATACTATCTGTGTATCAAATTTTATCTCTCTAGCTCTCAAAAAATGTTTTCCCACGCCCACTCCGCCCACTGGTCCAAAATGTAAATTTCGTCCGTTTATTTATATTCTTGTTGCCTAGTACTTTCTGTGTATCAAATTGTATCTTTATAGCTCTAAAAAAGGTTTTGGCACGCCCACTCCGCCCCTTAGTCTAAAAGTAATATTTCGTCAGCACATTCATATTCGGGTTGTTGAGTTCTAACTGTGTATCAAATGTTATCTCTCTAGGTCTAAAAAATGTTTTGCCACGCCAACTCCGCATCATTCGTTTTGTCAATTTACATTCCATAATAATTTAATATCGATTTGAAGTTAGTAAGTATCGTATAGGGGAATTTGTCACGTATTAGGCTCTCTTGTTAGATTCTTAATTTTTTTTTGTTTCAGCTAAATAGGACTAGTGGTTCTCGAGTTATTTCAAACAAAAGAAACTAAAACGTGACAAATTCCCCTATACGATACTTACTTACTTTAAGTCGATATTAAATTATTATGGCATGTAACTTGACCAAACGAGTGATGCAGAACTTCTTCTTTTTGGGTCTAATTTCACGTGCAGTTCTCAGGATTGAGTCCCAAATCAATGAGCTGAAAAATGTTGTACTGTGATATTAGTAGTAATGCCATTTCAGTATTTTGACTACAAGCTGTAGAAATTCTGACGGTCGTCAGTATGCCAGTAATTTCAGAATATGAATATGCAGATTGGTTTCTTTCAAAACGAAATCGATCGACGCGCATTCTACAAGTACTCTTCATATCCCGATCATTCGCAATGAGGACAATCTTAAGACAAGTAAAAATTTTCCAATTGCTAGATATGCCCCTTGATTCTTTCACTCAGACATTGCAGTTCCACAACATTCATTCGTTTAGTATAATCCACAATATTTACTGCTCCAATGTAGCATCCACTTAGCATTGCAACAAAAATCGCTTGCATTTCACGCACGTAAATGCGTTGTAAATTTGTCTAAATTGAGTTTAATAAATAACGTGCGAGAGTGTACAGGAAAGAGCATGATTAAGTGCAAATACCAAATTGTGATAGTTTTAACAGAAAACAACAACAACAACAAACTTGTTTTTTCCTTATTCCGTTTTTGTGGTTTTTCTCAGTTGATATGTCTTGTGTGTAGGGGAGGGGTGGGGGTGAGAGGAATAAGGATATTAAATATTTGTTGCTTTTCAAAGAATGCACTGCATTTGTCACAAAGTTATTTACAAGTTCTTCCATTTTGTTTGCCTTATTTTAATTTGTAATTTTTTGACTTTATCCAAAAGAAATGAGAAGAATTTTTATATGAAATATCTGTGGGTATACAGACAGTTACAAAATTACTTTCTGTATTAGAGATTAATTCAACTGGAAGTGACATTTTTCAAGTGAAATCATGTATAGAAGGAAAAAATGGAGAAATTTCTAGGGAGTAAACAGCATCTTTTTGTTGTCAATATAAAAAGATTTCTTATAGTAGAATATGATTATTTGTTTTTGTTCTACATGAGGGCAATTACCTAAATGCCCATGATTTTATATGAATTTATAATAAAATTTCAAAGATTTATGTGACATTTTCGTTGTGAACGCATAACAAAGGTAACATACAATTGCTTTATACTTATAATTAAACCTATGTTACTGTCTATGTCATACAAGATACAACAATCAAGCACGTGCCTATAATTGTTAAACAGGTGGCTATCGTACATGTGTATCGTAATTGCTTTGGAATGTTTAGGATTTTGGGGGGGGGGATATTATTGTAAATATTTATTTGTAGATATTGACATTTTGGCCTAAGTTGTAATTTTCTATATTACGGCTGTAATCATAAAAATTCGAATGATGGCAACACGAGTAGTCTCCGTTCAGATTTTTCACTAGTTGTTACAAATAAGTTGTGAAACTGTGATTAAAACTTCAGGATATTTCTTCAATTGCTACCACAACTGAGTATATAGTTCTAGTCAATAATATTTAAGTTAGAATTGCTATTGAGCAACCTTTATAGGTTTTTTGATTTTTGAGATAAATTTTTGTTTTGGGTTTAGTTTCCAAGATTATCTTCTCTCACCTATGAGATCGAAATGTGATGATATCATAATATACATTATTATACACTCACTCATAAAGATGATGGTATATATCAGTTGGTACTGGAAATAGTGTAATACATTAAAAAGGACGGTCCGATAACTTAAGACGAAACTCGTTTCAGGTCTTTTTAAGACGATTGAGCCATGTCCGTCTGTCTGGTTAAAGTGCAGGATAAATAGAGTAAACCTTCTCTGATCATTTCGATAAAATTTACTAGTATTAATATTTTTCAAAATTATTTTATTAATTTAATATTTGTGTGGCGTTGAGAAGTAAAGTGAATCTTGCATCTCAAGCCGACTCACAACCTCCTTCGAAGTTGCGCCTGGGAAACGTTGTTCGTAGCGGCAGATGGTGAGCGACGAACCCTGATAGTTGGGATAGCCTTCAGGTCTATTACTGGCTTAGAAAACACGAGAAAGAAAAAGAACAAACGGAACTCCCCAAATGTTGACGACCCCCGCAAACGAAATAAGGACCATGATTTAAGGATTTGCACCTGGAACGTCTGAACTCTCTTTAAGGAAGGTGCCACTATCCGACTGGCGGATGTCCGCAAAAAATAAAAGGCTGCATCAACGCCATACTCGCGACGTAAATATTGCGACATCTATTACAGCTGTCATGCTGAAAATCACGAATTTGGATGTGGATTTGTAGTTGGCGAGAGACTCAGACATCTTGTCTCGCGATTCAATCCTGTTAGTGATCGCATAGCCGCAATCCGCATACTGATTTGTGCTCATGCCCCGAAGGAAGATAAAAACGATGAGATTAAAGATGCATTTTACGAGCGCCTAGAGGAAACATACGACCGCTGCCCTGGCCACGACATTAAAATTGTTCTTTGTTCATCAATCGGTAAATTCAGCCTGCATACCGACACATCAGACAATGGGTTTAGGCTGGTTAGCTTCGCAGCGGGAAGGAACTTGGTAGTGAGTGGAACCAGATACCAGCACAAAGATATCCATAAGGCAACTTGGCTATGCCCTGATCAAAACACCAAAAATCAAATTGATCATGTGGTAATTGATGGCAGGCATGCATCTAGTGTCATGGACGTGCGTATGAATTATGGTGCAAGATTGAGCAGAGCGAAAAACGCACTTAACCAAACACAAAGAATGCTGGACATCGCGAAGCTGCAACCCAGAGATAGCCACTGCTCCCAGCTCTCCTTCTGACGTTCACGATACACAGTGGCAGCATATTGCGCATTCCATGGCAACCGCCGCAACAACCGTGCTAGGATATGAAAAGCGGTGCTCAGACGAATCCTGGTACGATAAAGAATGTCGCATAGCATCTGAGGGACAGGATACTGTTTATAGGGCAACGCTACAGCCAATTGTTACCCGTGCTGTTAGGGAACGGCACAAGGAGAAAGTAAAATAGGCGAGACAGTTATTTAGGCGAAAAAAACGTCAGATGAAGGAACGGGAGAACGAGGATATAGAGCAATACAGGGATAGAGGTGAGGGCCAGAAACAAAGAGCAAAGGACTACGGTAATGGGCTCCCCTCCTGTATGGACAGTGATTGAAATCTGGTCACGGATACGCAGAGTGTGCTGCACATATGGAGAGAACACTTCCAGCAACTGCTGGTTCTAGAAGGCAGCGCACGTGAAGTTATCACTCCAATTGTGGACGACGGCTTAGTTTGCCAACCACCAAGGCAAGCCGAGGTAAGAAGAGCAATTTCGTGACTGAAAAACAATAAAGCAGCCGGTGCCGACGGACTTCCGACAGAGCTCTTCAACTCCGGTGGCGAGGAGCTGATAATAGGTCCTGTCGAGTGTGCTATGTGAAAGACTAAAGCCAGTGTTATCCAACCTTTCAGTGTGGCGTTAGACCTGGAAAATCAACAACTGACCAGATTTTCACACTTCGGCAAATCCTGGAAAAGACCCAAGAGAAACAGATCGATACGTACCATCTTTTCGTCGACTATAAAGCTGCCTTCGGCAGCGCGATACCGCAGAAATTACTCGAAGCCATGTCTGAGTTTCGTATTCCAGTGAAGCTAATGTGACTTTGCGGAATGACGCTGACTGACACGAAGTCTTCAGTGAAGATTGGCAAGGACCTTACGGAGCCATTCGGTACCTGTAGTGAAAGGCCTGTATGCCTGTATGTTTGTTTGTTTGTGGCTCAATCATGCCTAATTCGCTGGAAGACAATTAGTATACTATATGAAAATTACCGTAGGCTATAATTTTTTTTTTTTTTTTACCGTATGGGCGGAGTGGACATGGCAAAACATATTTTTAGAGCTAGAAGATTAAATTTCATACACAGATAATACTCGGCTATGCTAAAATAAATATTCAGACGAAATTTTAATTTTGGATCAGTGGGTGGAGTGGGCGGGGCCAGACTGTATTTTAGCTCCAGAGAGATAAAACTTGGAACACAATTAGCACTCGACAACACGAATATAAATATGAAATGAAATTTTAATTTTGGATCAGTGGGCGTTACAAACTGTATTTAAGCCCCAGAGAGCCCAATTTAGCACCCAGATGGTACACTGCACTACTTCCTTCACTTAAGTGGTATACTGCAACACGAATATGTAACGAGGGCGGAGGGAGCGTAATATAACTGTATTTTAGCCCTAGAGAGATAAAATTTGCTACACAGATAGTACTAAACAACACGAATATGAATATGCAAACGAAATTTAAACTTGGATCATTGGGGGAATGAGGCGTGGCAGAACTTAATTTTAGTCCTAGAGAAGTACAATTTGATACACAGATAGTATTCGACAACACGAATATTAATATGCAATCGAAATTTAAATTTTGGATCAGTGGGCGGAAGGGGCGTGACCAAACATAGATAGTACTTGGCACTTCAGGTTCAAATTTGCAAACGAAATTGTTATTCACAATCAGCGGCCGAAGAGGGCGTGGCGAAACTGCATTTATTGTACCAAAAAGTAGATTTATTGTACCAAAAATTGCTTTAATTGTAAAAAAAAAGTACATTCATTGTACAAAAAAGTACATTTGTTGTACCAAGAAAAACATTTATAATATTTTTCAATTTTATTTGCTAACACTTTCGACAACATGTTTCTCAGAGTTGTGTCAGCAAAGTTTAAGGAATATTTACATTGCGTCAATTTGTTTTATCAGAAATTTTGGCAATAAGTCGTCAGAAAAAATATGTCAGCAAATTCTGACAAAACAACGCTAACTTATACGATGCTGGCACATTTTAAAGGATAATACTGACAATGATGCCGGCGGGAATATGAATGTGAGCATATTATTTCCGATTGGTGGGCAGAAGGGAATGTGGGCAAAATGCGTTTAGGTCTATATAAGGTAATATTTGTATACAGATAGTATTGGGCGTGAATTTGGATATGAATTTGCAGACGGATGTTTTAATATCGGTTAGTGAGACGTGGGTGAGAATGGATCAAAATTGCCCAAACCTTTTTTGAGTTTTAATAACTTTGCACGTTCTGAAAACTAATTCTCGAAATTTTCTTACAATTTTTTTCAGGCCTAAATTTGGCCTCAAAAGTTTAATTAAGTTAAATACCCTTTCTGGATGTGGCCTACGAACAAAGTTACGGATACTGCGTTTATGGGTCAATATTGTCCAATACAAATATCAAAGAAATTTTTTAATATGTTTTACTTCTATAGCGATTTAGGCACTTATAAGCCAAATATATTTGCAGTGAATTTCTTCAACAGTTATTACATCCATTCAGTTTTCAAGATAACCGGATTCTGGTAGACGAAACTTTAACAAAAGCATATTTGGGCGTTCTTCTGTTTGCTGGTGTATTTTAATCGCAGAAAGATTGTGGGATGGTAAGAAGGGCAGGCCAATATGCAATGCAACGATTTTAGAATATATTCCGAGTTCTACTTTCGATAAAAAGTCAGTCAGAAAAGAAGACAAGGCGTGATTAGACGTAACCTCTTGCTGCAAAATGAAATTTATCTAGAGGTAAAGCTTTAAGAAGGCAATAAAATAATATTGTAATAAGTGGTAACTTATTAAGGGTTTTGTTTGTGATTGGATTATTTATTTATACTCTGGACCGAAATAAGACTAACAGTCAGTACTCGGTCTCAGAGTCGTATTAGCCTCTAAAGTCCGCGAAGGTCTGTTAGAGTCTTAATACAATTAGATTTGAAAAGCCTTTTGAAATGAAAAAGACGAGAGAGTTTAAGTTTTATTAAACTTTATTCTTCGCTTTCTACATTAAGACTGATACATTTGGTATACAAGTTTGAGCTTAGGTGCGACCAAGTAAAATCCTTAAAGTCGTCTAGTATGGAAGTAAAATACAGAATTGAAACATTTACAATTTGAAACGAAACATTTACATTAGAGCTACAAACTATCAGGTACTCGATTTAAAATAAAAGGATTGAATAAAAGTAATTTCATATCTTTACATTAGTTAATAATAATCTCAAAAATAGTTAATAGTCTTTTTATATACATATAATTATTTATACGGCCGCTACAATATGAAGGCAATTAAATAATATTGTCATAAATTATCAAAAAGGAAATTTATGTCACATCACCCAACGTCACGTCACGTTTCTCAAAATAGGTTGTACAAAAAAATTTAAAGAAGTTTTTGAAGTTCAGCAAATTGTAAAACAAATTTATTATACACCAATCATATTAAAAATGGTTTTATCAAAAAAGTCCGACTGAATTCGCACTAGTTTGTGTTTTTGTGAAAAAAGAAAAAAATTACTTCTACTTTGTTTGCTAATATTTTTGGACCATCAGTTCAGAGGAGTTCGTCTCACTGACTATATATAGATCCTCCTAAGTATAACACAAAAAGTTGAAGCATTAATAAGCAATTAATTTTTGCATTGTATTCCATCTCATTGAAATTATGACTATGACTATGGAATTACCCATATGCTAAATAACAGTTACATTTTGCAAAATAAAAATCACTTGAAAACTTCATATTTGTACCGAAATTAAGTTTAATTAGGAACATTCACTTCACTATCACTTTTCTTGAGAAATTCCAACAAACTGAATATGTATGTATTCAAGTTATTTTGAAATTATTGTAATTTGAAAGAATTGCTGTTAAATATTTATGAAACACACACACATATCATTTCGATTTTTTATTTAAGAATTAAGAATTGTTTGTTAATATTTCGCCTTTCATCAAAATACATCACATCAAAATATTAAAATAAACATGATTTAGTTTACAACAGCCTACCTTTTACAAATTTCGATATCCTTTGTTTTAAGATAATAATTTGAAAAAATATTCAGGTTTTAAGTTTTTCGCTTAACATCACAGTAAACAACACAACACTGTTTGATTTCTTATTTAATTGAAAATAGACGGTCACACTGCTATAATTTTTTTTTTTTTTTTTTAACACAAAATTAATTGGACATTTATGTATTTTTATGTAATTAATATTCGATTTTTTTAATCTGCTTTTGCCAGCAATTTTGAAAAATGGAGTGTGATTTTATTGTATTTTTATTTATATATTTCGAGTTTTTTGCATATGAGTTCCTTTTAAGCTCTGGTCACTGCCAACTAACTAACTTTTAACACAAAGATAATTTCGGCGTTGAATATCGCATTTTTTTCCCACATTTTTTTTCTACGTTGATTTTTTTTCGTTTACCGTATAATACGCTTTTTACATTTGGCGAGTTTCATGTTTAAATGATCGCAGTATTTCTTTTAATATTTGAAATTATTATTTTTTTAAACTTTAAACATTTTAACTTTTCTATTACAATTTCGTTTTATTTTGACATCATTCATATTGTGCACTTTATTTATTCATTTATATTAACTTTCATTCTTTTTTGTTTGTAAAAATTTTCTCAATCACTTTTCAAGCGACGGCATCTATTGGCGCCTCTTTAGAATTCCGCACAGAGGACCCACAGAGCAAACACGTCCGTTTCGTTTACAATTTTGCGTAAAACTGATTTTCATTTGAGGGCTAACCCGAAAATCTACTTGTTGTGTTGTTAACAAGAGATGCCAACCAAAGAAACCAGCAACACACAACGAGTATCTGCCACAATTGCTGCCGCCAACAGAGCAACACACAGCTAAACGTGGAATATCTTTAGTAGCAGTTACTTACTTACAGTGGTGGAGACCAAACTGCTGCAGCGCAGTCATTGTACTAACGTCGCTGTTCATAACTCAAAGCAGCAGCAGGTCGTGAGTAAAATCAGTTTGCTCAAACGCCCACAGTTTTGTTTTGGTTGCTTTTGTAGTTGTTGGCTGTTGATGTTTTCATTCATGATTTCGCATAACTTCCATGCTGCTTTCTTTCTTCGGCATACGACCGGCATTAACAGCTGTTTTTTGTTTACTTGTTTAGACGTAACGCACATGATTTAGTTGCTGTGCCAAATGTTTACAAGATATGTTGCTGAAACATTGTTAATAACTTGGCAGAGACTGTATTGTTTATGAGTTTGTTGATTGAAGGAAGTGTGTGTAGCTGCCTAAGCGACACTTGTGAAGACTTTTTTATCACAAGTTGTTGTTCTGCTTTACTATTCTATAGAAAATATATTGATACTATAATACAAACAGCGTTTGAAAAAAAATCACAAATGTGCACAAAATGTATGCAAAACTCTTTATATGAGAGTGTTTGAGAGGTAAATGTGACACAAACTCTGTACCGTTGAGCAAGTTAACATGCAAACACATCTCGCTAAGTGTCGGAAAACGATGTTGCTCTTTTTTCTGACTCCCGTCGTGTGTGCGATAAAGATGACACAACTCATATGTGCACTGAGAAACGAAAATACCCAAACACGGAGTAACACATGAATATTCATATAGAGAAAAAAACACATACATGCATATATTTACACATTACTTACTTACTTACTTAAGTGGCCAGTTACAATTTACGAAACGTAGTTCATAAATTTGAGGCCTGAAGTAATAAAGAATTCCACACGCTTCGGTCTTCTGCGTGTGTTCTCCAGTTAGTCCTACCAGATGATGGCACATCGCCTACCACTTGGTCCTTCCAACGGAGTTTGGGTCTCCCTGCTCTGCGCCGTCCTTCAGGTTCGCCTTCAAACACCTTTCTCGCTGGAGCATTTACATCCATCCTGGCAACATGTCCCAGCCAACGAAGTCGTTACATATATATTTATATATTTACACATATACATATACAGCTATATTCTTCTTCTTCTTTACCAATCTTTTAGTGTCGCTCGTTTATGTGTGCACACCATCTTTGAGTGCTCAGGAAAAAATTGTACAAAAGAGTTTTGTTATGTGTTGACTCTGTGTGCGGAGCATCTTCGATCATTAAACTCTTGTGTTTTGAGTTCGCCTGCGCTCATTACCGACGTTTAAAATGTGTTGAGCAGAGTGTTTTGGAGTCTTTTCAATCCCTGAATACAAATCGAAAATATGTTTTCAATATTGTATTGTATCTTACATCAACAGAGTACGTATGTATTAGCTCGATCTTATCGGCTCTCGGCTCGCGAGCCAGGAGCTAAGAGCCCAAGAAGAGCTAGCTCGCGAGCCAGGAGCCAAGAGCCCCAAAAAGAGCCAGCTCGAGAGCCCATTTTGTGGCTCTTGGCTCGCGAGCTAAGTACCAAAGTTATGTACCAAAAGTACATTTTTATGCAAAAAAAAAACTTTTATTGGCATAATAACACTTTTCTGTTGCACAAAGTACTTTTTTGTACCAGAATACTTTTTTGGATCAAAGTACTTTTTTTTGTACCAGAATAATTTTTTGGACCAAAAAGTACTTTTATTCTACTTTTTGGTTCATAGTACTTTTATTGTACTTTTTGGTACAAAGTTCTTTTTTTGTACCAGAGTACTCTTTTGTACCAAAAAGTACTTTTAATGTACTTTTCGGCACAAAGTATTTTTTTTTGTACCAGAGTACTCTTTTGTACCAAAAAGCACTTTGAATGTACTTCTCGGCACAAAGTACTTTTTTGTACCAGAATACTTTTTTGGACCAAAAAGTACTTTTATTGTACTTTTTGGTTCATAGAACTTTTATTGTATGTTTTGGTACAAAGTTCTTTTTTTGTACCAGAGTACTCTTTTGTACCAAAAAGTACTTTTAATGTACTTTTCGGCACAAAGTACTTTTTTGTACCAGAGTACTCTTTTGTACCAAAAAGTACTTTCAATGTACTTTTCGGCACAAGGTACTTTTTTTGTACCAAAGTACTTTTTTATGCCAAAAAGTACTTATATTGTCACAAAAACACATTTTGTTGCACAAAGTACTTTTTTTTGTACCAGAGTACTTTTTTGTACCAAATTCACTTTTCGTTCTTTGGTACAAATGAAAGTACTTTGTACCAAAAAGTACTATGAACTAAAAAGTATTTTTTGATACAAAAAAGTACTTTGTGCCGAAAAGTACATTAAAAGTAGTTTTGGTAAAAAAGTACTTTGTGCAAAAAAAAGTGTTTTTGGGCCATAAAATTACTTTTTGGCATAAAAAAGTACTTTGGTACAAAAAAAAGTACTTTGTGCCGAAAAGTTCTTTTTGGTACAAAAAAGTACTTTGGTACAAAAAAAAAGTGCTTTGTGCAAAAGTGTTTTTGGGCCAATAAAAGTACTTTTTGTCATAAAAAAGTACTTTGGTACAAAAAAAGTATTTTGTGCCGTGTGTCTGTCCCCACTATCACAGTTGTAGTTCTAGAGCCATCGATCTGAAATTAAATATGCAAACTTATATCCTCTAAGCGGAGATTAAGTTCTAAGATGATCAAAATAGATCAAAAACAACTGCCACCTCCCCTGCCAACTCCAACTTTTTTGGGGTGTCCGTCTGTTTCCACGTTTACAGCATTAGTTTAAGAGCCATCGATCTGAAATTTGGTATGCCAGCTTGTATCCCTCAAGCGGAGGCTATGTACTAAGATGACCAAGATCGGCCAAAAACTACTGCCCATTTCCCATACCAACACCCCTTTAATGTAAATCTGTCTCAGCGATTACAGTTGTATTAAAAGCTCTATCGAGCTGAGATTTCGTATGCAAGCTTTTATCATCTAAGCGGAGGTTTAAATTCTAAGATGAACAAGATCAGAAAAAAACCACTGCCACCTTCCCTACCAACTCTCTCTCTATTTGGGGTGTCCATCTTTGACACCACTATCACAGCCGTAGTATAAGAGGCATGGATCTGGAATTGGGTATGTCAGCTTCTATCCCTCAAGCGGGGGCTATGTACTAAGATGAGCAAGAACAGGAACAGACTTCGCCCACTTCCCCTACAAAACTGTTTTGAAATTTTTGGGTATCATTCAAAATTCCTGATAAAAAATTATAGAATAAGAGTCAGGTCGTCCGGTTTTATTATAACTTCCACCTCTCCACTTTGTCTGGGGGTATTCTCCCATAATTTGTCTTTACATATACAATGTCTTGCAGACTACTTATAATATTGGATACTATACTCGTTACTCATTTATAATTACATTATAGATTATTGTGTTCTTTCATTGCTCCCTAGTAAAAACTAGTTCAAATTGTTTGTTTTTCTTTGATTATCGTTTTTTAATTAAAAACCAACACTGAAGTTAAGAATTTCTTGCAAAAACACTCAAGGCAGTGTGTGACTGCTGTTTATATTTACTTTTGTATGATTGTATGAAATCAATCATTTAATTTTCTAAAACCAATATAGTAAAAAACACTTGATATAATACTTGAGTGTCAATGCAGCAACATGTTGCTGGCATCTTGTGTGTGTGCAGTAAATGCTTACACAACATACTACATATGTTGAAATAATATCTCATGGCAGTGAAATGAAGAAGACAAAATGATATTTACGCTAATCACCGGTAGCAGATAAAAAAAAAGCGTAAGTTGAGTAGAAATTAGGAGCATTTAATCTATAAAAATAAATTATTTTAAGTTTATCAAATGAATCCTAAAGATTTTCTCCTCTGTATAGCCCTTTGTTCAATGACTCATAGAGCAATGCCACCCTAGTCGTAACCTCATTACACTATGCAAGCAACAGTTTATTATTTTACCCACAACTATGGGATTTATGGCCTTGCTGCATAATTAAATGACACGACGCCAAAGACACTACGAGAGACCATGAATCTGTGTAAATCGTTAAATAAATACAATTTAAAATCATTGAGAGGACAAAAAAATGTGTCATTATCACAAAACAAAAGGATTCCTTGACTTCCGATGTGCAGTGTTCTGTTTGTTTTTCGATGCACTTGAAGCAAGGAAATGTGTCAGAGATATAAAGTTATAATTATTATCATTACAACATATAATTGTAGATATATAAAATTGTTGCAGACATATGGACATAACGATGATGTGTAATGCTGGAGGCAGTTGATGGCGAGTTGATTTAAGGGCACACAAAGAGGATGATAAAATTGACTTTTAATTAAAGTATGTTTACGAATTTCCTGAAATATAACTGTCATAAACCGAGAAAAAAACAACACCATGTTGACATTGTAAAATCGTAAGACAAAGAGTTGTTATATATAAATTAAGTAAAGAAATATCTACAAATTAAAAATATTATAAAACGAAGATCAGAGTCCCTTCACCATTTCTAAAATGATGATTAAACTGGTTATTTGCTTTACAACTATGTTTTTATTAAACTTTGGACCACAAACAAAAATTGGAGTTTGTATGAGAGTTGGACGTTACTTTTAGCCCCCCACATACAATTGTTGTCAATAACACAGTACAACAACATTTTTCAGCTGATTGATTTGGGACTCAACTCTGAGAACTGCACGTGGAAGTAGCCCCAAAAAGAAGAAGTTCTGTATCATTCGTTTTCTGACGTTACATGCCATAATAATTTAATATCGATTTGAATTAAGTAAGTAACGTATAGGGGAATTTGTCACATTTTAGGCTGTTTGGTTTGATATAACTCGAGAACCACTAGTAAATTTTAGCTGAAACAAATTTAAACAAATTAAGAATTACAATTCCTTTAATCTGTTCATATAACGTTTTCCTAAATAAGCAACAGTTTCACTATTCCATTCATCAAATGATTTTGAACTGGGTTTATTTTGTAGCAAATACAATAAAACTGTTGTACTCCTTGGTGTATGATTTACGTGGAACATTACTTATGATAATCATACGCCACCATATAACAAAATAGCCTAAAACGATACTTACTAACTTTAAATCGATATTATATTATCATTGCATGTAACTTAACACAACGAATAATGCAGAACTTCTTTTTGGGGCTACTTTCACGTGCAGTTCTGAGAATTGAGTCCCAAAATAATGTGTTGTACTGTGTAATTTTTTTGTGGAAATGTCAAATACTGAGCTTTACTTCTTTTAACTGATCTGACAATATTTTTATGCGTTTTTCAACCCCCAAAAAGGGGAGTTTTTATGGAAAATGAGAGTAACTTTGTCCCATTTAGCTTATCTTAGAATTTAACCCCCGCTTAGAGGATATGTTTGTATACCAAATTTCAGCTCAATAGCTCTTAAACTCAGGCTGTAATCGTGGGGACAGACGGACAACACCAAAAGTAGGGTGTTGGTATGAAGGTGGTAGTAGTTTTTCTCCGATATTGCTCATCGTATAACTTAACCGCCGCTTAGAGGATAGGTATGTAAACCAAATTTCAGATCGATGGCTCTTATACTACCGCTATGATAGTGGTGCTAAAGACGGACACCCCTAAAAAGAGGTAGTTGGTATGGGAGATGGCAGTGGTTTTTGTCATATCTTGAACATCTTAGAATATAACCTTCGCCTAGATGATTAAAGCTTCCACACCATTTCAGCTCGATAGCTCTTAAACTACAATTGTAATCGTAGGGAAAGATCCACACTAAGGGGGAATTTGTGTGTGAGGAGGAAGAAGTTTTTGTCATATCTTGCTCATCTTATAACTTAAACCCCGCTTAGAGGATAGGTATGAATACCAAATATCAATATCTCTTAAACTACGACTGTAATATTGGTGCCAAAGACGGACACCCCAAGTTTGTATGGGAGGTGGGAGTAGTTTCTGTCTGATCTTGTTCATCTTAGAATTTAACCGCCGCTTAGAGGATAAAACCGTCCGTGGCATAGTGGTTAGAACACGCGACAACCATGCGGGAGATTACAGGTTCAACTCCTGGCTCCAGTCATCTTAAAAAAAGAATTTTTTTTTTTTTGTCGAAACCCCTCGAATGTTGTCGACAGGAACTTCGCAGTATTAGTGTCGAGTCAATCGGCATGTCTAGTAAGAGCTTCTCAAACAGTGACGTTCGCATTCGTCGATAAACAAGTAGGTGCCGTAAGTTGTGAATCTAAAAATAGAAAGCGTTCTAATTCACAACAACGCGAGAAGCTATCCCATACCTTAACATAAGTAAGTAATTTAAGTTAGAGGATGGAAGCATTTGTACTAAATTTCAGCTCTATATCTGTTAAACTACTGTTGTAATAAGGGGTAGAGACAGATGGACACCTCTAAAATGGGGTAGTTAGTATGGGTGATGTAAGTAGTCCTTGTCCCATCTTACTCATCTTGTAACTTAACCTCCACTTTAAGGATATAAGCTCGCATATTAAATTTCAGATCGATGTTTTGTGCGGCTGTGACCGCAGAGACAGACTGTCACCTTTAAATCGACTCAGAACTCGATGCTGATCAATTATATATATGTATAAGTATATCAAAGCGGCAACGGAATGTATGGATGATTATTTTGATGTAGAAACTCCATGACGAAAATTTGAGTAAGATCGGACAACTATTTCCCTTGCGACAACTAGGTCAAAGGTCAGATTGTTAATAAATCCTAATTTTTTTACCAATCTTGTATTGTATTTTTTTAATACCCTCACCCTACGGGTAGAAGGGTATAAATCATTCGATACGACCCAAGAGTGTAACACATAGAAGCAGTCACTTTAGAGCCTAGGTTTCTTTGAACCAAATTCGATTCATGACTTTTTAATTCGTTTGAGCCATGTCCGTCTGTCCGGCTGGTAAGCACGATAACTTTCGAAAGATGTAACCAATTGTTTTGAATCTTTGCATGGGGTACTTTTTTCCCAAAACTACTTACGGGATTGCATATGGGTTAAATGGTCATGCCCCTTTTGGTACCTCCCATACAAATGTACCATTTCGCCCACTTTAGAAATCGAGTAATAATATCATTACACCCAAAGGTATCGTGCCCAAATTCTTTATTTAGTGGAGCTATAGCAGGATATAGTTTTTTAGAAAAAATTTGAAGTCTATCCACGCCAGTTATGGTACCTCCCATACAAATTTAAAATTCTGCCAATTTTAGAAAGGGAGTAGTAATATAAATGCTCCCCACACGATCGTGCTCAAAATCTGTATTTTCTTAAACTATAACAGGATAAAGTTTTTTATAAAAAAATGTACCACTTCGCCCACTTCACAAATCGAGTAATAATATCTATATACTAGAAAATTTTATGTTTTATTGAGGGTTATGGTATATGTAAATCGGTTTTCCCGACTGAATCTTTCTATCTGGTCTCTCGAAAATATGTAATTCTCCAATATTTATGTGTGTGGGCGTCGCACACTGGGATCGCTTCATACATCGCTTCATATAGTTTTTAAGAAGTGGTCCGAGATCATTGAAAGTTGGCACCCAGCACTATTTTGACTAAATTAAGAAAAAACTGAAATATCATCAAAATCGGCCATGCCAACCGCCCACCACTCATACAATCTTAATCGATATCTTCGCATAAAATGTTTCCTATCGAAACAAAAGTCTTCAAATTTGCTACATACACTTTCTAGAACAAAACAACAGACGCATGCCAAGTTTCATCAAAATCGGCCACTCCCTCCGCCAAGTGCCCAAACAACCCAAGATGGTTTTAAGATAAAATCTATTTTTCGCATAATATTTTTACTATACAAGAAAAAGTGTTCATACATACAGTACATACACCTTCTAGAACAAAACCACAGATGCATGCCACTTTCCATCTAAATTAGCCACGCCCACAGTCAACCGCAGCCCATACCACTCAAAATGGTTTTATGCATAAGTTTGCATAAAATCAAATATAAGCTAATTTTTAGCGGTTTACTAATTCGGACATATCTTCATAACTTTTTTCTTAAATTTTTGCAGAGACACGATATTTTTTTAAATGTATTAAAGTCGTTTGGAATTATTGAGAAAATTATACATTTATCGATCACTGAATAACATGAAAATATAAGTCATTTTTATCTCAACAACATTGTAAGGATTTGACATCCGAAACCGTTACCTCGCCCCTTCTGGAACCTCCCATACAAATGACCGAATTGACCCTTATAGTTTTACATACATATTTTTTTTGTAAGTACACTAAATTTAGTAGAATTTTGGGTACGATGTTTAGCTTATAAAATTGAACTCAGTAATGAATATGGACTATATCGGTTCACGCCTTCTGGTACAAAACAAAATGACCTTTTTTTGGAAAATTACTATTTTCCCATAACTTTCAAACGGAGGGTAATGCAAATTGGTCGGTAAATGTATCTGGTAATAGGAGACAAAGCCTCAAAAAACCTAACCATTTGACATACCCCTTCTGGTATCTGCCATACAAATGACCGAATTTACCCTTATATTCTTACATATATATATTTTTTGTTAGTACACTGAATTCAGTAAAATTTTGCGTAAGTTGTACGGTTATGAAAATTTGAATTAGGAATGAATATGGACTATATCAGTTAACCCCTTCTGGTACCTCCCAAACAAAATGACCTATTTTTGAAAAATTAATATTTTTCCCATAACTTCCAAACGTGCACCTGGAGGATAATCAAATTTGATCTGTTAATTTATATTGTAATGAAGCAAAACATCAGAAAACCTAACTATTTGTCACACCCATTCTGCTACCTCCCAAAACTTATACAATATCTTATATTGGGTGATGGTATTTATCTGTCATTTTACCTGACTTAAATATCTTTTCTGGCTCAAAAACAAAATACAATTTTTCTAATAGACCATAAATACATAATTTATATTTAAACAATCCGACAGAAAACTGCATCATTAGATTTTTGAAATTTGGTGATCGAAAAATAGTGACACCAAAATCCCACTGTGCGGCGCCTCGAACCTTTTTGCCAACTTGGTTTCAAATTCCATGGTTATATCTCTATCTACTATGAAATTTTTAGAACGATAAAATTATTAATATGACTGTTATAAAGGTTTCTTTTAAATGGGGCGTGGCACAGCCCATTTCTACCCTGACTGTAATTCATATTGTATTAGCAACACATAACAAATATCATTTGTATATCTCTTTCATTACATGAGATGCCGCTTTTTAAAGTTTCAAGTTTTATACCACGCCCACTGATCCGATCCCGCCCATTTTTTTGTTGGATCACGAACTTTGCTGACAAATGCATCCATATAAATTTTCAAAACGTTTGTGGAAACAGTCCTCCAGATATTGCGTTTTGAAAAATAGCGTCCAATGGGCGGGGCCACGCCCACTAGATATATCAAATATGAAAGTACCCAATTTTCACCACCGACCACACAGCTACATTCTGTGAACATTTAAAAAAGATCGTTCCAGCCATTTTCGAGTATATACAGATTTGACCTTTGACGTATTTGGGACACGGCTTAAAATGATCCGAATTTGCTCAAATTTTTATAACAGCTGACACAATATTCCGCTCGAACATAGCCGAAAATCCAAAGTTGAATTTTCGCTGCCACCCTAATATATATATTGTCATACCTACCACGCCTCCATATGGGCGTTACAAAAGGAAGCACAAAACTAATATACCCTTCACTCCGTTCGTGCGCTTTGTGAAGGGTATAAAAACATTTCTATAGAATTCATAATTTGGATTACTTGTTTACTTAAGGCCATAAGTTATATCAACATTTTATTGAGGTAAGACAATACATCGACAATATTAAACGATGTATAAGTAGTATAAAATTACACAGTACACAATTTTTCAGCTCATTAATTTGGGACTCAATTTTTAGAATTGCACGTGAAGTAGCCCCAAAAAAAGAACTTCTAAATCTTTCGTTTTGTCAAGTTGTGTGCCTTAATAATTTAATGGCCATACGAAAAGTAGATTTTTAGCACTTTTTCTATATTTTAATACCGTTATACATATCTCGGTATACCGAACGGTATATGTCTGAAGTAAAGTTGTAGATATTGAATAGGTACCATAAATTGAGCAAAAATATTCGTATGCCCATTAAATTATGAAGGCATCCAACTTGACAAAACAAATGATGAAGAAGTTCTTATTATTGTGGCTACTGTCACGTGAAATTCTCAGAATTGTGTCCCAAAATCATGTGTTGTACAATTCAACTCATTCTAACCTGTCTGTCAACAGTTCTTACCACACAGAAGAAAAACACCTCCTATAATTGCAGTTTCACTTTATTTGTTTGTTCATAATTTTTTTTTCATTTCTATAAACAAAAAAACTCCAAGTCAAATTATCCATAAAAACTGTCTGTGTCAATGTCATTAGAGGCTGTAAAGTTTCCTTAGCGTATATAAGAGTGAGTTAAATTTTATCGTCCAAAATGCTTCAATGAATTCTCTTTCCATGGCATTGGCGTGCGAACATTTAATAAAAATATAATATCATTGCCGTGCCAGATGTTAGTGAAAGTGAATTTCACTGTGTGCTGTAGACATCTTAAGTTAAATTGTTTGTCTGTTTCAACATCAGTCTATGAATAATGCTAATTTGACAAATGATAGAAAAGTTTTGCAATAAAACTGGTAAAAGAAAAGTCACACAAACTCACATATTCGCTAAAGCACATATGGTGATTACCGCATACAATATCATAGGTGAGAGTAGTACACGCACATACCTGCAAAGGTTTTGAACTTTGATAAATGAATTGTAAATTGTTGTTGGTACAATTATGGCACAGATACCGCAAATGATATGTGTTATCATATGTTTATGTATATGGATATATGTAAATTATATAGAAATGTATCCCTAGGCTATGAAATGTTGTAAGGAAATGTATAATTGAGAAATATGTTTTATTGACACTCCGACAATTTAAGTGTTGACAACATATATGCTAAATGAAGGTAATTTACGAGGTTTAGTGGGGATGCATATTAGTACCTTCACATCAAGTTGGCTCATAGTATACAAAGCGACTGCAGTTATATGTCATCTTATGCACTATGGATATGCAAGTAAAGTGACTGCTAAAACTGCTTTTACCTCACATATTAGACAATGATTAATTTGGAACCCTTTTTCATAATTTCAAATTCACCACTTAAAATAACATTGGTTGATGGAATCTTAATAACAACCGCAACTACACTGTAGGTTGTCTATTCGGTACGCCTATATTTTACGGGTGATTCATTTAGAACGTTGGATTTGAATTGAAAATAAAAAGTCCTAAATAAAATTGAATGCCCAATTATTTATTTCAAACTTAAAGAAAAGTCTCTGGCATTTACATTTTTAAGATCATTTCAAATACTAGTAGGTCCAAGTTTTGAACCATAGAATTTTGATTTAACATAACCAAAAATAACCAAATGTGATGTTACAAAACTTCAACATGTTTGCTTTTTCTTTCGGGGCCAAAACGCCAGTGTGGGCCCAGCCTAAAGTACATTTTGGTACAATTAAATGACTTTTTGGTATAAATAGTTGTACTAGTTAGTACATTAGAGTACTTTTTGTTTGATTTGTAATCCAGCTATTTAGCAAAAAGTTGAAAAACGGGAAATAAAAGTAAAAATGGTTTAATAGGTAGATTTGTTTCGAATTTTTTTCTCATATCCAACATCTATAAACTTGTTGCAGACACAAATGAGATATTCCGTAATGTGTACCGAGATATAATCGTGTTAATATATAGAAAATGTGCTAAGAATCCACCTTGAGCAAAAAAAAAATTGTATGGAATTAATGCAGCCAACTTGTCAAAACGAATGATGCAGAAGTTCACATTTTTGGGCCTACTTTTACGTGCAATTCTCAGAATTAAGTCCCGAAATCATGGCTTGCACTGTGCAATTAAAAAATATTTTCTAAAAGTTTGACAACATTTTTTAATTTTACATCACATAAATTTGTATACCATCACCCTTAGGGATGAGGGTATATATCATTAGATACGAAGAAAAGTGTAACGCAATAAAGGAGACGAGTTAAATCCCAAGTATGTTAAGACCAAATTCGTTTCAGAACTTTGTAAGACGATTGGGCTATGTCCGTCTGTCTGGCTGGCTGGATGGCTGGTGGGCAGGATAACTCGAGTAAACCTTAACGGATCGGTATGAAAATTTACTAGTATTAATATTTTTCAAAACGAACTTATGGGATTGTAAATGGGCTGAATAGCACCATCCCTTCTGGTACCTCCCATACAAAATTACCTATTTTTGGATAATTAATACTTTTTTCATAACTGCCAAACAGACTATCGGAGGATATTTAAATTTGGTCAGAATATTTATCTTGCAATAGTAGACAAACCCTATGAAAACCGAAACCTTTTCCACATCCCTTCTGGTACCTCCCATACAAATGACCGATCTGACCCCCATAGTCTTTCATACATATCTTTTTTGTAAGTAAACTGAATTCACTCAAATTTTGCATATCACTCAAATTATGCTTATGAAAATTGGACTCAGGAATGAATATGGACTATATCGGTTCACGCCTTCTAGTACCTCCCATACAAAATTACCTATTTTTGCAAATTTAATTTTAATTTAAACCTTACTATTTGACGCACACCTTCTGGTACCTCCCATACAAATGCCCGAATTCACCCTCATAGTCTTACATGCATATCTGTTTTGTAAGTACACTGAATTCAGTCAAAGTTGGCTTAAGTTGTACGGTTATGGTAATTTGAATCAGGAATAAATATGGATTATATCGAATCACCCCTTCTCGTACCTCCCATACAAAATGACCTTGTTGGGAAAATTAATATTTCTCCCATAATTTCTAAACCGGCACCTGGAGGATAATCAAATTTGGTAGTTAATTATCTTGTAATAGGAATAATTATTGGGTGATGGTATTTATCAGTCAGTTTACCTGACTGAAATTTCTGTACTGGTTAATAATGTTAAATACTGAACTCAAATTGTTTATTTGAGCTGAGAATATTTGTATGCATTTTTAATTGTGTGGGAGGTGGAAGTTGCAACATAACCTTTGCTTGAGATATAAAAGCTTACATAGCTAATTTCAGCTTAAACTACGGCTGTAATCGGGGAGACAGACGGACGGACACCCCTAAAAAGGGGGTATTTGTATGGGAGGTAGGAGTGGTTTTTGGCAGATCTTGTTGACCTTAAATTTTAACAGTGAATAGAGACTTAGCTATCAAATTTTACCTCGTTAACTGTTAAACTACGGCTGTAATCACGGGGACACACAGACGGACACTCACAAAAAGGGCAAGTTTATATGGAAGGTGGCAGTAGTTTTTGTGCTAATTTTTTTGCTCATATTAGAACTTCAACTCCGCTTAGAGTATTTGTACCAAAAATTCAGCTCGATAGCTCTTAAACTACGGCTGCAATCGGGGGTAGGAACAGACGGACACTCCCCAAAAAGGGGGAGTTTGTATGGTAGGTGGAAGTAATTTTTCTCTGATCTTGCTCATCTTGGAGGAATGTTTGGAGGGAAATTCTAGTGGGTGCCAGTCAGACATATTACCCCTCTAGGAGCCACCATAACAGCACCAGGAGTTGATTTCATGAAAAATTATAAAATTTTATTTTTCTAACGATTGATCCATTACATTGTTCACACTTTTCGGTAGACAAATATTTAATTTTTTTTTTCACAACAACTCGTTTGATCAGAATGCTCGATAGTCTTATTTAGCTTCTCGCCTATTTCTTCCGCTCCCATCTTAGATATTCAATAAAGTTGATGTTTACTTCATTAGGGGAACCCACACTAAACTGCATAATCCTTACTTGAGGCGTTTGATTAGGGTGCTAATAGGTTTTATTAAATTCCAATACCCCGAGTCTACCGCTTTTAGATAATTATTCACAACAAATGTGATACTCGGATGACGCGTTTGGTCAAAATCGCTATTTCTGTAATTCAGTGACACACCCATGTCTACTGCCTCAATTAGAGTTTTCGAAAGTGCCTTCGGTTCGCACTACATCTCTATAAAAAAAAAAACATTCACGCCAACATTAGCGTTTCTATCTTTAGCCATTTGGTCTGGGTTATGGTGCCAATGGTATCCCTTACTTGGCCTTGTGCCCCTAAAAGTACGAATTTGGATAAATCCCTTCAAATCGTAAAACAACCCCATAAAATAAGAATTACAACTAATTTGCGTGATTTTACATTGTGCAGTTTAGTTTAAGTGATTGTATCAATTGTATCCCTTTTTCGGCCTTTAATTTCCTAAAAATTTGAAAAAGGCTTTTAAAATCTACTCCCTACTCCATTGAAAAGATATTTACAACATTTTCGCGATTCTATTAGGTGTTCAAATAAGTTTCCGCGGTTTGTCAAAAGATGGCCCCACCAGAAGGTTATAGAGAAATTGCCAGATGTAAAACGTAATATCCCAAGTTTCGTCATCCGGCAACACCATAACCTTAAAGTACTAGTGATTCCGTATCAGCATCACGTAATTTTTTTCGTGCAAAAATGTCAAGTTTTGTGCCGAATAAGCATCATTTGCGGGAACTTTTGATTTACTTCTTTAATTTGAAAAAATCTGCAGCTGAGGCGCATCGATTGCTTCTAGAAGCATATGGTGAAGCTGCTTTAAGTGAGAGAAGTTTTTAGGAATGGTTTCAATAGTTTAAGAACGGTGAGTTTGACGTGAAGGACAAAGAACGCAGTGTACGAAGACATGGAATTAGAAGTATTATTGGAGGAAGATTCGTCCCAAACGCAAAAAGAACTTGCACTTACATTACAAGTGACTCAACAAGCAATTTCACATCGTTTAAAATCGTTGGGAATAATTCAAAAACAAGGAAATTGGGTTCCATATGAACTAAAGCCGAGAGACGTTGAACGCCGATTATGCATGAGTGAAATGCTGCTTGCCAGGAATAAAAAAAGAGATTTTTGCGTCGTTTAGTCACTGATGTCAAAAAATGGATTCACTACGATAATCCAAAGAAGAGAAAGTCATGGGTTAAGCCCGGCGAACCATCAACATCGACAGCTAAGCCGAGTATTCATATAAAAAAATTCATGCTGTGTATTTGGTGGGATCAGCTTGGTGTCGTGTATTATGAATTGCTCAAACCAAGCGAAACCATTACTGGAGCTCTCTACCGAACACAATTGATGAGATTGAGTCGGGCACTTAAGCATAAACGCGCCCATTACTACTCCAGACACGACAAAATTATTCTTTTACACGATAATGCTCGTCCACATGTTGCGGCGCCGGTAAAAACATACTTGGAAACACTCAACTGGGAAGTTTTACCCCACCCGCCGTATTCACCAGACTTAGCACCTTCTGATTATCACCTGTTCCGGTCGATGGCACATGGTCTGTCTGAGCAGCGCTTCACATCATATGAAGACACCAAAAATTGGGTAGATTTGTGGATAGCGTCAAAAGATGAAGAGTTTTTTCGACGGGGTATCCGAATGTTGCCAGAAAGATGGGGAAAAGTAGTGGCAAATGATGGAAAATACTTTGAATAAAACGTAATGTACTGTTTCTTCACAATAAATTCCTAATTTTTTTATAAAAAAACCGCGGAAACTTATTTGTACACCTAATACCTTCCAGGTTTTTGGTCCTAAAAGGACGAATTTCGAAAAATCCCTAGATTTTCGTGATTATAGCTTTACCCGTTTGGTCCGGTTGATGGTACCAGTTTTGTTCCTTTTTCAATCTTTTTTAGTTCTTAAAGTACGAATTTCGGAAAATCGCATTATCTACCAATCTAATTCTATATTAAGCAAGCCCTTACCGATTTTCGCAATTGTAACTTTAGCCGTTTGGTCTGAATGGTGATGCCAGTTTTATCCCTTTCTGGACGTTTTTTAGTTCAAAAAGTACGAGTTTCCAAAAATTGAAGCAAGAATATTCCGATTTTTGCGATTCTACCTTTACCAGTTTGGTCTGTGTCATTGTACCAGTTTAAACCTTTTTGCGCCTTTTTATTCCGTAAAGTACGAATTTAAAAAAAATCCCATTTTATCGCACAACTCTATAAAATAAATATGCACCCCAATTTTCGCGTTTCTACCTTTATCCGTTTCGTCTGGATGATGGTACCAGTTTGATCCCATTTTCGGGCTATTTACCTCTAAAAGTTCAAATTTCGAATAGCCTATAGCACTCAGGGATAACGTAACTATAAACTGTTGAAAGAATTTTTAAAATCGAATCAGTAGTTTAAAAGATTATCCCCCACAAACAAACATACTCACAGACAGCTTCTCTTTATAATATTAGTATAGGTTAGATCTTACCTTATGAGTTGTTGTTGTTGTTGTTCATCATAACCGAGATATATCAAGCAAACGATACTGCTGTTCCACGGACTCAACGAACGACCGTTGAATTGTTAACCCGTAAACCGAAGAGATGCACACACAACACATTAAAACGAACGAAGCCAACAGAAAACAAGAAAGCAAAATAAACTATTGGCCATAACATAAACATAATAGTGCATAGCAGCCAGCCGGCCGACCGGCAGTAGCAACACATTTGCAAATTGAAGATTACTGCAACACCCACCATCACCATAAATTGCAACAAACAGTAACAATTGTTACAACAAAAAGTATTAACTTTATTGAAACGCCGACACTTCTTACACACATTTATCGGATTCTCGTGGAAAATTTTTGTCAGTAGGCACCGGCCGACCTAATTGCAATTTTCTTTTCGTTTTACTCTATAATAGTTAAAAAGACATTTACCCTTTACATTTAAAACACTTTTATATGATTTTAAATGGGCAACTTGCACATTTATGTTGGCTTTTGCAGGAGACGACTTATTTTACAACAATCACGCACCGTATAGAGAACAAAACTAATTAAAAAGATCAAATGTCAGTGAATGCATGAGAAACAGGAAAAGTAGTCTCACGGTTAAATGGCAGTTGATCAATTTCATAAATAAGTGGCAATGACCTCTGTAGTGGCCACAGCTAAGAGTAGTGTGGACAAACACTTGTGTTCTGTATGTACCTAAATGCATATGTATGTAAATTGCATTTTGAGATATCGAGTTATTTTGTCATGAGTCAACTTCATGACCCTTGTCGATATGTCATAAGAAATTCTCACCCCATACTAATGTGAGTGTTCTCACTCACTATTCTCTATGGTAAGGTGTATGTCCTTACTAAGCACGATTTGTAGCTGAGGCTGCCACTTATTTGACATGTTAGTAATCTGTCATTCCAGGCTTTGCCAGCAGACATAGTAAAATTGCTCTCATCATAATCGCTACTCTTTAATCTTTCAACAATATGAAAATAATTTTGGCGCATTCTTTTAGTGCAATGTTGCCTTTATTGACATTTTTAGTTTTGTTTACCAATCGGTGCGTGGTAGTTTTAGTGGTTTCCTAGAAAAGCAAATACTAAGGTGAAAGTAACACGAAAAAAACATTAAAATTGTATAAAAGAGTAATTGTGGTAGTGTAAAAGTGTTTGTCAGTCGAAAATATTAGCCATTGGCCGGTAAAACAAAGAAATAATGCAAAACGATAATTCGATCGGTGCCTCTTCATAAAGTTACAACGGGAATAAGATAACTCTTTAGAAAAAGTTTTGGTAGTGAAATTTTTGCATAAACTTACTATAAAATGTTCAATTGTTGCCTTCACTGGTGGTGGTGGGGTTGTGAATAATCTTCATTTTGCCATTGTTGTGCTTCTGCCTGCATACTGCTAGCGGAGTCTTGTGCTTATGCCGGTGACTTAAGGTACGGTCAGACTAGTCAAATATTTGACCAAAACATGTTTTCCCCTATTTGCCCAAAATATTGTCAAAGCAATACAGAGTTGATTTTGTGTCCACACTAGGCGCATTTGTTTGCCTCCTTTTGTTTGATCAAACACGTGTCAAACTGTGTCAGATGGACATTAGGGAAAACATATTTGCCCTACGGTCACACTTGAACAAATATTTGCAACAAATTTTTGTTTACCGGCAAATAAATTTTGTTTTCTCAGAAACCTTCAGCAAGCCAACAGAAAATAATTTTTTTTTCTGAATTTTTTTTTAACAATTTGATACAAAATGCAAATATTTTGGTTAATTGTGATGCGTATTTTCTTTTATCCTCATATTTTCTTCAAATTCAACATAATTGTCGACGGTTTGTTTGTGATTTCAATTTATTTATTCTTTGTTTTGTCGTTCGAACAGATGTTCTTGCTATAAGTGTGGTCAACACAACCTTTTTTTAGACGACATATTATTTTACTTATTATGTAGTTTCTAGTGGAAATTACATTGACAATTTTAAAAATCGATCAATCTACGAAACCGGTGTTTTTCCTGTTTCAAAATTTACATATTCAAAATATAGGTTTAGATTTTTTTGGCCGAATCTAGTTTAGGTTCCAACGACTGTTTTGGTAGGGTAAAACACATTATTTAAGAAAAAAATCAATACATATGTTTCGAAATTCGAACTATTGGATGTTAATTTAAATGTTAATTAATTAATAACCAATTTTATTTAGAAATAATAGCGGAAATTTTTTTGCCTGTGGCACTTAGAGCTTCGAACAATGTTTTTTATATTATTTAGGTGTAAGAGAATGAATGCATTTGTTTTAATTGGGTATTCATAATTTTATTGCTTTTGCCATGCATTCATGCATTCAACAACAGGAACTAATGCCGTTGCTATTTATATGCATCTGTCAAGTTTTTAAATGCTCCAACTAGTAGTGTTGCAGTTTAGTGCCGCTGGTCGGCTCTATTTTGAAAGAAGTGCTAGTTTACATGGAATAAATACTGAAACAATTTTATTCTGCCACAATTTATCCGTTTTTTGTAACTGAATAATTTTTTTGTTTCGTTTTGCTTTATCTCATTTATTTTAGAAATAAATAATAAGTTTTTTTTTAAAAAAATAATGTATTGTATAATTTGTAAAAGTTTTTTACATTAGGCTTCGGCCAAAAAAAAAAAATTCCTTCGTTCAAGTTTTTTTTTTTTTATAATAGCATAATGTCAAGCAAGGGAATGAAAAGATGACACATTAGAACAATAACACCAATCACACCTTTTATTCAGTATTTATAGAAATTTATTGTAGCTGTTATTTACCCTTGAACAGGCAGACTTTATATAATTAAATATGAAAGTATATTTTATAATCTTCTCAAAGTTCAAGTAAATAAAAAAACACCAAAAATATAAAAGTGTTTCACAGATATTTTTTACTTTTTGTTCAAACAGCATTAAAAACATTCATACTATTTAAGGTAAAATTAACAAAAAATAAGCATAGTTTTCGTCAAACTCCCAATATCTATGACATGTTTTACTGAAATTATGTGGATTGACAACAATAGGCATATTTTTTGTGAGTTCACTCAAAGCATACAATAAGGAACTCAAACCGTTCCCTGATTGGGACCTGTATGTTCTTGAATTACTGCTGAATTAGTCTCAAAAATTTGTTTCATTTGAATACACCCACATAGAGGATCTTCATAGAACCCCTTTTTGACACACATGAGCCCCGGAGCGGGGGGTTGTGATATTTTGACTCCCATATTCTACAATTTATCACCTTTACCACGGGCTTTCGAGAGTGTAAACTGCCTGACAACCGATATTTGTTGGATTTGCTTGTAACCGGTTAAACTATGGCCAATTTATCTTTATTATACCATAATTAGTCGCAGCTTACCCGGTTTACAGTCGATTTGAGATAATTAACAAAGCTAGAATTTTTCCCTTTTAATTATGCATAAAATTCTATAACAGTTCCACAATATTACCAAAATATATTTTATATTCACCATTTCTTTCTTTTATTTTATTTATTATTATTTAAATTGGCAATATTTTTCTTCATTTTGTTAATTTCTGTCGGTTAGCTGACAACACCGCTGATAACAGCTGTTATTTACCCTTGTTTGCTCTTACAAAACTTTTGTAAGATCAAATAAATGTTTGCCCAAAAAAGAGGAAAATATTTGCTCTTTGGTGGTCACACTTTGGTCACATTGAGCATGTTTTTATTTGAAGGCACATAATTTTGTTTGACCAAAATCAGCTGTTTTGTTGTTTGCCACACAAAAATGTTTTGTGGTCAGACTGTGGCAAAGAAATATGTGACGGTTTTCGTCAAATATTTGCCTAATCTGACCGTACCTTAAAGGTATATTGGTGACTTCGATGCGTTGTGTTATGTGTGTGCATCTGTTTGATTAACGGTTTACTAACTTCAAAGATAGTTCGATTTTTCAGTGGAACAACGATTCCCTTCACTCGGTAGATCTATGTTATGATGACAACAAAAGCAGTATGTAACACTAAGGTAAGATATCTCTATATATATAAATCTACTGCACGCGTGTTGTGACTGAACTCCTCCTAAATGGCTGGACCGATTTACATAAATTTTTTTGTATGCGTTTGGGTGGCGCCCCGTATGGTTTAGATTTACAATTCGGTCAAATTGGACAAAGGGGCGTGGCACCGCCCATACAACTTGAAAATCAAAAGTGCTATATCTCATGAACTATCAGAGGTAAGAAGATGAGATTTGATATAAATATATGTTGTTGGAGCAGTATTAATTACTACCAGAATGGAAGTGGGCGGTGCCATGCCCCCTTTTAAAAAATCGCTCTGACGGCTTTTCTAATAGACCGATATATACGATAATTTTAGAAAGTGGTACTGTTGACCTGTTAATAGTTCCGGGCTATATTTGGTTGTGATTTGATAAAGGGGCGTGGCACCGCCCATACAAATTGAAAATCAAAAGTGCTATATCTCATGAACTATCATAGGTATGAAGATGAGATTTGGTATATATGTTGTTGGAGCATTATAAATTACAGGCAGGGTGGAAGTAGGCGGTGCCACGCCCCCTTTTTAAAAATCGCTCTGACGGCTTTTCTAATAGACCGATTGATACGAAAATTTTAACAAGTGGTACTGTTGACCTGTAGATAGTTCCTGGCTACATTTGGTTGTGATTGGATAAAGGGCCGTGGTACGGCATAATATGCCATGCAGCACGTGAGATCATCACTTTGTTAAGCCAAACGTTGGTGACTGAATTATCTAAAAAAATGGTAATACGAGTTCAATATATAGAGATTATTCGGGTATATTCTGGGTCCGTATGTGAAGAAGGCATGGCAAAGGAGGTTTTTATGACTAAAGGCATGAAGCTTCAAACGAAATTTTCATTTGCGGTTAATAGGAGGAGAAGGCATAACAAAAGTGATTTTTACGCCCAAAGACATAGTTAGTATACAGACGGTTAAATAAATATAAAAATTGAATTTTGATCTTTAGAGGAATTTCTGTTTACGATTTGTGAAAGAAGTGTTTTTTCTCCCTACATACAGACAAAACTAAATCTACATGTCGAAACTATAGATATGACTTTGATGATGAACTTTTTACTATCGTCTTAGAGCCTATCACATTTAGAATTTAAAACAATAAAACTTAATTAGTTAACTTCCATGTTAAGTAGTTACTTGAAATTAGTTACAAGTTAATATGCAATAGCGAAGCATTGCCGGGCTCACTAGTGTAATATATTTCTTAATAGTGAACCCGACAATGCTTCGTAGTTGTTTCTTGACGAATTCTTATAATATGTCTGGCTTGCTTACTTAAAGGGCTTAGTTTAAGCGTTGATCTTGTACGTTCCGTAAAAATTTCGTTACCCCAAGTTACTCCTTAACCGAATCAAACTAACAATGGCTCACTAACCGAAATTAAAAGTAAGTTTAAGTTTTAATTTCCCTTTACACCCCATGAATGAGGTATGAGATAGCTTCTCGCGTTGTTGTGAATTAACACGCATTCTATTTTTAGATTCACAACTAACGGCACCTACTTGTTTATCGACGAATGCGAACGTCACTGTTTGAGAAGCTCTAACTAGACACTTATACTGTGAAGTTGCTGTCAACAACATTCGAGGGGAGCCGGCAATGATAGAAAATTTTTCTTTTAAGATGACTGGAGCCAGAAGTCGAACCTGTGATCTCCCGCATGGTAGTCGCGTGTTCTAACCACTATGCCACGACCGGAATATAAGTTAATGTCGAAGAAACATCAGATATTTTCAACTTATGTGAAATTTTGGGCTCCACGAAAAGCCCCCCAATAAAATAACGACCAAACCAATAAATGAAATATTCCCCAAATTTTTTTTCATACATTTTTGGGTGTTATTTCATATGAAATAACTCCCAATTTTTTTGGGCCGTTTTGCATTTTTTCTTTGGGAATTATTTCATTCCTCATTTGGGGTTTTCAAATTATGAAATAATCTCCAATGAAATAACAACCAACAAATTTTTAAAATTCGGGACTTGTATAATTTGGGTATTATTTCTTTTTTTATTCGGGGGATATTTCATTTTTTGGGGGTTACAATTAAAAATTATCTTTTTACAAGAAAACTTTTAGCCTCTGAATATATTATAATATTTTTTGAATGTTTACAGATATTTCCATTTGTGTCCATATTGACGGATAGATAATCAACAAAATGCTACGAGCATATTTTCATTTTGAGAATGATATCTAAAAATGGAAATTTTTTCGTAAATTTGTAAGAGTTCTTCAGAAGGAAGAATTCAATAAAAGCAGAGAGTTTGAATTGCTTGTGAAGAGTGGAGGTGGTTGTGTAAAGTCCAAACGTAAAAGGCAAAGAAAAATAAACCCCCAAAAATAAGGAAATAACACCCAAAAACAGTGAATGAAATAACATTGAAAAATAAATGAAATAAACCCCAAAGCGAAAACGAAACAACCCCCAATATTTAGGAGTTATTTCATATGAAATAACAACCAATGATAAAAATGAAATAACCCCAAATGAAATAAACTTCATCAGCAACAAAAATGAAATTATGCCCAAAAGTCATAAAAGAGCCGGTTTCACCAAGGATTTCATGGTCAGTAAAATTATTGAAATGAATCTTGTGAATCAGAGATCTGTGTAGTTTTGCTTCATTGGTACAAAAAGTACAATATTGTTTAAAAAATACCTTTATTGTACACAAGAAGAACAATTAGTTGTACCACAGAGTACCTTAATTGTATCAAAAAGTACTTTAAATGTACTAATTAGTACTTTTACCAAAATGTTCCTCAATTGCACCAAAAATTCTTTTATTTTGCCAAAAACTATTTTTATTGTATCAAAAAGTACTTTTATTTTATACAAAAGTACTGTTGTTGAAGCAAAAAGCTAGGACTACAACGGTTTTTTTAACATCGTAATATTTTAATATTTTTTTGATGACACTGTTTCAGCATTTTTAAAACATGTTTTTCAGAATTGTGCAAGTGAAGTTTAGTGACTATTTACACAGCGCACAGAGTGGTAAATTCACGATATGGGCGGCCAAAATTCGATTTCTCAACAACCAATGTTTTTAATAATTACCAATTGTAGGGTAAAGAGAACAGAATGCTTAACTAGTTTTCGTTATTTTTATATTTGATTTTGTTAATATTCGTTTTCTACACGCTGTCAAAGTTACTTGTTGCTAATTGTGTATGTTCTTTTTTGTTGCGTTCAGGTAAAGCAACAATTTTAGCAGGCTGCGCGAAGGCGTGTGTTTAGTTTAAACATTGTAAAATGTAAAATAAAATAAAATTGTAATTCAAATATTACTACTAAAGCAGCATTGAAAAATGTGGTATTTTGGTAATTTCAATGGGTACCAAAATCGAACTATGGACGAACTATAGAAAGTTATGCATCACCACTTTTCACCTTCGATTTTACTGAACCACTTTAGTTAACATACAGGATGTCCTATATCTTTATGCATTTATAGTTAGAGGGTATTCAGACTAATAAAATGTTATAGGAAGTTATAGGGCTCTAAATTGCAACCTTCTGCAGCTATATGGAAAATACTTGGAATTTTAAATTTTTTGTAAAAACCATTTTTTTGTATAAATACGGTCGTAACTTTTGCCCCCCAAATGTTAACATATTATTATTTTTTACACCTTACCGAGTAATTTTTTAACATTATTCTTCATGAATTTGCTTCAAATAATTTTGCTCCTTTTTTCGATTAGACGCTTAGTTTACGAGATAAACGCATTTAAAGATTGCCATACGAGAATCCATCATTGGCCACCCATTTCATGGTGATATCGCCACCTAAACAGGTGTTTTTTCAAGTATTTTATAGTGATCACGAATTTAGCTACTTTTTTCGATTAGACGCTTAGTTTACGAAATAAACGCATTTAAATATTGCCATACGAAAATCCATCATTGGCCACCCATTTCATGGTGATATCTCCACCTATAGAGGTGTTTTTTCAAGAATTTTATAGTGATCACGAATTAAGCTCCTTTTTTCGATTAGACGCTTAGTTTACGAGATAAACGCATTTAAAGATTGCCATACGAGAATCCATCATTGGCCACCCTCCAATATCTCCACCTAAACAGGTGTATTTTCAAGTATTTTATAGTGATCACGAATTAAGCTCCTTTTTTCGATTAGACGCTTAGTTTACGAGATAAACGCATTTAAAGATTGCCATACAAAAATCCACCATTGGTCACCCATTTCATGGTGATATCTCCACCTATAGAGGTATTTTTTCAAGAATTTTATAGTGGTCACGAATTAAACTCCTTTTTTCGATTAGACGCTTAGTTTACGAGATAAACGCATTTAAAGATTGCCATACGAAAATCCATCATTGGCCACCCATTTCATGGTGATATCTCCACCTATAGAGGTGTTTTCTGAAGTATTTTATAGTGATCACGAATTAAGCTCCTTTTTTCGATTAGACGCTTAGTTTACGAGATAAACGCATTTAAAGATTGCCATACGAGAATCCACCATTGGCCACCCATTTCATGGTGATATCTCCACCTATAGAGGTGTTTTTTCAAGAATTTTATAGTGATCACGAATTATGCTCCTTTTTTCGATTAGACTCTTAGTTTACGAGATAAACGCATTTAAAGATTGCCATACGAGAATCCATCATTGGCCACCCATTTCATGGTGATATCTCCACCTATAGAGGTGTTTTCTGCAGTATTTTATAGTAATCACGAATTAAGCTCCTTTTTTCGATTAGACGCTTAGTTTACGAGATAAACGCATTTAAAGATTGCCATACAAAAATCCACCATTGGCCACCCATTTCATGGTCATATCTCCACCTATAGAGGTGTTTTCTGAAGTATTTTATAGTGATCACGAATTAAGCTCCTTTTTTCGATTAGACGCTTAGTTTACGAGATAAACGCATTTAAAGATTGCCATACAAAAATCCACCATTGGCCACCCATTTCATGGTCATATCTCCACCTATAGAGGTGTTTTCTGAAGTATTTTATAGTGATCACGAATTAAGCTCCTTAAGCTCCGAGATAAACTCATTTAAAGATTGCCATACGAAAATCCATCATTGGCCACCCATTTCATGGTGATATCTCCACCTAAACAGGCGTTTTTTTCAAGTATTTTATAGTGATCACGAATTAAGCTCCTTTTTTCGCTTAGTTTACGAGATAAACGCATTTAAAGATTGCCATACAAAAGTCTACTATTGGCCACCCATTTCATGGTCATATCTCCACCTATAGAGGTGTTTTCTGAAGTATTTTATAGTGATCACGAATTAAGCTCCTTTTTTTCGATTAGACGCTTAGTTTACGAGATAAACGCATTTAAAGATTGCCACACGAGAATCCATCATTGGCCACCCATTTCATGGTGATATGTCCACCTAAACAGGTGTTTTTTCAAGTATTTTATAGTGATCACGAATTAAGCTCCTTTTTTCGGTTAGACGCTTAGTTTACGAGATAAACGCATTTAAAGATTGCCACACGAGAATCCATCATTGGCCACCCATTTCATGGTGATATGTCCACCTAAACAGGTGTTTTTTCAAGTATTTTATAGTGATCACGAATTAAGCTCTATTTTTCGATTAGACGCGTAGTTTACGAGATAAACGCATTTAAAGATTGCCATACGAGAATCCATCATTGGCCACCCATTTCATGGTGATATCTCCACCTATAGAGGTGTTTTCTGAAGTATTTTATAGTGATCACGAATTAAGCTCCTTTTTTCGATTAGACGCTTAGTTTACGAGATATATGCATTTAAAGATTGCCATACGAAAATCCATCATTGGCCACTCATTTCATGGTGATATCTCCACCTATAGAGGTGTTTTCTGAAGTATTTTATAGTGATCACGAATTAAGCTCCTTTTTTTCGATTAGACGCTTAGTTTACGAGATAAACGCATTTAAAGATTGCCACACGAGAATCCATCATTGGCCACCCATTTCATGGTGATATGTCCACCTAAACAGGTGTTTTTTCAAGTATTTTATAGTGATCACGAATTAAGCTCTATTTTTCGATTAGACGCGTAGTTTACGAGATAAACGCATTTAAAGATTGCCATACGAAAATCCATCATTGGCCACCCATTTCATGGTGATATCTCCACCTATAGAGGTGTTTTCTGAAGTATTTTATAGTGATCACGAATTAAGCTCTATTTTTCGATTAGACGCTTAGTTTACGAGATAAACGCATTTAAAGATTGCCATACGAAAATCCACCATTGGTCACCCATTTCATGGTGATATCTCCACCTATAGAGGTGTATTCTGAATTATTTTATAGTGATCACGAATTAAGCTCCTTTTTTCGATTAGACGCTTAGTTTACGAGATAAACGCATTTAAAGATTGCCATACGAGAATCCATCATTGGCCACCCATTTCATGGTGATATCTCTACCTACAGAGGTGTTGTCTGAAGTATTTTATAGTGATCACGAATTAAGCTCCTTTTTTCGATTAGACGCTTAGTTTACGAGATAAACGCATTTAAAGATTGCCATACGAGAATCCATCATTGGCCACCCATTTAATGGTGATATCTCCACCTATAGAGGTGTTTTTTCAAGTATTTTATAGTGATCACGAATTAAGCTCCCTTTTTCGATTAGACGCTTAGTTTACGAGATAAACGCATTTAAAGATTGCCATACAAAAATCCACCATTGGCCACCCATTTCATGGTGATATCTCCACCTATAGAGGTGTTTTCTGAAGTATTTTATAGTGATCACGAATTAAGCTTCTTTTTTCGATTAGACGCTAAGTTTACAAGATAAACGCATTTAAAGATTGCCATACGAGAATCCATCATTGGCCACTCATTTAATGGTGATATCTCCACCTACAGAGGTGTTTTCTGAAGTATTTTATAGTGATCACGAATTAAGCTTCTTTTTTCGATTAGACGCTTAGTTTACGAGATAAACGCATTTAAAGATTGCCATACAAAAATCCACCATTGGCCACCCATTTCATGGTGATATCTCCACCTATAGAGGTGTTTTCTGAAGTATTTTATAGTGATCACGAATTAAGCTTCTTTTGTCGATTAGACGCTAAGTTTACAAGATAAACGCATTTAAAGATTGCCATACGAGAATCCATCATTGGCCACCCATTTCATGGTGATATCTCCACCTATAGAGGTGTTTTCTGAAGTATTTTATAGTGATCACGAATTAAGCTTCTTTTTTCGATTAGACGCTAAGTTTACAAGATAAACGCATTTAAAGATTGCCATTCGAGAATCCATCATTGGCCACCCATTTCATGGTGATATCTCCACCTATAGAGGTGTTTTCTGAAGTATTTTATAGTGATCACGAATTAAGCTTCTTTTTTCGATTAGACGCTTAGTTTACGAGATAAACGCATTTAAAGATTGCCATACGAGAATCCACCATTGGCCACCCATTTCGTGGTGATATCTCCACCTATAGAGGTGTTTTCTGAAGTATTTTATAGTGATCACGAATTAAGCTCCTTTTTTCGATTAGACGCTTAGTTTACGAGATAAACGCATTTAAAGATTGCCATACGAGAATCCATCTATGGCCACCCATTTCATGGTGATATCTCCACCTATAGAGGTGTTTTCTGAAGTATTTTATAGTGATCACGAATTAAGCTCCTTTTTTCGATTAGACGCTTAGTTTACGAGATAAACGCATTTAAAGATTGCCATACGAAAATCCACCATTGGCCACCCATTTCAAGCTGATATCTCCACCTATAGAGGTGTTTTTTCAAGTATTTTATAGTGATCACGAATTAAGCTCCTTTTTTCGATTAGACGCTTAGTTTACGAGATAAACGCATTTAAAGATTGCCATACGAGAATCCATCATTGGCCACCCATTTCATGGTGATATCTCCACCTATAGAGGTGTTTTTTTCAAGTTTTTTGTAGTGATCACGAATTAAGCTCCTTTTTTCGATTAGACGCTAAGTTTACGAGATAAACGCATTTAAAGATTGCCGTACGAAAATCCATCATTGGCCACCCATTTCATGGTGATATCTCCACATATAGAGGTGTTTTCGGAAGTATTTTATAGTGATCACGAATTAAGCTTCTTTTTTCGATTAGACGCTAAGTTTACGTGATAAACGCATTTAAAGATTGCCATACAAAAATCCACCATTGGCCACCCATTTCATGGTGATATCTCCACCTAAACACGTGTTTTTTCAAGTATTTTATAGTGATCACGAATTAATCTCCTTTTTTCGATTAGACGCTTAGTTTACAAGATTAACGCATTTAAAGATTGCCATACGAAAATCCATCATTGGCCACCCATTTCATGGTGATATCTTCACCTATAGAGGTGTTTTTTCAAGTATTTTATAGTGATCACGAATTAAGCTCCTTTTTTCGATTAGACGCTTAGTTTACGAGATAAACGCATTTAAAGATTGCCATACGAAAATCCATCATTGCCACCCATTTCATGGTGATATCTCCACATATAGAGGTGTTTTCGGAAGTATTTTATAGTGATCACGAATTAAGCTTCTTTTTTCGATTAGACGCTAAGTTTACGTGATAAACGCATTTAAAGATTGCCATACAAAAATCCACCATTGGCCACCCATTTCATGGTGATATCTCCACCTAAACACGTGTTTTTTCAAGTATTTTATAGTGATCACGAATTAATCTCCTTTTTTCGATTAGACGCTTAGTTTACAAGATTAACGCATTTAAAGATTGCCATACGAAAATCCACCATTGGCCACCCATTTCAAGCTGATATCTCCACCTATAGAGGTGTTTTTTCAAGTATTTTATAGTGATCACGAATTAAGCTCCTTTTTTCGATTAGACGCTTAGTTTACGAGATAAACGCATTTAAAGATTGCCATACGAAAATCCATCATTGCCACCCATTTCATGGTGATATCTCCACATAAACAGGTGTATTTTCAAGTATTTTATAGTGATCACGAATTAAGCTCCTTTTTTCGATTAGACGCTTAGTTTACGAGATAAACGCATTTAAAGATTGCCATACGAAAATCCATCATTGGCCACCCATTTCATGGTGATATCTCCACCTATAGAGGTGTTTTTTCAAGTTTTTTGTAGTGATCACGAATTAAGCTTCTTTTTTCGATTAGACGCTAAGTGTACGTGATAAACGCATTTAAAGATTGCCATACAAAAATCCACCATTGGCCACCCATTTCATGGTGATATCTCCACCTAAACACGTGTTTTTTCAAGTATTTTATAGTGATCACGAATTAATCTCCTTTTTTCGATTAGACGCTTAGTTTACAAGATTAACGCATTTAAAGATTGCCATACGAAAATCCATCATTGGCCACCCATTTCATGGTGATATCTTCACCTATAGAGGTGTTTTCTGAAGTATTTTATAGTGATCACGAATTAAGCTCCTTTTTTCGATTAGACGCTTAGTTTACGAGATAAACGCATTTAAAGATTGCCATACGAAAATCCATCATTGCCACCCATTTCATGGTGATATCTCCACATAAACAGGTGTATTTTCAAGTATTTTATAATGATCACGAATTAAGCTCCTTTTTTCGATTAGACGCTTAGTTTACGAGATAAACGCATTTAAAGATTGCCATACGAAAATCCATCATTGGCCACCCATTTCATGGTGATATCTCCACCTATAGAGGTGTTTTTTTCAAGTTTTTTGTAGTGATCACGAATTAAGCTTCTTTTTTCGATTAGACGCTAAGTTTACGTGATAAACGCATTTAAAGATTGCCATACAAAAATCCACCATTGGCCACCCATTTCATGGTGATATCTCCACCTAAACACGTGTTTTTTCAAGTATTTTATAGTGATCACGAATTAATCTCCTTTTTTCGATTAGACGCTTAGTTTACAAGATTAACGCATTTAAAGATTGCCATACGAAAATCCATCATTGGCCACCCATTTCATGGTGATATCTTCACCTATAGAGGTGTTTTCTGAAGTATTTTATAGTGATCACGAATTAAGCTCCTTTTTTCGATTAGACGCTTAGTTTACGAGATAAACGCATTTAAAGATTGCCATACAAAAATCCACCATTGGCCACCCATTTCATGGTGATATCTCCACCTATAGAGGTGTTTTCTGAAGTATTTTATAGTGATCACGAATTAAGCTCCTTTTTTCGATTAGACGCTTAGTTTACGAGATAAACGCATTTAAAGATTGCCATACAAAAATCCATCACTGGCCACCCATTTCATGGTGATATCTCCACCTAAACAGGAGTTTTTTCAAGTATTTTATAGTGATCACGAATTAAGCTCCTTTTTTCGATTAGACGCTTAGTTTACGAGATAAACGCATTTAAAGATTGCCATACGAGAATCCATCATTGGCCACCCATTTCATGGTGATATCTCCACCTATAGAGGTGTTTTCTGAAGATTATTATAGTGATCACGAATTAAGCTCCTTTTTTCGATTAGACGCTTAGTTTACGAGATAAACGCATTTAAAGATTGCCATACGAAAATCCATCATTGGCCACCCATTTTATGGTGATATCTCCACCTAAACAGGTGTATTTTCAAGTATTTTATAGTGATCACGAATTAAGCTCCTTTTTTTCGATTAGACGCTTAGTTTACGAGATAAACGCATTTAAGGATTGCCATACAAAAATCCACCATTGGCCACCCATTTCATGGTGATATCTCCACCTATAGAGGTGTTTTTTCAAGTATTTTATAGTGATCACGAATTAAGCTCCGTTTTTCGATTAGACGCTTAGTTTACGAGATAAACGCATTTAAAGATAGGGCTAAAATACAGTTTTGTCACGCCCTCTTGCCCCAATGATCCAATTCTAAAATGTCGTCTGCATATTCATATTCAATTTGTCAAGTACTATTTGTGTACCAAATTGTATCTCTCTAGGACTAAAATGCAGTTTTGTCATGCCCCCTTCCCCCAATGTCTGTGTATTCATATTCGTGTTGTCCGCCCATTGATCTTTAATCAAAGTTCCGTCTGCATATTCATATAAATGTTACTGAATACTAACTGTGTACTAAATTCTATCTCTCTAGCTCTAAAAAAAAAAATGTTCCATGCCCACACCGCACACTGTGAGGTTTAATCAATCTGGCATCTCGAAATTAAAAAAAAAAATTTTTTCGTAACTCGCTCAAATTTTTTTTTTACGTCAGAAGAGACCCCAACTGTTACGAAAACAAACACAAAAGAGAATAAAAAAATTTTATTGGCGTGATAACAGCTATCAAACACGAGCAATTTCATAGCATGCAACAATTGATTTTCAAGCTTGTATTAATCACAAAAGTTTGAGTGATCAGGTCGAAGTTGTGAGTGTTTTTTTTTGGCCTAAAATATTTTTTGTATTAAAGGTTATTACTTAAACTTAAAATTTTTGTTTTATTCAATATTTATTTTTGCACTCAAGTATTTTGAAAAAATTGTTTTATAACCACCTAAAAGGTAAGACAAATTTTAAAGCTTTCAAATCTTTGATAGACTAGAACTTCCAAGTCCTACGGAGTTCCGTGATGGGAATGCCAGCAGAATCTTTGTTAATGTGCCCAAAACAAATTTAAAAAATAAAATCCTGCCCATTTTATGCCTTTTTTTAGTATGAGTATAATATAGCGAGAGGAGCTATTGTGGATTTGGTTGAGCAAGGTGAAAATAGAAAAAACAGAAGCGGTTGAAAAGCACGTTATATAAATTTTTGGACCAGATGTTGACGATACCAAAATTAAAGATCGTATAAAAAAGCTTTGCTTCCAATTTCAATCGCGATGGAGCAAATCTCACCGTGATAAAGCAAGATTTATGCATGACAATGCTATTTGGCTAAGTTCAAAAATTTCTGCTGTTGATTTTGCTCTTGATCACGCACCATCAACTTCAAAACAAATACCGCAACGCTGAAAGCGAGAAAAAGAGTTTGCTGAAAGTGCTTCGAGTACACAAAAACGGAAATGCAAAGAGTTAATATCTTCATGCATTCTTCCCATAGGAAACTATTCTGAAGAAGCGCAAGAAGCACGCAATAAAGAGTCGAGACAGTATCGCGAACTGTTCACAAGAAAAACGTCCCGAGTTGACACCAACATAGATTTATTGCATAGGTTGCTTATCACGTCAGACCCTTTGATTGCAAGTTTACGTTTGCCCCCAAAAACCAAGCGTTCTACTTTACCTTCTGAGGTCATTGCACTTTTGTCTGACACCCAACTAAATGATGAATTTGATGATTAAGCATAAAAAACTTTGCTTGCAGCTCTCTGGAATTTTTATTTTTGTATAAATTCCTTATTTTTTTTTTTATTTCTACTTTTCGCTTTTTACTTTTATATAATTTGTATATAATTTCTTTATTTTGGTTTTTGATTAATATCTTATTTTGAATATTTTCCATTCTTTTAAGAACTTTCGTTGACTTTTTTAGTTTTTCCTCTTTATAATGTTTTAGATATCAATAAATTTAACATTGAAACAACATTAACTTTTTATTTTTCTCATTTGCAAAAATCATCGAAAACTAAAGTTCGAAACTTGAAGCATTTTATAGAAATGGTTGTATGTGGGTACTTATATCAATATATCGACAAGTTTTAATTAGAAGAGAAAAAAAGAAGAAATTTTGAATATAAATGTGTAGAAAAAATTGTCCCCAACTAGTGTCTTTGAGGATAGTTCGGAACTAGTCCCCTTTGACACTAGTTGGAACTAGTTATCTTTCACCATATTGAAGCTTATAATCTCCTTAACGATCGTGCCAAATTTCAAGTTGATATCTCTAAAACTTCATATAAAAATTAATTTTTAGATGCTAGATTGACTAAATCTCACACTGTGCACCGCCCACTGATCAAAAATTCAAATTTCGTCAGCATAATCATATTTATGGTGTCGAGCACTATCTGGATATCAAATTTTATCTCCATAGCTCTAAAATAGTTTTGCCACGCCCACTTCGACCATAGGGTCAAAATTAAAAATATACCTTACGGTAATTTCCATATAGTTTATTAATCGTCTTCCAAATTTCATTGAAATCGGTTCAGTTAGAGTGGGGCTATTTTTACCCATTTACAATTCCATTACTTTGTTTTTAGAAAATATTAATACTAATAAAATTTCATATCGATCAGTTAAGGTTTACTCGAGTTATCCTGCTCACCAGTCAGCCAGACAGACGGACATAGCATAATCATCCTAGAAAGTCCATTGTACGACAACGCAGTGAATACTCGTAACATCATTTTACAACTAACCCCCGCTTATTGGGCATTAGCAAATAAAACCCCCTAGTAAAGGACGTCGCCAGGATAGATAGTCCTGACCTATCATTCTCCCCACCAATTAAGTTATTACAATACCAAAAGATAACACAAACCATTTCCTGTTAATTCATTCACTTTTGCTGGTGTAAACATTTGCTCGTACAGCTAAACACACACAAAAAAAGTTTTTAATTCACATTTTTATGGTTTTCATAATTGTGTGTGTGTGTGTGTGTGTGTATTATTCACATACTCTACGCAAAAGCACAACAACAGAATATCGTGAATTTATGAAGAATCAAACAAAGAAAAATGCTATGAATATTATTTCATTAACAAACGAAAGCTAATTACACAACAATATGGTAATTTAATATAAGTTATATATAGAATATATACTTTTAAGTGTATTCATGACCCCCATAAGGCAGTTATTAATTAACATACGAAATTGAAGATTCCACGACATAACGAATCTTAAGTCATGGGTAATGAGTTTTTAAAGTGTTGCTTTAGTTTCTTAAGACTTTATATAAATGTTATAATTCCATAAAAGTTATAATTCCAATATGATTTAATCTTAAACTGTCTCTCTTTAACAGTGACGAAATCTGACCAAATCCAACTTCTTTGTTATTGCCCCTATGCCTTACTTAGACTAATATGTATTTAGAAACATATACCATCTCTTTTATCCCTTGTGGTCGGTCATATCAATATTTCCCTTAGTTACATGTGAGACAATTTAATATACTTTCATGCGGTTAACTTAGTATTATGTAAACTATATGTGGCTATCGTCTTTATACAAATATTTATATTTACATCATGTGTTTTGTCTTTTATTGCATCTAATATGTGTTAAGGGCTTTTTGGTCAATTGCCATTGAAATAGGCGAAGACTAAAATGTATAGCCCAAAAAAAATGGGGTTTCATTTTAAATTGGCTTAAGGGATTGAATAAATATACATATGTGTGTGGGAGAATATTATGGTTTGTTTTGTTTTAGTTGACCATACCGATAAAGTCTAGACAATAATTATGGGATTTACATAATAGTGGCTGGGTGGGTGTATCACCGAAGAAACGGAGAGGATTTTTTTTACTAACATACAATATGACAAGTTTTTAAATGTATTCCATAAATATTAGTAATGTAAATCTTGTTAAATATGTTAATCATATTTTTGTAAAATTTGGGTTATATATAACCCAGCAACAAAAATGGGTGGTAGTTGTTAAGACTGGCTTACTGGATGACAGGTGGGCACGATAACTGCAGTAAACCTCAACTGAGCCGTATGAAAATTTAACATTTTCCAAAACGAAATAATGCGATTGCAAATGGGTAGAATAGTCCCACCCTTCTTGTACCTCTTTATTTTTGGATAATTAATCTATCTTCTATAACTTCCCAATGGACTGGTAGACAAATCCTCTGAAAATCAAAACCATTGTCACTCCCGTTCTAGTACCTCCTATACAAATGACGAATTCATCCTCATAGTTTTACTATAGACAAAATTTTGCAAAAGGTACAAATTTATTGAAAAAAGGACAAGTTGTGCGCTGTCCTTACTTGTACAATGATTTTAGGACTCAATTCTGAGAACTGCACGTGAATGTAGCTCCACGAAGTAGAAGTTCTGCATCATTTGTTTTGTCAAAATACATGCCATAATAATTTAATATCGATTTGAAGTTAGTAAGTATCGTATACTATATATGGGGAATTTGTCACGTTTTATGCTCTTTTGTTTGACAAAACTTTTGAATCGAGCAAACTAATCAAACGAGTGGTTGTGGAAAAAAATTAAATATTTATCTAGCGAAATGTGTGACCATTGTAATGGACCAATTGTTAGTAAAATATAACAATACTCAACATCTTCTTCTTCTTTAATGGCAGCAACAACAGAAATTTATCCATCATTAGCCGCACGTATAAAAGTATTCCAAGCGCTTCGGTCTTTTGCGTTCCGTAGATAGTTCGTCACACCAAGCTTAGTTAACCGCTTTTTCACCTGGTCCATCCATTGGAGTTTTGGTCGCACCCTCCTGCGCCGCCCATCGAGTTTACAGCCGAAGACTTTTCGAGCCATAGCGTTTTCGTCCATTCGTACAACGTGTCCAAGCCAGGGCATTTGGTCTATTTGAACGCGCTTGACTACATCGATGTCGTTGTACACCTCATACAGCTCATGATTGATTCGACGACGGTACTCGCCGTTAACGAAGATGGGTCCAAATATTTTGCGGAGTATTTTTTATGAAAACACGGTGAATAAATATAACAAGAACCCCCCCAAATGTTGACGACCCCCGCAAACGATATAAGGACCATGATTTAAGGATATGCACCTGGAATGTCCGAACTCTTTACAGAGATGGTGCCTCTATCCAACTGGCGGATGTCCTCGACAAATACAAGGCTGACATCACCGCCATACAGGAAATGAGATGGACGGGACAGGGATGCACACGACGAAAGAATTGTGACATCTTTTACAGCTGCCATGCAGAAAGACACGAATTTGGATGTGGTTTCATAGTCGGCAAGAGACTTCGACACCTGGTCTCGCGGTTTAACCCTGTAAGTGACCGAATAGCCACCATTCGCATCCGGGCGAAATATTTTTACATCACGCTGATTTGTGTACACGCCCCGACGGAAGATAAAGACGATGAGATTAAAGATGCATTTTACGAGCGCCTAGAGGAAACATACGACCGCTGCCCTGGCCACGACATTAAAATTGTTCTGGGAGACTTTAGTGCAAAAATAGGAAGGGAAGATGTTCTTGGTCCATCGATCGGTAAATTCAGCTTTCATACCGACACGCCAGACAACGGGTTTAGGCTGGTTAGCTTCGCAGCGGGAAGGAACATGGTAGTTAGTGGAACCAGATTCCAGCACAAAGATATCCACAAGGCAACTTGGCTATCCCCCGATCAAAACACCAAAAATTAAATTGATCATGTGGTAATTGATGGCAGGCATGCATCTAGTGCCATGGACGTGCGTGTGATCCGTGGTGCTAATATTGGCTCGGATCATTACCTGGTTGCAGCCAAGGTTCGCACAAGATTGAGCAGAGCGAAAAACGCACGTAACCAAACACAAAGAAAGCTGGACATCGCGAAGCTGCAAACCCCAGAGATAGCTACTGCCTACTCCGACCAACTCTCCCAACTTTTACGAAACAACGCCTCTACTTCTGACGTTCCCGATACACAGTGGCAGCATATTGCGCATTCCATGGCAACCGCCGCAACAACCGTGCTAGGATATGAAAAACGGCGCTCAGATGAATCCTGGTACGATGAAGAATGTCGCATAGCGTCTGAGGAACAGGATGCTTATAGGGCAACGCTAAAGCCAATTGTAACCCGTGCTGTAAGGGAACGGCACAAGGAGAAAGTAAAACAAGCGAGACAGTTATTTAGGAGGAAAGACGTCAGATGACGGAACGGGAGAACGAGGATATAGAGTGATACAGGGATAGAGATGAGGCCCGAAAATTTTACCAGAAATTAAAAGCAAAAGTTTACGGTAATGGGCTCCCCTCCTGTCAGGACAAGGATGGACACTTGGTTACAGATACGCAGTGTGTGCTGCATATATGGAGAAAACACTTCCAGCAACTGCTGGTTCCAGAAGGTAGCGCACGTGAAGTTATCACGCCAATTGTCGACGACGGTTTAGATTGCCCACCACCAAGTCAAGCCGAGGTAAGAAGAGCAATATCGCGGCTGAAAAACAACAAAGCAGCCGGTGCCGACGGTCTGCCCGCAGAGCTCTTCAAGTCCAGTGGCGAGGAGCTGATAACGAGCATGCACCAGCTCCTGTGCACGGTTTGGCTTATTGAGTGCATGTCCGACCATTGGAATGTAAGCGTATTATGTCCTGTGCTGAAAAATGGTGATCCAAGTGTGTGCTTCAACTACCGCGGGATCAGCCTTTTACCCATCGCATATAAGGTCCTGTCGAGTCTGCTGTGTGAAAGACTAAAGCCAGTGGTATCCAACCTGATCGGGCCTTATCAGTGTGGCCTTAGACCTGGTAAATCAACAACTGACCAGATATTCTCACTTCGGCAAGTCCTGGAAAAACCAAAGAGAAACAGATCGACACGTACCATCTTTTCGTCGACTATAAAGCTGCCTTCGACAGCCCGATACGGCAGAAATAACTCGAAACCATGGCTGAGTTTGGTATTTCTGCGAAGCTGATACGTCTTTGTGCAATGACGCTGACAGACACGAAGTCTTCAGTGAAGATTGGCAAGGACCTTACGGAGCCATTCTACACCAGACGAGGCCTAAAACAAGGCGACGGCCTATCGTGTGACCTCTTCAAAGTAGTGATGCAGATGATAATGAGGAAAGCTACAGTAAACACGAGTGGCACTATATTCAACAAAAGCCACATGCTACTCGCGTACGCTGATGACGTAGACATTATCGGTCGAAAATTGCGGGATGTGACTGCAGCCTTCTCAAGTATACAAAAGGAATCAGCGAAATTGGATCTAACGGTGAACAAGGCCAAACGAAGTTATTAGTTTCAACGAACAAAAAATCTACTCGTTTGGAAAACTGCGTAAACGTTGACAACTATAATTTCGAGGTGGTAGATAAATTTATCTTGTTTTATTTATTCTCCGTGTTTTCATAATAAATTTTGTTTAAGGAGAGTGGCTTATTAGGCCACCGCTCCCGATCCTAGTTTCTTGGGGCTGCCAAAGCCACTAGGAGAGCCTGTTTTGAGCTTCAGTAACTTCTGTTACCTACTTCCTAAGACGCATCGGTGCACAGTGTGAGATTTAGTCAATCTAGCATCTCAAAATTAATTTTTATATGAAGTTTTAGAGATATCAACTTGAAATTTGGCACGGTCGTTAAGGAGATTATAAGCTTCAATATGGTGAAAGATAACTAGTTCCAACTAGTGTCAAAGGGGTCTAGTTCCGAACTATCCTCAAAAACACTAGTTGAGGACAATTTTTTTATACACATTTATATTCAATATTTCTTTTTTTTTCTCTTCTAACTAAAACTTGTCGATATATTGATATAAGTACCCACATACAACCATTTCGATAAAATGCTTCAAGTTTCGAACTTTAGTTTTTGATAATTCTTTGCAAATGAGAAAAACAAAAAGTTAATGTTGTTTCAATGTTAAATTTATTGATATCTAAAATATTATAAAGTAGAAAAACTAAAAAATGCAACGAAAGTTCTTAAAAGAATGGAAAATATTCAAAATAAGATATTAATCAAAAACCAAAATAAAGAAATTATATACAAATTATACAAAAATAAAAAGCGAAAAGTAGAAATAAAAAAATAAGGAATTTATACAAAAATAAAAATTCCAGAGAGCTGCAAGCAAAGTTTTTTATGCTAAATCATCAAATTCATTAGTTGGGTGTCAGACAAAAGTTCAATGACCTCAGAAGGTAAAGTAGAACGCTTGGTTTTTGGGGGCAAACGTAAACTTGCAATCAAAGGGTCTGACGTGATAAGCAACCTATGCAATAAATCTATGTTGGTGTCAACTCGGGACGTTTTTCTTGTGAACAGTTGTAATGTACAAAAAAAAAATCCTATGCTTTCTTCTACCACAGATTGTTGAAGACAAACCAAGGTAGGATTCATCCAGAGGACAAGGCTTATAATTCTTCTTTCTTTCTTTTTTTTTTGACAGCGACTGTAGGGGAAAGATGATTTTAAAATAGAAATATTTTTTTTTTAGCGAACTAGTAGACTGGGAGCCGTTTTTTGCCTTAGCTAACAGTCGGGTGGGGGGTTCGTGTCTACTTTGATCGACTACATCCTACAATCTTGTACACAAACAAAATATTGTAGACTCCCTGCAGCAAACTAATAATTATGAAAGATAAAAAATTTGTTGATGAGCCGTACTCTAACCAATACTATTGCATAAAAAAAAACAGAACCCCAATATGGTTAGAGTTTTTAAAATTTAAAAGATAGCAAAAGCATAAAATATCAATTGCAAATAAAACGTCAGTCATCGTTTGCCCATTCTGGATTCGTAGTTGATGTTCGAATCCATCGCCAGTTTTGCCCAAAACCCAACCATGGTCCTAGCGGCGTGTTATTGATGTATTTAGGACCCCCTACTTCACGATACTCTGCCTTAGTTATCCACCATTAGAAATAAAAAGTTTAGCAACACATGTTCATTCAATTGATCATTTAATTTACAAATTCACTTTTAATTAACATTACAGTAGTCATCTTTAAATTCATCTGTTCACAGTAATGTTATTGAACATTTTGTATCTGACGGAGGTCGCGACAATGTTAAAATTTTGAAATACTTCTGTTATTTAACAATTATAAAAGAAATCCTAACATCTAATAATGTTATATTTGAAAAATAATGTAAATGTACTTTCAATTGTGTATGACAACCTACAAATTGTGTGGATAACATAAATTTTGATTTATGTATAAAAATGTGTTCATTACAGAGATTTATGGTTTGATATTATGTATGTTAGTTAACAGACAACCAAACAACAACAGTGTATAAAACTGATAATCGATGTAAATGATAAATTATTCTTGTATTGTATGTAATTTTTATGTATATTTAAAAAAAATAAAAAAAAACAAATGAGATTTAACTTTAAGTGGTTAAAAAAAATTTACTGAAGTGTAAGTAATTGTTTTTATGCAAAATTTTTATACATATTGAGAGGGAAACAATAGTTTTTTTTGACTCACCACTTCTATCCGTAAAATGTTTGATTAGTCAGGATCGTCGAGGCCTCGAGGAACTGGTTGATTTGGAATTTTGCTAGATTTAGGACAACAAAAAAATAAGAATTTTGCATATAACCAATACTTAAAAGGAAAAAACCACTTATCTGCGTTTTACTTATATACTATGTTAAATTAATAGTTGTAGAAACAGCGACAAAGTTGTGATCGAGCAAATTCGATCCAGGTTCGTTCGTGGACACTTCAAATTAATGCCAGTATGAAGTACCCGATTTAGCGTATTTTACTTGACTGCTACTGGAGCTTGGTAATAATTGTTGCTGTTCGTAGACTTTTCTTGATGCACAAAGAGATTGTCTGGTGTAACTCAACCAAAAACTAGTGTTTCCAAAAAAAGGAAGGTGTTCCGACACAAAGATTTTCCTTATCGTCTTAGTTATTGCAGCTAGTGGAGGTTGTTTTTCTTTCTATTTTCACAATAATATTTGTAGTGTTTTTGTTAAATCTTTTCCCGACGATGATGTTATAGGTTTCAGTTCTATGACGTAAGGCGTTTGAGGTTAGTTTGCACAATATATTCTTCCAGGTTTTAATAAAATTGCCTTTCGTGATCAAGAACTGAACCAATATGCCACTATGAATCCAATATGGAAAACGCTATTGAGTACGCCCGTATTACATAAGACGCTCTGATAATTTTCTAAAGGGAAAACATATAGTGTAACACTTTCACTCGTGTTCGATTACACATTATTAATTTATTGAGACATACCTGGTAGCTTAATGACAACGCCTTAAAATTTTTGTAGGTCCGGCGCAAATTACGCAGCTTGAAACTAGCTACTTCCTTGAATTAAACTTGTTGCAAGGAAAGTGTTTAAGTGCTTTGCACCATCGGGAAAATAAATTTGCTTGCTATTAATTAAATTACTTGGCACTTAATCACATGTGACTTAATATAATCAAACACTTTTAAGTTTTTGGCCAAACTTTATGGGACCTCTGTGTATACGCCTAAGCTTCTGGATTATAAAAGAATGTGATTTGACTTGCAATCAACCTCTAAGCCTCTCTACTATCGAGGATTAGTTTCTCACCACTAGTAATTCTAATACTACGAACCAAAAAACAATAGTAAGCGTGCAACGAAATGTACTTCTCTTTTCTACATCCGAAATATATGTATTGGAATTTTTACGTTATTTTCCAATAATCTCGCTCACGTTTTGCTCTCGTATTACCAGAAATATTTTAAATATTTGAAAAAAAATATATTATTCATCCCCGCTGGGAATCGAACCTGGGCCTCCGGCGTTCTAAGCCGAGAATTCTACCTCTGGGCTATCGCACCCTTATTCAACCTTATGTCTAAATCAACATACGATATGCGTCTTCAAAGAGTATCTCGACTTTGAAAGGTTAAAATTAGAATAAGTGTCGTTTAATTGAAGTTGTAAGCGTTTTCTAAAAATAGACATATCTTCTCACAGAAAGAGATAGAGAGTACTTTATGTACGTAGGAATCATATTCTCTTGTTGTACCACAGCGATACTCGCGGAAGTTAACCTAACCTTTACAGTCCTGTAAATTTGCATAGGACTAACAAATTACATAAATATTTTTAAGATATTTAAAATCGTTCATTACAAACCGGGTAATATTGATCCATTGGATGACAATATTAACAGGAAAAACGATTTAAATTCGGATGTCCTTGGCGTGATAGGTTCCAACGGACTTTCCTTCGATGTCCTCTAAGATGTAATAATTATTTCCAACCTTAGATTTTATCATGGCCTTTATAAAAAGAGGTGCTAATTTTGCATTGAAACGTTTTTCAGCGTTGCTCTGTGCAAAGTTTCTTCTAAAGACAAGTTGGCCAACCGAATAAGATATAGGTCTAGCACGGAGATTATATTTATCCCTATTAATAACATGTGCTTTAGCTATATGATCGCGTAAATTTTTCCGCAGTAAAGAAAGTTGATCTTCTCTAAGGATAGGCTGAATAGATTCATCCAAAAGCTTAACGTTTTTGAGTAGAGCGTATGAATCCCCATGGGTTATCATATTTAGGCCAAAAGTAGCAAAATATGGGGAGCATTTAATAGCTTGATGCACTGAATTTCGGAGCGCACAACTGATTGCACTGATCTGTTCATCCCACATGCGTTGATCTTTTTTCAAATAGGCTCTAATTCCGGCAATGATTGACCTGTTCACCCTCTCCGACGCGTTTGCCTGAGGGGAGTACAGTGCCGTATAAATATGTTTAATTCCAAGCCGAGTCAAAAAAGCGTTGAAATCATTGGCTTTAAATTGTGATCCGTTGTCGCTGACTATGAATTCGGGTATTCCATACACATGAAATATTTCCTTTAACAAGAAGTCTTGAATGACATTGGAGGTAAATTTTTTCAACGGACACAGCCAATGAAACTTCGTCAGATGGTCAAGGACGATTAGAAGGCCAATGTATCCATTCTTTGATCTGGGATAAGGGCCAAGTATATCAATATAAAACCTTTGAAAAGGTCGAATAGTGATTACAGCTTTTCCCATTTCAGGCTTCAGCACTTCGTTTGGAGCTTTTGTGCTCTTACAAACTTCACACTTACGAACATAGTCACGTACATCGCTAACCATACCGGGCCAATAAAAATTCCTTCTAATTAAGTCTAGCGTCTTCGCCATACCGCCATGCGCACTTATAGTAGCATCATGAAATCTAGCTAAAACGGATTTTCGCAATCTTGTAGGTATCCATAATTTCCAGGCATGTTGTTCCTGTATTGCATCACCAGTATAGTGTTCTGTTCGAATGTAAACATATTTACCGAGATTTTTTATATCCGGATATTTGGACTGGTTGGCATTGACTTTAGCTTTTAGAGCAAGGTAATCTGAATCTTCAAAAAATTCTGAATCTAAATCTATCTCCGGTTCTGACAGTTCAATACCGGATATTTCATCAGAAACTATCCGTGAAAGAGCATCAGGTACCACATGGTCTTTGCCCTTACGATGGCTTATAGAAAATTTAAAAGCTTGGAGCTTAAATACCCACCTGGCAAGTCTACCTGTAAGGTCAGGTTGTTTCATTAACCAGAGCAGAGAGGAGTGATCAGTGATTATCTCGAACTCTTGCATCTCAAGGTAACAACGGAACCGTTTAATTGCTTCGATCGCGGCTAGACACTCTCTTTCAGTGACACTATAGTTTCGCTGAGCAGTGTTAAGTTTTTTGGACATGTATGCAAGGGGTCTTTCTTCACCCTTCTCGTCTAACTGCACTAACACTGCTCCGATTCCATAGTCTGAAGCATCACAATGAACATAAAACTTTTTGGAAAAGTCCGGATTTGATAGAACTGGCGCAGTGGTCAGACGTCTTTTCACCTCCTCAAAGGCCGCTTGCGCCTCTGGAGTCCAATTAAACTTTCGTTTAGTGGACAAGGTTTCGGTGATTGGAAAGGTTAACGTTGAAAAATTCTCCATAAAACGTCGGTACCACCCTGCCAGTCCTAGAAAACCTCGAACCTGTTTAAGAGTCCTTGGTACTGGCCAGTTAACTATAGCTTCTACCTTTTCAGGGTCTGTTTTGATGCCACCATTGCCAATCACATAGCCAAGGTATTTAACTTGCGTCACGCAAAAATGGCTCTTTTCGACGTTTAGTGTCAGATTAGCCCGTCTAAATTCTTCCGCGATCCTTACTAAAACGGATATGTGACTGTGGAAATCTTCCGACACAATCACCAAATCGTCAAGGTATCCGAACACACAATGTTTCAAATCTGGTGGTATTAATTGGTCCATCAGGCGACACATGGTCTGTGGCGCGTTGCACAAACCGAATGGCATAACCACGAATTGATACAGAGCCCGACCCGGCACTGTAAAAGCAGTAAGGGCTTTAGCTTTCTCACTTAATCCGACTTGCCAGTATGCATCCTTTAGGTCTAATTTTGAAATAATATTGGCCTTGGGCAGACGTGCGAAAATTCCTTCAATACTAGGAAGAGGGTATGCATCTTTTTCCGTAACTTGATTAAGCCGGCGTGCATCTAAACATAACCGAACCTTGTGAGGTTTCACCACCAACCTCATGGGCGAACTCCAGGCAGAAGTTGATGGCTCTATAACTCCCAAGGCCAGCATTCTGTCGATTTCGTTATACATTAATTTTTCCACGGCTGGAGAGACAGGATAAAAACGCTGTTTTACAGGCTTGACGTCACCTACGTCGATGTCGTGAGTTATTAATGTTGTTCGTCCTAAACCCTGTTTTAAAAAGTTTGGAAATAAATCCACTATAGCTTGTAATTGACGAGTTTGATCTAAAGAAAGTGGATATTTTTGTTCATCAGTACCCGTGGATGTATTATTAGTATTTAAAGAAGCCTCGGTAGCCTTTTCTAAATTGAACAACTCGATCGATCGTTTAGAGATATCAATAGTAGAAGTATCTGATACAATGGCAGATTGAAAAACATCGCTAGCCAGATTAAAAGCTTCCCAGAAATTAAGACCTATAATAAGTCTCTGAGTAATTGATGGTACTATTAGGATTTTCAATAGTTTAGTTTCGCCGCGAAAGGAAACTTCAACATGTAGATATCCTAAAGTTTTTTGTATTTGCCCGTCTGCAGTTCGTACGCAAGATTTGGCACATACAAATTGGTCATATTGTGAAAAATCGTGCTCAGCTAGAGATGAGCCGATGCATGAAACATTGGCCGAGTTCATTAAAATTTAAAAAGTTTACTTTTGCATAATATCTCCTATCGTTGGTATTACTTATGATACCAGAAATGATAAACTTCGAGATAAGCTTTCGCATTTTATAATATTTTCGGAGCCGAAGTGTAGATCTTTTAGAAATCTTATTATTGTTGTCAGTTTCAATGCTATCCGCTAGAAATATTTTATCGCGTTTCTCAATATAATATTGATATCTTTCATGGTAAGGTCTTATCGGGTGTAACATTCTTTGAGATTGCTCTGCATTGACAGGCTCACGCTTCAGGATAGAAATGGTAGAAGGGTTAACTTGCCCAATGTTCGGAGTGTTAAATGATGAATTTTCTATTGAAGGACTAGAAATATCGACAATTTTGTCTGAACATTTTAGCCCTTTGGAATTGATAAGATTATAATTTATGGCTGGTTTTGGGGTGTTTTGGGGCGCAAATAGTTTTTTGAATACTTTGCTTTATCTCCACCACATTTGGCACATTGTGGCTTATAAACGTTTTTCATGCCACATCCGTAACAAAAAATTCTACGTTCTTGCAAACAGTCTTCCCAGTGGTGACCGGGTTCCTCACAATTGAAGCATAAAAAGGACGTTTTTAAGTTTTGATTGATGGCATCTACCTGTTCTACTGAAACATCATTATCTACATAATCCTTATCAACGATTTCAGCCACATTTCGCCTAAGAGACTGAGCAGTAGGGCCAATTTTACCGGCAGTATGTCGGCGGTAAATGTCGTCAGATAAAAGATTCTCTCTCATTTGCACGAGCTTACGCAAGTGGGCAACAGAATACACTGGTACGTAAAGCAATTCGTGCCTAATATCGGGACGCAAATTCCTTACTAAAATTTCAACTATTTCAGTTTCTACCATTGGGGTTTCAAGGCGATCCAAAATCGTACAGATGGAGTCATAGAAAGTCTCAAAAGACTCCCCAGTTCTCATCTTTCTGTTTCGAATTTCTTCTTTAAGATCATAATTCGAGCGCATGTCCTTGTATTCACATTTTAATGCAACACAGAACTCGTTCCAACGAATGGCATCTACCTGTTTGCGGTATCTCCAGTACCAATGAAGAGCTTTATCAGCCAGAAGGACTTGGAGATTACCACAAACAATATCAAAGTTTCCATTCAAATGATCTTTGGTCATAGCAGTTATTCGGTATAAAAACTCATCTACTGTCAGACCCTTGTTCGAGCCGTCAAATTTTATATTCCAGTTGCGAATCAGAGAAGTAATTTTATCTGGGTGCACTGACAATGGATATTCCGACACGTTAAACGACAAATTATGGTTGCTTAGATTAGCATTTGGTGGTGGTGGTTGACAAGGTGGTGGTATATTATTTTCCGATCTAGCTGACTGAACGCTAGCATGGTTTTGTATGGGGTTGGAATGCAGATTAACATTTTGCAGCATTCTCGACAGACTACTTTCAATCATTTGATTGATTCGGTTGTAATTAATACCGACCGACTGATGAAGTGCTTGTCCCGAGGACTCAGGATTGCTATTACCACTAGCATTGGCATTGCCACTAGTATTTGCATTATTATGTGGAACATTTTGGTATGTTGTGGGAGGCAAACTAAAATTGGGTGAAAACTGCTCAATTACCTCCATGGATTGATTAGTGGTGCGCGGACTTAAATTTAAACTAGTATTTACGTTTTCATTGAATAAATTCCTACTCAAACTACGGGTTTGAGGTCGGTTAAACGCTCCACGAGATTTCCCACGCATAATTGGAAATTTTTTGGAATTCGTTTCGGTTTGAGTTGCATTTTCCATTGAAATCAATGGTTGAGATATGTACTTCCTAAGATCGGATAGTTCACATGATAGTTTACATTTCGGGCAGTTGGAAGAAGCTGACAATGATTGCTCAATGCAACTTCTATGAAAGATGTGTCCACATGTTGCAATTTTATAGCATTCGTGTATGTCAAAATGCATTGCATCTTCACACACACAACATTTATTCTCCTTATTATTTTCAGGTACAGGAGGGACAACGGATGGAAGAGCTTTTGTCGGACTGCGCTCAGTAGCCATCTTAGACTTTATATTATTAAATACTTTATAAAGGTTTACAAAATTCTTCACAGAACTTTTTAGATAAGTGAAAAAAAAATCAAATTATACAAATATTATTTCTTTTTTTGGTGGATGACAAAAGGGCAGAGTACGAACGACAAACGAATGACTAATAAGAATAAGAAACTGGTCTATGGAGTGTAACTCTTTTAGATATTCGAATAACAGTTCAGAATGGATATATAGCATCAAATTTTTTTCCGCATAACTGTAGGCAATGGACTTTCAAATGCGTCTAGCTAAATAAAAGTATTTCCTAAGGACTACAGGACGCTAACTTTTAACTTCCTCAATACTCTTATTAAGATATTTAAAGTGTTTCACAATGGAAATAGGGCAAGCTCCCTTTCCAGGCTTGTATTAGCATTAAAATTCTAATTAAATATATTCTTGGTCAGCTTATCCGAACGCATCAGATAACTGAAGATCCAGAGAAATTTTAAAAAGTATTTAACCACCGAAACAGTCCTGAAAAGAAACCTTGGTTATATTTCTTTCGTTGAACTCTATTAATTTATAATTTAACTAAATATTTTGGGCAAAAACATTTCCAAACGGATTTGTTTTCTGCCCCACGTTGGGCGCCATTTATTTATGTAATGTACAAAAAAAAAATCCTATGCTTTCTTCTACCACAGATTGTTGAAGACAAACCAAGGTAGGATTCATCCAGAGGACAAGGCTTATAATTCTTCTTTCTTTCTTTTTTTTTTGACAGCGACTGTAGGGGAAAGATGATTTTAAAATAGAAATATTTTTTTTTTAGCGAACTAGTAGACTGGGAGCCGTTTTTTGCCTTAGCTAACAGTCGGGTGGGGGGTTCGTGTCTACTTTGATCGACTACTTCCTACAATCTTGTACACAAACAAAATATTGTAGACTCCCTGCAGCAAACTAATAATTATGAAAGATAAAAAATTTGTTGATGAGCCGTACTCTAACCAATACTATTGCATAAAAAAAAACAGAACCCCAATATGGTTAGAGTTTTTAAAATTTAAAAGATAGCAAAAGCATAAAATATCAATTGCAAATAAAACGTCAGTCATCGTTTGCCCATTCTGGATTCGTAGTTGATGTTCGAATCCATCGCCAGTTTTGCCCAAAACCCAACCATGGTCCTAGCGGCGTGTTATTGATGTATTTAGGACCCCCTACTTCACGATACTCTGCCTTAGTTATCCACCATTAGAAATAAAAAGTTTAGCAACACATGTTCATTCAATTGATCATTTAATTTACAAATTCACTTTTAATTAACATTACAGTAGTCATCTTTAAATTCATCTGTTCACAGTAATGTTATTGAACATTTTGTATCTGACGGAGGTCGCGACAATGTTAAAATTTTGAAATACTTCTGTTATTTAACAATTATAAAAGAAATCCTAACATCTAATAATGTTATATTTGAAAAATAATGTAAATGTACTTTCAATTGTGTATGACAACCTACAAATTGTGTGGATAACATAAATTTTGATTTATGTATAAAAATGTGTTCATTACAGAGATTTATGGTTTGATATTATGTATGTTAGTTAACAGACAACCAAACAACAACAGTGTATAAAACTGATAATCGATGTAAATGATAAATTATTCTTGTATTGTATGTAATTTTTATGTATATTTAAAAAAAATAAAAAAAAACAAATGAGATTTAACTTTAAGTGGTTAAAAAAAATTTACTGAAGTGTAAGTAATTGTTTTTATGCAAAATTTTTATACATATTGAGAGGGAAACAATAGTTTTTTTTGACTCACCACTTCTATCCGTAAAATGTTTGATTAGTCAGGATCGTCGAGGCCTCGAGGAACTGGTTGATTTGGAATTTTGCTAGATTTAGGACAACAAAAAAATAAGAATTTTGCATATAACCAATACTTAAAAGGAAAAAACCACTTATCTGCGTTTTACTTATATACTATGTTAAATTAATAGTTGTAGAAACAGCGACAAAGTTGTGATCGAGCAAATTCGATCCAGGTTCGTTCGTGGACACTTCAAATTAATGCCAGTATGAAGTACCCGATTTAGCGTATTTTACTTGACTGCTACTGGAGCTTGGTAATAATTGTTGCTGTTCGTAGACTTTTCTTGATGCACAAAGAGATTGTCTGGTGTAACTCAACCAAAAACTAGTGTTTCCAAAAAAAGGAAGGTGTTCCGACACAAAGATTTTCCTTATCGTCTTAGTTATTGCAGCTAGTGGAGGTTGTTTTTCTTTCTATTTTCACAATAATATTTGTAGTGTTTTTGTTAAATCTTTTCCCGACGATGATGTTATAGGTTTCAGTTCTATGACGTAAGGCGTTTGAGGTTAGTTTGCACAATATATTCTTCCAGGTTTTAATAAAATTGCCTTTCGTGATCAAGAACTGAACCAATATGCCACTATGAATCCAATATGGAAAACGCTATTGAGTACGCCCGTATTACATAAGACGCTCTGATAATTTTCTAAAGGGAAAACATATAGTGTAACACTTTCACTCGTGTTCGATTACACATTATTAATTTATTGAGACATACCTGGTAGCTTAATGACAACGCCTTAAAATTTTTGTAGGTCCGGCGCAAATTACGCAGCTTGAAACTAGCTACTTCCTTGAATTAAACTTGTTGCAAGGAAAGTGTTTAAGTGCTTTGCACCATCGGGAAAATAAATTTGCTTGCTATTAATTAAATTACTTGGCACTTAATCACATGTGACTTAATATAATCAAACACTTTTAAGTTTTTGGCCAAACTTTATGGGACCTCTGTGTATACGCCTAAGCTTCTGGATTATAAAAGAATGTGATTTGACTTGCAATCAACCTCTAAGCCTCTCTACTATCGAGGATTAGTTTCTCACCACTAGTAATTCTAATACTACGAACCAAAAAACAATAGTAAGCGTGCAACGAAATGTACTTCTCTTTTCTACATCCGAAATATATGTATTGGAATTTTTACGTTATTTTCCAATAATCTCGCTCACGTTTTGCTCTCGTATTACCAGAAATATTTTAAATATTTGAAAAAAAAATATATTATTCATCCCCGCTGGGAATCGAACCTGGGCCTCCGGCGTTCTAAGCCGAGAATTCTACCTCTGGGCTATCGCACCCTTATTCAACCTTATGTCTAAATCAACATACGATATGCGTCTTCAAAGAGTATCTCGACTTTGAAAGGTTAAAATTAGAATAAGTGTCGTTTAATTGAAGTTGTAAGCGTTTTCTAAAAATAGACATATCTTCTCACAGAAAGAGATAGAGAGTACTTTATGTACGTAGGAATCATATTCTCTTGTTGTACCACAGCGATACTCGCGGAAGTTAACCTAACCTTTACAGTCCTGTAAATTTGCATAGGACTAACAAATTACATAAATATTTTTAAGATATTTAAAATCGTTCATTACACAGTTCGCGATACTGTATCGACTCTTTATTGCGTGCCTCTTGCGCTTCTTCAGAAAAGTTTGCTATGGGAAGAATGCATGAAGATATTAACTCTTTGCATTTCCGTTTTTGAGTACTCGAAGCACTTTCAGCAAACTCTTTTTCTCGCTTTCCGCGTTGCGGTATTTGTTTTGAAGTTGATGGTGCGTGATCAAGAGCAAAATCTACAGCAGAAATGTTTAAACTTAGCCAAATAGCATTGTTATGCATAAATCTTGCTTTATCACGGTGAGATTTGCTCCATCGCGATTGAAATTGGAAGCAAAGCTTTTTTATACGATCTTTAATTTTGGTATCGTCAACATCTGGTCCAAAAATTGATATAACGTGCTTTTCGACCGCTTCTGTTTTTTCTATTTTCACCTTGCTCAACCAAATCCAAAATAGCTCCTCTCGCGATATTTCACTCATACTAAAAAAAGGCAAAAAATGGGCAGGATTTTATTATTTAAATTTGTTTTGGGCACATTAGCAAAGATTCTGCTGGCATTCCCATCACGGAACTCCGTGGGACTTGGAAGTTCTAGTCTATCAAAGATTTGAAAGCTTTAAAATTTTTCTTAATTTTTAGGTGGTTATAAAACAATTTTTTCACAATACTTGAGTGCAAAAATAAATATTGAATAAAACAAAAATTTTAAGTTTAAGTAATAACCTTCAATACAAAAAATATTTTAGGCCAAAAAAAACACTCACAACTTCGACCTGATCACTCTAACTTTTGTGATCAATGCAAGCTTGAAAATCAATTGTTGCATGCTATGAAATTGCTCGTGTTTGATAGCTGTTATCACGCCAATAACATTTTTTTATTCTCTTTTGTGTTTGTTTTCGTAACAATTGGGGTCTCTTCTCACGTAAAAAAAAATATGAGCGAGTTACGAAAACATTTTTTTTTTTAATTTCGAGATGCCAGATTGATTAAATCTCACAGTGTGCGGTGGTAGCATGCCGATTAGGTTACTCAACGTTTCGCCTTCTAACTGTAGCTAACTTATAAGCGGTTGCTTTAAAGTCATTGCCCAGGGAATACTTGGTCTAAGAAATAGTTAGCTGCTTGGACAGTGCCGAAAAGGAATCGATTCTGGTCACTCCTAAGTGAGTGACAATCAGTAACTTTCAGCCTCTGGGCAAAGTCCCAGAGACCAAAACTCCGTTGGAAAGATCTGGAGAAGAAGCGCAGAAGATCGAGGCGCTTATAATATTTTTCTACGTGCGGTATATAATCCACTGGGATTGCATCGAAATACCAGCTAAGTAAGTAAGTAAGTAAGATAATTTTATCTACCTAGGATCCGCTAACAAAAAAAAAATAATGTCAGCCTCGAAATCCCGAGAAGAATCTTGCTTGCCAATAAATGCTATTACGGACTAAGCAAGCGATTCAATGATAGAGATCTCTCTTAACGAACAAAAATCCAGCTATACCAGATACTGGTTCTACCTGTCTTGATGTACGATTCAGAGTCCTGGGTTATGACACAAGCCCATCATTGGGCCCATCATCGTTAACGGAGAGTATCGGCGTCGTATGAATCATGAGCTGTACGAGCTGTCCACTGACATTGACGTGGTCAGACGCATTAAGGTGCAGCGGTTGCGTTGGCTAGGTCATGTTGTGCGCTTGGACGAAAATACTCCAGCTCAAAAAGTCTTCAGTATATACACATATTTCATATTGCTATTTAACTTTCCAATCGTTCTAATGGTGTCATCTGCCATTGGCCACAACGCATTTGCCAAAAACCCATTGTTTTAAATTCTCGTCAATTGAATATTTTCAGATGTTTACTGCTATGTTGGCTAATGTTGCTCTTAGCGCACGTGTCAACCAACGTCATTGTTATAATCGTCGTCTGGATGTCTAGTTGATAATAGACAGGGCAACAGACAAAAAAACGGTTACAGAGATATACATTTCACAATTTTACTTATTTTCAAGGGCTATATCTTCCTACAGTGAAATTGAAAAGGAAACCCAAATAATTACGTTCGAAAAGTACATTATATTTTGTTTTTGCTGTTAGCAACAATATTTAGGTGTGCTCGAGCTAATGTATGTTTGAGTTGTGATTCATATTAAAGGTTGTCATATCAACATTATTTTCACATTAACATTATTTAACTGTTTAAATTTCTCATCTAAATTCTCTGCCCATTTTTTAGTATGATTCAATGTTAAATTATTACGGCCACGTGTGTAATTTTTAAGCAGCCAACGTTCAATGCTTTAGGCATTGTCGCCTTGTTGTTTTACTGTTGTTTTAAGAAATTCATTGACATTTGTGACATATGGCACCTATCCTCAAGTTTTGTTTTATATTTCATATTTCAAGAGTTGGTTTTTGTGGGCTAAGTTAATTTTTGTTTTATTTTCTTTTGCAAACATTACAAAGCTATTAAAGAAACATTTGTTATGAGCACGTTAAGTTGGTGTGACATTTTAAGATGAATCACCAGACGCAGTGCTTGCTTAAGAACGAAGCGTTAATTAAAAATGTAATAACGTCGGATATTAAGCAACAAAAGAAAATATTGAAAGAAATAAAGGTAAAGGTGGTGCTTTGGTTGTCGTTAGAAGAATTCGATAAGAATGAGAGAAAAGCCTCTGTTAAATTTTTTCAAAAATATGGCTGAATAAGAGAAGATGTGGCAGACAGCCGTTTTGAAAAAAAATACAACATTATTTTCATCTTAGTCCCAAAACATCGGACCTTGGGGTTTTGTTTTCTTTCTTTTTTTCTGAATGCTTTATTTTATATGCTATATTATATATTATATGCTATATTACACATTTTTATATATTAAGATTTTTTTGTTAATATCTATGTATCTCCAATTTTTTTCATCTACAATGATTAAAGCGCCTTCAGACAAAAAAAACATATAAAATTTAAAAAAAAAATTCTAAACAAAGCACCTGCAAATAATTTTTAATGCACCGCTTGTGTTTAGAGCATTACAACAAAAAATGTAAAAATAACATAAGTGCCAACTTATGCTTATAACGACTTTGTTATATCTACAAGTGTTTTATACCTATTTACCTTAACATACATTGATGGTGGGGCTATAAAGTTTGTAATGGTTGTTACTAGTTAATGTCTAATGTTTTGGCATAAATTATATTGTTATAGAGCAACAACATTTATTTAAATCCCATAATAAATGTCTAGACTTTTTTTGAGTTGGTGGTCCATCAAAACACAAGAAACATAAAATACGTTGCAAAAACAAACAAAAAAATATCCAAATATGTATGTAAATCCCTCTAAGCGAATCATCATATTGCCATACAGGCCAAATAACATAAGTTGTTGGTCATTTTTATACCATCGCCCTTAGGGATGAGGGTATATATCATTTGATACGACCCAAAAGTGTAACACATAGAAGGAGTCACTTCAGACCCCAGGTTTCTTAGAACCAAATTCGATTCATGACTTTAAGTCATTTGAGCCATGTCCGTCTGTCTGTCTGTCTGGTGGCTGTCCGGCTAGTTCGCACGATAACTTTCGAAAGACGCAACCAAATGTCTTGAAACCAAATGTCTTGTCTTGCACGAGTTAATATTTTCCCAAAAATACTTACGGTATTACAAAGGGGCTACATGGCTCCGCCCCTTGTTGTACCTCCCATACAAATACATCATTCCGCCCACTTTAAAAATCGAGTTATAATATCAAAACACCCAATGGGATCGTACCCAAATTCTGTAATTAGTAAAGCTATTACAGGATAAAGTTTTGGAAAAAATTGGAAGTCTAGCAACGCCCCTTCTGGTACCTCCCATACAAATTCACCTTTCCGCCCACTTTAGATATGGAGTAATAATATCAATAAATCCATCGCGCTCGTACCCTAATTCTTAATTTAGTAAAGCTATAGCAGGATACAGTTTTTGAGAAAAAAAACTGAAGTCTACCAACGCTCCATCTGGTACCTCCCACACACATCTGGTCCCGCCCACTTTAGAAATCGATTAATATTATTATTAGAACTACCGCGATCGTGACCAAATTCTGTATTTAGTAAAGTTCAAGCAGGATAAAGTTTTGGAGAAAAAATCTGGAAGTCTAGACACGCCCATTCTGGTTCCTCCCATACAAATGTACCACTCCGCCCACTTTAGAGATGGAGTAATAATATCAATATACTCCACACGATCGTGCCCCAATTCTGTATTTTTTTAAGTTATAACAGGATAAAGTTTTGGAGAAAAAATTGGAAGTCTAGCGGCGCCCCTTATGGGAGGACCTCCCATACAAATGTACCTTTCCGCCCACTTCACAGATGCAGTTATAATATCAATACATCCAACGCTATCGTGCCCAAACTCTGTATTTAGTAAAGCTATAACAGGATAAAGTTTTGAAGGATAAACCTAGAAGTCTAGACACGCCCCTTCTAGTACCTCCCATACAAATTTACCACTCCACCCACTTTAGAAATCGAGGAATAATATCAATATAATAGCAATTTTTTTTATTTTACTGAGGGTGATCGTATATGTAAGTCGGGTCGCCCGACTGAAACTTTCTTACTGGTTAAATAAATATGTTGTAGATCATTAACCCAAAAGGTACTAACCATACTATGTTATGTAATATAAATTAAAAATGTTATATAAATTAAAAAAAAAATATACATTTTATATTTTGTGCAGATAAATATCCCTTGACAGAGCAAGTCAAGTACATAAATAATATAGCACTCTACTAAATATGTTATAACTAGGGCAAGGAATCTTATGCAAATGCATATATTTTCTGGACATCCTAAAATAGCAACGGTTAAGTTATTTTTACGAATCATGAAATTTTCTTTAAAATTACATTCAATCGTGTTTGCATATTTTGCATATTTTACGAAAACTATGTGTTTTTGCATATTTATGCGCATATTTTACAGTAAATTCATATTTTTTGTTGAATAATTTTGTTTTATGGTTAAAAACACACTTCAAAAAGTAAAACGCCTTTAACTTTTTGTGGGACATCTTTAGGTAAAATTTGCTTTACAATTTGTTACACATAATCTTTTTAATCTGAAACACAAATTTTTTTTACAAGTTTTTACAAATTCCATTTTGAGAATTTTATATGCAAAGACGATATGCGCTACGAAAAAATCGTTGCTCAAAGCCAATAAACAAAAACAAGCAATAGGTAAAACAATCAACAAATATAAAGTTCTTCTTTTTCTAACCGTTAATTTAATTTTTATAATAAAATTTTAAATAAACTTTTAACTGCGTATTTTATGAGTTTTTTTACTGCATATTTTTGAATTTTAATTGCATGCTATTTGCGCATATTTTCGATTTTTTAGTGCATAAAATTTCTTGCCCTCATCTACCTAATTACATAATTTTCTTCTCAGTACTAATATTTCCCAGTACTACATTTTCTTAGTCTTCATCCATTAACTTCCAATGCATGTTTCAAAAGTTTGCTTACGAGTTACTTTAAAATTAAAACATTTTTTATTAAAACCATCAATTATCCCCCACAAAATATATATTAAAAACACCCTCAAAACTTTTAATTCAATTAACAAATGAAAGTCATTGCATAAGTGCATTGAAAATTAGATGAAATTCATACACTTTTCTTTATCAAAAGCTTTGAAAGTTTTTTACTCAAAATCACGAAATTATTTTAGTCTACATATGGCATTGTCGAGCAAAGTGTGAGAAATTAAATAAAATATTAATACCCTTCTACGACTGAGTTTGTCGCAAAAGACATTTATAATATATGCACATTAAATTGTCTATATGTATATGGAGATGTGGCAGACAACGTAATAAGCTGATGTGAACATATTAAGCACTTAGACGAAAAGATAAGTTAGTGATTTTTATGGACGGCGAAAAGAAATAAAATAAAGATTTTTGGTTTATTTGGGATGGAGTTTAAGTATTCAGAGAGACAACAACAAAATTATGCCAAGGAAAAATTGCCATGAAATGAATAATTAATAACAAAAAGCTTCGTAAATTTATCTTGATAATGTAATCTAAGAATTAAGTAAGAATAATGAGAGACCTTAAGCTTTGATAATAATAGAAATATATAAAAATATAAAAATATAAAAATATAAAAATATAAAAATATAAAAATATAAAAATATAAAAATATAAAAATATAAAAATATAAAAATATAAAAATATAAAAATATAAAAATATAAAAATATAAAAATATAAAAATATAAAAATATAAAAATATAAAAATATAAAAATATAAAAATATAAAAATATAAAAATATAAAAATATAAAAATATAAAAATATAAAAATATAAAAATATAAAAATATAAAAATATAAAAATATAAAAATATAAAAATATAAAAATATAAAAATATAAAAATATAAAAATATAAAAATATAAAAATATAATAATAGAAATATATAAAAATATAAAAATATAAAAATATAAAAATATAAAAATATAAAAATATAAAAATATAAAAATATAAAAATATAAAAATATAAAAATATAAAAATATAAAAATATAAAAATATAAAAATATAAAAATATAAAAATATAAAAATATAAAAATATAAAAATATAAAAATATAAAAATATAAAAATATAAAAATATAAAAATATAAAAATATAAAAATATAAAAATATAAAAATATAAAAATATAAAAATATAAAAATATAAAAATATAAAAATATAAAAATATAAAAATATAAAAATATAAAAATATAAAAATATAAAAATATAAAAATATAAAAATATAAAAATATAAAAATATAAAAATATAAAAACATAAAAATATAAAAATATAAAAATATAAAAATATAAAAATATAAAAATATAAAAATATAAAAATATAAAAATATAAAAATATAAAAATATAAAAATATAAAAATATAAAAATATAAAAATATAAAAATATAAAAATATAAAAATATAAAAATATAAAAATATAAAAATATAAAAATATAAAAATATAAAAATATAAAAATATAAAAATATAAAAATATAAAAATATAAAAATATAAAAATATAAAAATATAAAAATATAAAAATATAAAAATATAAAAATATAAAAATATAAAAATATAAAAATATAAAAATATAAAAATATAAAAATATAAAAATATAAAAATATAAAAATATAAAAATATAAAAATATAAAAATATAAAAATATAAAAATATAAAAATATAAAAATATAAAAATATAAAAATATAAAAATATAAAAATATAAAAATATAAAAATATAAAAATATAAAAATATAAAAATATAAAAATATAAAAATATAAAAATATAAAAATATAAAAATATAAAAATATAAAAATATAAAAATATAAAAATATAAAAATATAAAAATATAAAAATATAAAAATATAAAAATATAAAATATAAAAATATAAAAATATAAAAATATAAAATATAAAAATATAAAAATTCAAAAATGGGTTTAACTTAAAACAATGCTAAAAATTATTTGTGGTATTTTAATTGTACTTACATACTGTTTCAGTTAATCCCATATATTGTTAAACAAATTTTAAAGTGTTATTGTTTTATAAATTCGTGTTAAACTAAGCTGAAAATCGTATTACGCTAACTAAGAATTCCAATCATTTACTGTCTGGCGGTTGTGACTCCTGTGTAGGCTGATTAGGTAGCTTTGCATAGCTATGTTCTGCATTTTAAAACATTTTTTATCATATTTCATTTTTCTAGTATAAAATAACTTCTTTACTTACCCTTAAATGCTTTTTCTCGTGAATTTTGTTCCATTTTATTTATTTGATTGATTCATTGCTGCCAAGCCTTTGGTTTTAATATTTTCTTTGCCAATCCTCTGGGATCTGCGTTAAGTAACATTTGATGTCGAATCAGTTGTTTATTTATTGTCTGTGTTGCGACTTTAAGTTGAATTGAAGAAATACATTGAGATGTGGATTTACTTATCAAATATATTTTATATGATTGTTTAGAGGTAGATGGGTTGCTTGCGATTTCTGGCTAATGTTCATGAATGGCTAGTCTGCGACCTACATTTTAAATCGGTTATACAGAGATACTAACCTTTAGACCGCCTTAGTTAACAAATAGTCTTCAAAGTTTATATTTTAAGAGATTATGTAATGCCTCGAATATTGTGGCTTAATACCTCACAAATGATATGTTTATGACCTGTTAAAATGTAATCACAGTTAATGATTGTAGCGTAGATGACCTTGTCGCTTTACAAGAAATATTCTTAATCTTAATGTTGCTTCAACTCTCTCTTATATGTTGTGGCAGTCTAGTGTCGCCTTTACCATTCATCATCACGAGTAATAAAATTATTAGAAAACTGCTGTCAGTCTATGGGATTTTCTTCAAAATGTTTGTATAGTCGAATGTGTGTAAGTGTTGTAACGAGTACGTCGAGTGTCTGTCTAATGGGCATTACCATTTACTGCGACACGTACAAAATTGTATATTAAATACTTTGGGGGCATAAAAAAACCATTAAATGAGCAATTCTCTCTGGGGTAAAATTATAAATTTTTGTCACCACAGCAGTGTGAAATTGCAAGAGATTATCATGAACGGTGTCTGGGGCCAAAGTGAAAGACCAATGGAGTCTGTGGTAAATGATGTGATTTAATTGTGGTATTTATAACGCTTTGCCTGTAAAAAGTTTAAGTTGTGCTCAAAATACAAGAAAATTGAACACATTTAAATTGCGTTCAATGAATTTATCGCAGCAAAATCGGTCATTCTATACAGTTGCGTCGCACTTCTTTTCTGTATTAAATTATTAAGGATATTTCTGATACATACTTTTATTTTTTTTTTATATTTTAATATTTTATATTTTATATTTTATATTTTATATTTTATATTTTATATTTTATATTTTATATTTTATATTTTATATTTTATATTTTATATTTTATATTTTATATTTTATATTTTATATTTTATATTTTATATTTTATATTTTATATTTTATATTTTATATTTTATATTTTATATTTTATATTTTATATTTTATATTTTATATTTTATATTTTATATTTTATATTTTATATTTTATATTTTATATTTTATATTTTATATTTTATATTTTATATTTTATATTTTATATTTTATATTTTATATTTTATATTTTATATTTTATATTTTATATTTTATATTTTATATTTTATATTTTATATTTTATATTTTATATTTTATATTTTATATTTTATATTTTATATTTTATATTTTATATTTTATATTTTATATTTTATATTTTATATTTTATATTTTATATTTTATTTTTTATATTTTATATTTTATATTTTATATTTTATATTTTATATTTTATATTTTATATTTTATATTTTATATTTTATATTTTATATTTTATATTTTATATTTTATATTTTATATTTTATATTTTATATTTTATATTTTATATTTTATATTTTATATTTTATATTTTATATTTTATATTTTATATTTTATATTTTATATTTTATATTTTATATTTTATATTTTATATTTTATATTTTATATTTAATATTTTATATTTTATATTTTATATTTTATATTTTATATTTTATATTTTATATTTTATATTTTATATTTTATATTTTATATTTTATATTTTATATTTTATATTTTATATTTTATATTTTATATTTTATATTTTATATTTTATATTTTATATTTTATATTTTATATTTTATATTTTATATTTTATATTTTATATTTTATATTTTATATTTTATATTTTATATTTTATATTTTATATTTTATATTTTATATTTTATATTTTATATTTTATATTTTATATTTTATATTTTATATTTTATATTTTATATTTTATATTTTATATTTTATATTTTATATTTTATATTTTATATTTTATATTTTATATTTTATATTTTATATTTTATATTTTATATTTTATATTTTATATTTTATATTTTATATTTTATATTTTATATTTGTTGGGTTACCGAACCAACCTTCTATTGTTGGACTAACAAACCAACTTTCAAAATTAAGTGGCACCCTAATCTAATAGTCGTTCCTCTTATTGTTTTTGTTTGGCCTCAAACACCAAACGCAAGGGTTAACAATAAAAGGGATAGGCAAACCTGTTGTTGTTGTTGCTGGCTGCAGTCGGTGTCGGAGACAGTTGTTTGCGATCAGCAGACTTCTTCTTCGCTACTCTCAGCGACTATAGCAAAACTGCATACAAACAGCGATGGACGGACGGTCGCGGGGACAGTTGTTGTGATGGTAGCTGATGACTTCTTGTTCGCAAACGGTCGTGACGTCACTTGCGGTGGTTTCGCTGTACCAAGCGACCACTTCAAATATAGATGAGCGCTCACACGCACTCACACTCAAACCAATGTTAAAAAAAACTATTTATGTTTTTGGCGCTTCAACGGCCTTTGATATTTTGTTTATTGACACTGTTCTACTCGACTGACACTATACGACTGACCCAATTATACTCTGCCCTTATGCTCAGAACCTTCGCTCGTTGCATTTTGTTTTTAGCGAATTGCAATTCAGCTATGGGGGCAGAGAGTGAGAGTAGCTGATCATAGAGCGAATGAAGGAGTTAAAAGGGATCAGCGTTAAACTGTTTGTGTACATATGTACGTAGGCATATAAAAGTAAACAACATATTTCTAATGCCACAGGGACGGCAAGAAGTTCGCTGTGGGCCCTTTTTGTACACAAACATACTGGCCCCCTTTGCACAGTATGGGCAAACAAATTAATAGATATATACATACATAATAGCTTAACTAGTAATTTAATTGGGTAATTCATTAATTTAATTCATTTTAAACAACAACAAAATTCATAATTAAACAAAAAAAAAAGAAAACAAAACAATTCAAATTAAAGATACGACGGCGGGTCAGTTTACTGCCTCAATGGTATGGCGCAGTCTTGTCAACCTCGGCAGCGCCGAAAAACGACCATCCAAAAATTGTTTTCTGGGCATATGGTAGGCCTTTATCAGGTTGTGGCAATCCCATGTAGAGTCGACGAGTCACATCTTTCCCCAAAACCAAGGCACATCCATATGGGAGATGGTAGACATGGTCTGCTAGCTCGGCAGCATCAAATTTTTCACGTACCTTGTCCGGGACGCAGTGGCGATGGGGCGTAAAGGGAGCAGGGCCGTAAATCACCTCCATGGTGGTCGTCAAGGTGCGGACATCCGAATATCGGTCGGTCAGTTGGAGTTCGATATATCCGACACCGTCCTGCACTTTGTAGGGGAAGAGGAGAGATGAGGCAATTGCCTGGCTCACTTCCACATTGGGGTCAAGCAAAGCTCGAACCAGCCTTTTCTCCGAGTCAATGCCCGGCCGTTGGACGCGTACCCATGCCGTCATCTGCAGCCATTCGGAGTTTGCCATATCCGGAGGGTGCAGCAAAGTATGGTGACGTGATTTACATTCGTGGCAGCGAAATCTGCTTCGACACTGCCCCTCCGTATGCGATAGTCCCAGACAGTTGCGGCAAGCTTTGTATCGATCAACAACTCGGGATCGCTCTGCCGGGGACAACACCAAAAAACGGCGACACGACCGAAACGGATGTCTCGTGTCACAAATGGGGCAGCGATAGTCCTCAAGGTACTCCATGTCTGTTGAGAAATGATTGGTATGAGTGATATGATAGATGAAAAATGTGATATTGGGTTAGTATGACAGTTTGTTGTGAGGGACCGAACAATAAGATTCAAGAGGGTCAGGCAGAACGAGGAAGAAGGACCAGCTTATGAACTGGGCGCGTAATTATTCCTAGCTGCGTCTTTAAATCTACAACTCTCACGTGATTATCTTTACCGAAGTAAAGTTTTATGACCCTTCCTAAACGCCAGTCGTTAGGGCCTCCTGTTTCGTGGCGCAAGATTACTAGGTCGTTTTCGCGCAAGTCTTCTTGTGGTTGTCTCCACTTATTTCTTTTGTGGAGCTCCTTCAAATAGTCAGATTTCCAACGCAAACAGAAATCATGTTGAATGACTTTAAGGCGCAGCCATCGATTTAACAGCGAGGTGCGTGGAGGTAGAATTTCTGGCTCTGCTGGGGTCAGTAATGAGGTCCCTATCAGAAAATGGCCTGGGGTCAGAACGCTAAGGTCTTCTACATCATCCGAGAGTGGAGATAGAGGGCGCGAATTAAGGCAAGACTCAATTGATGCGAGAATGGTGCTAAACTCCTCAAAAGTGTGCCGAATTTGACAGGAGATCTTTTTCAAATGAGTCTTGCAGCTCTTGACTCCAGCCTCCCACAATCCTCCCATATGAGGAGCCGAGGCAGGGATAAAATGCCACTCTAATTTGTGGAAACTGTATCGAGACAGAGCTTCATCTCTCAGTTCAGATATAGCCTTAATCAAATTTGATTTAATTTCTCTTGCTGCTCCGACAAAATTTCGACCGTTGTCAGAGTATATCTTGTTGGGACAGCCACGGCGAGAAATAAACCGGGTTAGAGAGGCGAGGAATGCTTGGCTTGACAGCTCACTAACGGCTTCCAAATGAATCGCTCTGGTAGCAAAGCAAACGAATAGGCAAATATAACCCTTTGTAATACGGCAGCCTCGGCCAGAAAAGTTTTTTATTTCAAACGGGCCAGCAAAATCGACCCCTGTATTGGTAAAGGGGCGGCTAAGAGTTGTTCTCTCAGAAGGGAGGGAAGCCATCAACTGACCCTGAAGATTTTTGCGGGCCACAACACATTCTTTGCAATTATGAATATGAGTTTTAATAAGGATTTTTGCCTTGATAATCCAGCATTCTAAACGGACAGTGGCTAACATTAATCTAATTCCTCCGTGAAGGGTTAGTTTATGGATAAAATCAACATAGAGCTTAGCAAATCGACTGTGATAAGCTAGAATCACGGGATGTCGCTCACTATACGACAAAGACATCGTAGAACCCAAGCGGCCGTTTGCTCGAATAAGATGATCTTTGTCTAAAAACGGTGTTAGGGTAATAATAGAGCTTTTCGATTCCAACGGGTTCTTCTGGGAAAGACAATAGTACTCTCTGGGAAAGTGCATTTTTTGGGAAAGAAGCATTAAACGGTTTCGTGCTGACGTTAGCTCTTTAGCTGATAATTTAAGACCGATAAAACTTTCACTTTTCTTTGTCGATGGGTGAGTGGTTTTGAAAAAACGCATAATATACGCTACTACATGTATAGCTCTAGAGAGACAGGAAAAGCGCTCCAATATATCTTCGAAGTCCGCTGATCTAGCTATATGTGCCCTTACTGGTTTCGCTTCTAAATTTGTGTCTGCTATCTCAGAAGTTTTAGGCCAGAATTCGATTTTGTCTTTTAACCAGGGTGGGCCGGACCACCAGAGCTCTTTGCCCATCAATTCCGAAGGAGTCAGCCCCCGGGTTGCTAGATCAGCGGGATTTTCGTGTGTTGGCACATGCTTCCAGCACTGGCCGACTTTGTCGTGAATTTTCGCTACCCTATTTGCCACAAATGTAGCCCAATTATGAGATGGTTTTTTAAGCCACGCTAAAACTATTGTCGAGTCAGACCAGAGAGATAGCGAAATATATTCGATTTTCAATTGGGGCAGAAACACGTTAACCAAATTGGATAGAAGAAGTGCCCCGCATAATTCTAGCCTTGGGAGCGAGATCTTCTTAATGGGAGCGACCTTGGATTTGGAGACAAGCAAATTTGTGTAAATTACGCTCTCTATTTCGACCCTAGCATACAATACTGCTGCATAAGCCAACTCTGACGAGTCGCAGAACCCGTGAATCTCGATTTTACATTGCGGAGAGTATTTTACCCAACGTGGGATATGGATTCTACTAATGTCTGTGTAATTTTGGACAAAAGATTTCCATTTAACAAGGGTTAGAGGTTTTAAAGCGTCGTCCCAGCCAATATCGTCAAGCCACAATTGTTGCATGAGGACTTTCGCAGTTATCACTACTGGGGCAAGCCAGCCTAAAGGGTCAAATAATCTTGCTATCGCCGACAAAACTTCTCGTTTCGTGAATGATTTTTTGTCTTCTAATTTCTCGGCTACAAAGTAGAAAGAGTCAGTGGCCGCGTTCCAACGTATCCCTAGTGTTTTGGCCGTACTTTTATCATCAAAGACCAAAAAATCGCTATCCAACAGCTGATCTTTAGGGAGATCGTTAATAATATCTCTGCTGTTAGAGGTCCATTTCCTCAGATCAAATCCAGCAGACAATAAAATCGAGATTAATTGATCTCTTGCCTCAATACTTTCAGGGACAGAATGTGCTCCCATTAAAACATCATCTACATACATGTTTTCTCTCAAAATTCGTGCACCAATTGGATAACGGTGTTCCTCATCATCGGCAAGTTGCAATAAGGTACGCAACGCTAAATACGGAGCACAATTGACTCCAAATGTGACCGTTTTCAATTGGAAATCCATTATTTCCTCATTTGGGTCAGGTCTGAATAATATTCTTTGAAAGGGAGCATGTTTTGGGTTAATAAGTATCTGCCTGTACATCTTCGTAATATCCGCATTAAAAACGAATTTGTACAGACGCCAATTCAAAATTAGGGAAACTATATCCTTTTGCAAGACCGGACCCACGAAAAGACAGTCGTTCAGACTTTTGCCAGTTGATGATGGACAAGAGGCGTTAAAAACCACCCTCAACTTTGTCGTGGTGCTTTCAGGTTTAAAGACACCGTGATGGGGCAGATAAAAACAGCTGATTGGCTTCGAAGTCGGAGTATCTACTTGCTCCATATGTCCAAGAGTCAGATACTCGCGTATGACCTCGTCATACATAGCTTTCAGTTCTGGCTTTTTTGCCATAGATTTTTCATTTCTGAGGAACTGACTAAGTGCTATGTATCTGTTTGGGACCGTTGTAGAATCTATTGGAAGATCTGGCTTAAAAGGAAGGTCAACGACATATCTTCCCTCTGAGGTTCGAACAGTGGTTGATTTATAGATTTTTTCACAAATCTTATCTTCCTCAGAAATTTTCTTTTTTACGGGAACTTCTTCTATTTCCCAGAACTTAGCCATTTGTTCGTCGATTGATACTCGTGTGCAATGAGAGACTTGTACCAAATATTTGGAATTAGTTTTGGTCGTTGGGCCAGTAACAATCCATCCAAAGACTGTCTTCTGGGCCACAAGCGAGCCTAAAATGCCATGTTCTACTCCGTTGAGTAGAATTAGTGGATACAAATTTCCCCCTAGGAGAATATCCACTGGACCGCTTCTGAAGAAGCAAGGGTCAGCAAAATCTAATTTTGGAAGCTGACTCAAGTCTATATTTTTGAACGAGTGTGTTGGGACGTTTCCCGTAACGTCTGGAACTACCAGCGCATCTGTGTCCAGTGAGAAATCTGATTCTATCATCGAACAGATAGTAAATATTGCGATCTTCGTGCATTTAGTCAGATATTCACCACCAAGACCAGTGATATCTGCTGAAATAGACTTTGTTGGCAGTCTTAACAACTTTTGAATTCTTGATGAAATAAATGTTTCATCAGAACATGGGTCAATTAGTGCTCGCTCCTTGTGAGACACACCATTTCCCATAATCTTGACCCATGCCGTAGCTAGCATTGTCTTGTTTGAGACAGAAGTATGAAATGCTCTAACATTGTCAGATGTGGAAGGAGAGTCAGTGGAATGCGTATTTTGATTGTGAGCGATGCTCTGACACTCTTCTGTTCTAACTTCACCCTGCTGTGGTGCTTTATTTTTGTGTAAAAGCGTATGATGCTTTGAACAACTTTTTGAACATGTATTTTTGCTGGGACAATCAACCACCATATGACCATGGGTCAGACAATTGAGGCAAATACCATTCCTTTTTACTACAGAAAGCCTATTTTTGAAATCCATACTCAAAAACTTTGGGCAAGAACGTATGTTGTGGTTTCCTTTACATAAAGAGCACTTTTGATTATTTACTTTAGTGTGATGAACCTTAAATTGCTTTGATTTGTCGCAATTGTTGTATTTAGGGCGATTGGATTGAGATGTGTTAGTGTTGTTTGTATTAAACACATCAGAAACGCTTTCCAATGCATGGAACCTTTCGGTCAGAAATGTGTTTAAGTCTTCCCACTTCGGTATTTCTGTTTTGTTCGAAATAGATTGTTCCCAAAGGGACAGTGTGAGCCTAGGGAGTTTTGACGAGCATTGGAACACAAAAATTGGACCCCATGATCCTATATCAATTTTATATAACTCCAATACCGAAATACAATTTGTTAAATCTCTTTGTAGTTTTCTGAGACCGCTGGCAGATTCTTGAGTACATGGGGCCAGATTAAATAAAGTTTTTAACTGCCTATTAATGAGAATCCGCTTGTTTTCGTATTGATTTTTCAAGTTTGCCCACGCTATATCGAACCCTTCATTCGTTAATTGAATATTTCGGTTTATCTCCCTAGCCTCACCACTTGTCTTTTGAAACAGGTGGTATAATTTTTCCGCAGGGCCCAGTTTTTTATTATTTATATATATCGCGGTAAACAAATCTCTGAAACTGGGCCAGGATTCGTAATCCCCATGAAAAACTTCCGTATCGCACGGTGGGACCGCAATAGAGGAGCTCGTTTTTTGAGAAGAAGACGTATTATTTTGGGGTAGTTTTAACTTTTCTTTGTACTCCCCAATAATTTTCATACAATTAATGTAGCAATCGTGTGTCTCTTTTTTCTTATTACGGATTGTCTCCTTATCTTTTTTGCTGCAATCCGTGTCAGCAATACATTTTTTATAAACTTCCTTCCATTCTGCCCATAAACTGTCTAACTCCTGCTTTTCGGTTTCTAGGGCTAGTTCATTGTAAGTGCTTGCATCTGTTTCTTTCAGTTGTTTCGCACACCAGATGATTTCATCGCACTGAACTAAATATTCCTCTAATAATCCCATCGTTACAACTTAGGCTTTTGTTGAAAAAGTTTTAGGAAGGTAAGCAAAAGAGACCGAGTGTAGGATTTTAATTGGTGAAACGATTGTAACTACTCAAGAAAATTATCCAAATTATGAAAATAATAAAAATATTATTTGTGTTCTGTCCCACTGTGCAGACAAATATCACGGAATCTTTTTTCCAGGACTGGGATCAGATTAATGAGACAAAACTATTTGCAATACGGCTACAAAATGACCAATGTCCGCAAAAGTCAAGGGTAAGATGACGTTTTTAATTTCAGAACGAAAAAATTTTAATTTAATTTTCGAGAAAAAAAAATTATTCAATGCTGCTATGGTTAGTTAGGGACAGGATTTGTCTGCCGAATTGTAAAATTAAACTTTTTCCAGTTTTTAAATATAATGATTTGCGATTATTTGTTATTCTAGATCAGTGTGCAATATAAATTTTCTATTTGTGGGTTAGTGGGGTTAGTTATAAAAAATCAGGAAAAAATTTTGTTTCAATATGTTCAGGCCCAATGTCGAATATGCGCTTTCAATAAACGCTTTTATGATTTTGTAGAAAACCCGAATGTTAATAATTGGGTCAGAATACGCAAAAAATTTTAATTATGCTTTGTATTGCCACAAATGATCGAGCAGTTATCCGTTATCAAAGTTTAATTTAAACCAAAGTTTAAAATTTTAAAAATAAATTTATATTTCTTTTTGAAATTATCCAAACTGACCCACAGTGCAGAAATATTTGCAAAATTTCTCAACCAAGGGTCAGCAGTTACAAGCAGCGTTCCGTTATCCACAAAAAACAAAAATCAAAAAAACAAAAACAAATTTTACCGCTTATGCACAAACACCCGTTTCTGGCTTCGAACAAAATCTTGATTTTTGGGGTTTTTTCTATATATATTTCGTTTAAACTGCAACAACAATTCTGATGCAGAAATAACGAGTAACGGTAATTTTTCTGTTTTCATTTCCCCAGAATTCGGAGTAAAAACAAAAAACTTTTGTTGCACAAGTAAATTTCAATTTGCAACTGTTTTATGTATGTATTTGTAGAACGAATTTATTTTTGTATTTGTATTCTATATATAGGCTCTTCAACGGCCTTTTATGTTCTTGTCTCACAAGAAATAAACAAAAATGTTTTTTTATTTTTTGTTTTCTAGGGACCGACAGACTTTATAATTTGTCTTCGGGGCAGATCTGTATATTTGTTCTAATTATGTAGGTGGTTAATGACGGTGTCGAAGGACCAAATGTTGGGTTACCGAACCAACCTTCTATTGTTGGACTAACAAACCAACTTTCAAAATTAAGTGGCACCCTAATCTAATAGTCGTTCCTCTTATTGTTTTTGTTTGGCCTCAAACACCAAACGCAAGGGTTAACAATAAAAGGGATAGGCAAACCTGTTGTTGTTGTTGCTGGCTGCAGTCGGTGTCGGAGACAGTTGTTTGCGATCAGCAGACTTCTTCTTCGCTACTCTCAGCGACTATAGCAAAACTGCATACAAACAGCGATGGACGGACGGTCGCGGGGACAGTTGTTGTGATGGTAGCTGATGACTTCTTGTTCGCAAACGGTCGTGACGTCACTTGCGGTGGTTTCGCTGTACCAAGCGACCACTTCAAATATAGATGAGCGCTCACACGCACTCACACTCAAACCAATGTTAAAAAAAACTATTTATGTTTTTGGCGCTTCAACGGCCTTTGATATTTTGTTTATTGACACTGTTCTACTCGACTGACACTATACGACTGACCCAATTATACTCTGCCCTTATGCTCAGAACCTTCGCTCGTTGCATTTTGTTTTTAGCGAATTGCAATTCAGCTATGGGGGCAGAGAGTGAGAGTAGCTGATCATAGAGCGAATGAAGGAGTTAAAAGGGATCAGCGTTAAACTGTTTGTGTACATATGTACGTAGGCATATAAAAGTAAACAACATATTTCTAATGCCACAGGGACGGCAAGAAGTTCGCTGTGGGCCCTTTTTGTACACAAACAATATTTTATATTTTATATTTTATATTTTATATTTTATATTTTATATTTTATATTTTATATTTTATATTTTATATTTTATATTTTATATTTTATATTTTATATTTTATATTTTATATTTTATATTTTATATTTTATATTTTATATTTTATATTTTATATTTTATATTTTATATTTTATATTTTATATTTTATATTTTATATTTTATATTTTATATTTTATATTTTATATTTTATATTTTATATTTTATATTTTATATTTTATATTTTATATTTTGGTTGGTTGGTATGCAGGCATCTCCTTCTTCAAAGGAGAACACTTAGGTCCCTATGGACCCATTGTGACACCCGTTGGGCATTTGTGCCATCCCTTCAACCTATGCTATCAGCGCGTGTGCTGACTGATCGCGTTGCCAGTTGTCGATTGGGAATCCGGAGTTTCGATCCAATCCGTCCAGTTGATAATTTTACAAAAGTTGTTAATCCTTCCGATGTCCAACGATGCGAGTTCTTCTACACCATTTAAGAAGGGTTTCCCCAGGGTTTCCAGTCTCCTTCTGTATAGCGCTGGGCAATCACAAATAATGTGGTCGGTGGATGGTTCACTGCTACTGTTTCCGCAGTAGTAGCATTCGCTTTTCGTTGCGAATCCCATTCTTCTCGCATGCTTGCCTATGGGTCCATGTCCCGTCAGGAAGGCAATAATCTTCCTTATCTGGTCCCTCTCAAGACTTACCAGGTACGATGCACGTTTCGCGTTGTATTCTGGCCAAGTCATTTTGGCCTTTCTACAGGTTTCTTCATTCTTCCATCTGTCGTTTGCAATTCTAAACGTTAGATTTTCAATGGTACTTTTACAGGTGGATATAGGGCGAAGTGCTACGTGTTCAACGTCGCTTTCCAGCAGGGCTGAGCCCTGTCTGGCCTCTTCATCCGCTCTACAGTTGCCCTCGATTCCGCTGTGTCCGGGAATCCACGTAACCAGAACTCTGTTGTTCCTGGATATCTCGTTAAGAGATTTCCGGCAGGCACTGACCACTTTCGATTTGATGTCACAGGACTTCAACGAGTTTACCGCCGCTAGACTATCCGTGAACAGGAGAATATCCTCCTGTGATATCTTCCTCACGTTGATCACGTCCGCGGCTCGTTTAATAGCAAGTATTTCCGCTTGGAAAACGCTGCAGAAATCTGGAATTCTTGATCTTATATTTAGGCCCAGATCCGCGGAGTAGATACCGTAGCCGACCTTGTCATCCAGTTTGGACCCATCGGTAAATATGTTTATTGGTCCATACATTGCGTTCTCGTTCTCTGCCCACTCCTTTCTGGAGGGCGTTCTAGTTTCGTATAGAACGTTTGATTTCCGTGTGTTTAGCACGTAGTCAGTTTCGAGTGAGATGTTGATATGGTTCAGGATCTTTGAATGTCCGATGGAACGATCCCAATGATCAATCTCGTTTAGTCGAATAGCCGATTTGAGAGCGGAGCATTTGCAGCTCAGATCAGGTGGTAGTAGATTGAGTATCGTGTAGAGAGCCTTAGAGGGGGTCGATCTCATACATCCGGTTATCAGGAGACAAGAGGACCGTTGAACACGATCCAGTTGTTTGAATTTGCTCTTCTTGTCGAGCGCGTACCACCAAACTATAGAGCCGTATTGTAGTATTGGCTTCACTATAGCATTGTAAATCCAGAGTGTTACCTTGGGTTTAAATCCCCATGTTTTCCCGATAGCTTTACGACATGTATATAAAGCTATGAGTGCTTTGCTGGATCTGCTTTCAATGTTCTGTCTCCAATTAAGCTTCCTGTCTAATATAAGGCCCAGGTAGTTCGCCGTATCGGAGAAGTTGAGTTGTTTGTTGCCCAGATAGATGTTGGATGTAGCGGGCGATTTCTGTTTCCGACTGAAAAGTACCAGTTCTGTTTTGTCCGGGTTCGCATTGAGCCCTCTACTGGCACACCAGTTTGCCAGGATGTTGATATAGTCCTGCATCCTTTGTTCGAGACAAGATAAACTTCCCCCAGAGACGCAGAGTGCTATATCGTCTGCATACGCTACTACTGTACATCCTTCCGACTCCAACCGTTTGAGAACGTCGTTGACGGCAAAATTCCATAATAGCGGCGATAATACTCCCCCTTGAGGGGTGCCTCTAGTCACTCTTCTAGTGAGGGTGTGATTTCCCAGCTTTGAGGTGATAGTTCTCTTTAATAGCATGTTGCGAATCAGCTTGCTAATATGTGAGTTGATATTTAGGCTGTTGAGCTCTGTCATGATGCAGAGGGGTTCGATGTTGTTGAAAGCTCCCTCTATGTCCATAAAGGCAACCAGAGAAAATTCTTTCTTGTCTAGCGATTTCTCTATGGGATACAATAGTGCATGGAGTGCGGATTCTGTCGATTTCCCCTTTGTGTAAGCATGCTGAGCATTCGAAAGGAGATCCGGGCCAATTGAATTTTTGATGATGTCGTCCATGATTCGCTCAAGGGTTTTCAAAAGGAATGAAGTAAGACTTATAGGTCTGAAGTCCTTCGCTTTGGTGTGTGATGGCTTTCCCGCCTTTGGGATGAAGACTACCTTTGCCGTTCTCCATCGTATTGGTAGGTAGGATAATTTCACACAGCCGTTAAAAATAGCCTCCAGCCATGGCAATAGTATCTCCAATGACTGTTGAAGTTCGGCGGGTATGATGTCGTCCGGACCGGGTGATTTGTAGGGATCAAAGTCGTTGATGGCGTCTTTGATCATGTTCCTTTCAATTACCGGTATTCTATCGCATAAGTCGGTAGGTGCGACGGTTATGGAGTTGGACCCTCCCCTGGGGAAGTGGGTATCCGATAGGATTTCCAAGGTTTCCTTTGAGGATTCAGTCCAGGTACCATCATTTTTCATTATGTATGCCGGGGCGCTGGTTGTCGAGGATAATACTTTCCTAAGTCTACTTACCTCTGCGGTTTTTTCGACATCGTTGGTGTATGTCCTCCATGAAGATCTTTTCGCCTTCTTTATTAGTTTCTTGAAGAGTCTTAGATTCTCCTTGTACTCCTCCCATTGGCCTGTTCTCTTGGCCTTGTTGAAGGATTTTCTGGTGGAAGCACGGGATCTAGAGATATCGTCGTTCCACCATGGAGGCTTCTGCTTTTTCCCATCTTTTCGTCTTGGGCAGGATTTCCTGGTGCATAAGGCCAAGGCTTTTGTAACTTTACCTACCATGCTGTCCAACTTTTGTGGGCTGTCAATGGTGAGATCAGTTGTATTCGGTAGGAGTCTTGCAAGGTGTTCCCTGTAGACGTCCCATTTCATCCGTCTCTTGTTGAAGGTTACTATCGGCTTCGTTATTTGAGCAGATATTCCAAAGGAAATGTATTGGTGGTCGGAGAAGGAGTGAACATCCTCCACCCGCCAGTTTGATATCAAGTCGTTTTTGGCATTAGAAATTGTCAGGTCTATGACCTGCTCAGTGATCGAGTTAATAAAGGTGGGCGTATCTCCCTGGTTATGCACTACTAAGTTCCTACTTAGAATATAATCAAAGAGTAACTCACCTCGTTTGTTGATCGTTTTACCTCCCCACAGCGTGTGGTGTGCGTTTGCATCCATTCCGACAATGAGGGTGGTCTTGTTGTGTTCCGCCGTTAGTACTGCTTTCTTCAGTTCCTCTGATGGGGGGTTTTGGTCTTCGTAAGGAAGATATGCCGAAGCTATCCATAGGGTTGATTGTTTCATTTCTAAACCTATAATTGTAAGATCTTCGTTACCGAAAGTATTTAGCAGGAATGCGTCAAGCTGTTTCCGTACTAGGATGCACGCTCGTATTTTAGCATTTACCTTACCTTGGTAGAGTCTATAATTTTTGTGGTTTAATCCACAGACTCTGTTTTGATTTATCCAGGGCTCCTGGATGAGAAGTACGTCCTCCTGGAGCTCGGAGAGACGTACCTGAAGTGCTGCTGAAGCACTCTTAGAGTGGTGGAGGTTTATCTGTACCACCCGAAGAATGCTCAATGACGGTGTTGTTGGCGTCGTCGTCATCGCTCATCAGTAGGTCATCCTCATCGGCCTCCTGGAAAAGCCCTCCTAAGCTGACCATGGTAGATGCCATGGATTCAGCATCTGAGCAGTGCTCTTCATCTGCCGGATTGTTGCTTGGCGCTGCGAGGTTGTCCTCAGCGGGAGCTGCGGTTATTGGTGTCGGAGCGACGGATGGTGCTGTAGCTGCGGGAGTTGCAGTTGTTGATGTAGCTGCGGGAGTTGCAGTTATTGGTGTCAGAGCGACAGATGGTGCTGTAGCTGTGGGTGGCACGTCTGCGGTTACAGTCTGTGTGGCATGTTTTGTTTTATATATCCACATCATTGTTTCGGTGAAGCCGCAGAATATTAGGTTGTTCATTTCCTTTATTAGGTCACTGCTTTCATCGGTGATGAGGAGGGTGACGTGAACGAAGGTGTCCCGTGATTCCGATACCTTCAAGATTTTCCAGTTTTCCACATCGAGGCTGGGGTTGGAAATTTGCAGAAGCTCAAGTATTGCCTTTCGGTTACTAGCCATTATATCTGGGATTTTTATACGACCTCTAGGCCTGTTGGGGATATCGCACTGCTCTACCAGACAGAGTTTAGCCCCTGGCCATACTTCGCCAATGACCGTTAGAGCCTTTTCGAATAACTCTAACGAGCGTTGGTCGTGGAATGCCATGAGCTTTACTCTGTTCAGATGCCAGCCTGCGTCAGTACATCTTGCTGGAGTGCCAGGATTGTCCCTTATTACACTAGCGTACGCAACAAGCAGCTTAGCGTTAGCTTTCCTCCAGTTATCAAACGAGATGCTACCGCTGGGATGTGAGTTGTCTACGACGGCGCGTGTGAGACTGTTCCTGGCTATGTCGCTGTACCGGACTCTTTCTTGGATCTTTGATCTTTTATGTGAACTGGCAATGCCAGGCTCATCAGCGGATCGCTGACGTTTTATGTTAGCAGTCCCTTGTGGGGTCTGAGATTGGTTCAGTTGGTTTTTGGCCTTTTGAACCAATTGGTTTTGCTCCGTGGATCTTTGAACCTCAGGGATTTTGCCAACAGTTGAAAGGATGTAGTTGGCCCTTCGACGGTCACGGTAGCGTCGATCATGAGGTCGTACCCGTTTAGCTGGCTTGCCAGCGCGAGGTGGGGAGGCATTGCCCGGCGTCGGCTTGCTGGTCCCCGAAGTAGATGCTGCCGTATCCCCATTAGGGGGGGCTTCTTCTGCCGCGTTCTTCCTGAAGAAGGAAGATAGGGTACTAGTATTGTGCCTCTTGGCTTCTTGTGACAATTTAGTCGAGCCGAGAGGTCTGCCTCTTTTCGAGGGAGTTGGGGTGGAGGGTCCGTTACCAGACTTCTCCGAAGTTGTTGTTTGTTGTGGTTTTGTTAGTTTAGTTTGTGTATTTGAGTTCATGTTTATGGTTCGGTCCTTAGGCCGCCGTAGAAGCCGTCGGGACCTAATGAGATGAGGAGGGACAAAAACGGTCACTTACGCCAGAGCCCTTTAGCGCAAGAAGGCATTGGATTGAAACAGGTGTGCGCCCTCACCTGAGTTTGACATAGTAACGACTAATATGTAACCCCTATAGCCATACATCCCTCGGCCTATGCAGCCCACCTTGGATTGGGGGGTTTTGTTTAAAGAGAGTCTCTTTCTTCACCACGGAAGATAGCCGTGGCTTTCACTATCCACCACCTGTGACGCGCCCGATGGATAACCCAACCACACGGGATTTTATATTTTATATTTTATATTTTATATTTTATATTTTATATTTTATATTTTATATTTTATATTTTATATTTTATATTTTATATTTTATATTTTATATTTTATATTTTATATTTTATATTTTATATTTTATATTTTATATTTTATATTTTATATTTTATATTTTATATTTTATATTTTATATTTTATATTTTATATTTTATATTTTATATTTTATATTTTATATTTTATATTTTATATTTTATATTTTATATTTTATATTTTATATTTTATATTTTATATTTTATATTTTATATTTTATATTTTATATTTTATATTTTATATTTTATATTTTATATTTTATATTTTATATTTTATATTTTATATTTTATATTTTATATTTTATATTTTATATTTTATATTTTATATTTTATATTTTATATTTTATATTTTATATTTTATATTTTATATTTTATATTTTATATTTTATATTTTATATTTTATATTTTATATTTTATATTTTATATTTTATATTTTATATTTTATATTTTATATTTTATATTTTATATTTTATATTTTATATTTTATATTTTATATTTTATATTTTATATTTTATATTTTATATTTTATATTTTATATTTTATATTTTATATTTTATATTTTATATTTTATATTTTATATTTTATATTTTATATTTTATATTTTATATTTTATATTTTATATTTTATATTTTATATTTTATATTTTATATTTTATATTTTATATTTTATATTTTATATTTTATATTTTATATTTTATATTTTATATTTTATATTTTATATTTTATATTTTATATTTTATATTTTATATTTTATATTTTATATTTTATATTTTATATTTTATATTTTATATTTTATATTTTATATTTTATATTTTATATTTTATATTTTATATTTTATATTTTATATTTTATATTTTATATTTTATATTTTATATTTTATATTTTATATTTTATATTTTATATTTTATATTTTATATTTTAAATCACCTACGTCAAAATTGTCTGTGCTCTTTCAGCTTCTGAAATCGAGTCATACAAGTTGTTATAACATTTCAGTTTATATTTTTTTTCACACTTCTGTTGATATTTGCATAACTTTGAAGGGAGAGAAGTATAACGGTCGAGAAAAATATATAATATCGTAGTCAAATTGCTTTGCGTATGTGACAGTTATGGTATCGTGGATAAGGATACCGATGCTGGTATGTATGTTATTCATTGTTCAAGCAAGGTAGCTGCTGTTCACGAGAACAACAGTCTAAAAATATGCAATGTGTAAATTGCTTGTGTGATACCCGTGACCTTACATTTACATAGTCGTACTGTTTTATGGCATTCAAGGCTGTACACATGTAAAAAAAAAACAAAGTATTCATATGACTTAATTAATTGCAACAGCGAAAGTGTTAACTCCACAATAATTTTGTATAGCAAACATTAAAGCCAAGACAACGTACTGTTCAGACTGAATATTAAAATTTAAGAAATGTCGAAAAAATTTGAGACTATAGAACATCTGAACTAGTCTGGGTCTAAACTTATGTTGCCTGGCCGATTTTCTGTCCGACATGAAAAGTTCTTAAAATATCATAGTCACAATATTTTTGCTGATTTTTGTTGATTTTTTTCAATAATTTGGTGGTGCAGTTTACGATTCCTTCGCACCTTCTTCATTTTCACAGCTTTAATTTCGTGGGAGACAAAAATTCATTTTTATTTATATATGTCAAGGAAATAAGAAAATTAAATGCTAATATTCTCTTTCTATACTATTGCCCCAGACACTTTTCATACTCAACGAAAATCACTCAGAATTTCACAACTGCTCCAGTAACATAAATTATAATAGAGCCCTTGACGGAGGCATTCATCAAGTAAGTGTGTGTGTTGTTTTTTTATTTTTGCAATAAAAAATCGCACGTTTTGCGAACGTGCGCGAGCCCGTGGTTATTTCTATTACATTGCCCCTAAAAATTCACACTTAAGGATTTACGTGCAATTACAGATAAGAAAATAGCACACCAAGAGATGAAGAAAGCCAACAACAACAAAAACACAATATTGAAGGCAGACATTTTCATCACAATATTTCTACAGTTGAGGCGTCACTTGACTGATAACATAAGTAACTGACAGTAACAACATTGTGGCTAACACCTGAACAACATTACTGGCAATAATGGACATGGCAGGCAGGCAGAAGGATATAAAGACTAACAACCTCTGATAAAGAGAAATGGACAACATAATAAGTACAAGTCATGATAAATTTAAAAATGACCATTTAAGTGTGGACATTTATAAAAAAAGTTCATACAAATTATATGACCATATTTTTTTTGTTGATGACATCGCTGTGTAGAAAAAAAATAGCGAATGAACACAACTACCTAAAAGGTAATTGTGTAAATATACAAAAATGTGGAGGCAGGTAAAAGAAACGTTATAATTTACATAGTAAGAAACAGTCAGTAAAACATAATCACAGAAAGGACTATCGCGATTTTAAAACAAAGTTATTAGTTAGTGGCGTATGATTGACAATATTTACCATTTGAATAATATTAAGTATACGTTGGCTTGCGAGTCGATACAAGTATGTATAAAGAGATCTGTAAAAAATAAATAAATATTAGCGATTACAGAAATTTCAGCCAGTTAAAATAACTTACACATACCACCACCCCATATATTTTCACCGGATGCAAGAGAATTGAGCAAGATCTACCCAAAATTGTATAGGGAACAAATTATGCAAAAATTAAAAACAGATATAACAGCAGTATAGAAATTTTGGTCAGACCTTATGTATGACATTGCTCAACTCTTGAGTTATCGCAATAAAAATATTTTAAAATGAAATTACTTCTGTTATATTATTTTATGTTTGTGGAACGTAGATAATAGGACTTTCGGTCATATGACCAGACAAGACAACATATTAAAAATGTAGAAAATGTTACATACAATATCTCTGGGCGTATGGTCATTAGGATGGTCGAAAGTTATATGGGAGGAAAAAAATATCAGAATTTTGCCGGTGCCACCCGCCAGAAGTAATAAGTCTTAGCAGATTTTACGATAGCCAAAGTTTGAGGACAATTGCAGTATGTAAACCAATCCTGCTTTGGGCTTAAAGCTTTTAAAATCCTTCAGCCAAGTTTGGGGGACATAACTCCCCTAAATCCGAAATTGATAAATTTATTTATATTGATTGCAGAGAAATTATATATATTTTTTTTAGATGGTCATATTGTATGGGGGTACCGACAGGATCTTTTACGGTGCTATTAAATCACATATTCACACATTCATTACTTCATAAGTACTGCATCCGAAGAATTGAGTATTCTTTATAAAATACTAGCTTTCCCGGCTCGCGTTGCTTCTTCCGTACTTACCGTACTGTAACTTTATCCCGTTGGTCTAAGTGATTGTACCGCTTTAATCACTTGTATACCTAAAAGTTCGAATTTCAAGAGATACATGCATATCGCACAACTAAAATGATATAGGGAGCATGACCATATACGATTATAGCTTAAGCCGCTTGGTCTGGGCGATGGTGCCAGTTTTATCGCCTTTTGGTCTTGTTATCCCCAAATGTTCGAATTTCTAAAAACCCATCTGGCGGCTCTCTACTTCTATAGAGAGCAATGCTATTTACATTTTCGTAACTATACCTTTATGCATTTGGTCTGGGCGTTAGTACCAGTTATATCCCTTTTTCGGTATTTTTACACCTAAGAAACGAATTTTGAAAAATTACTTTATATCGCACAAATAAAATATTCACTTCAATTTTTCCGACTATACCTGCAGTCGTTTAGTACCAGTTTTAAAACTTTTCGGCCTTTTTACACCTAAAAATTACGAATTTCGAAAACCCTCCTTGCTTTATTCTAATTATATGTATAGGTAGCAAGCCCATATAATTTATCATGATTTCCCTTTTCGATTTTTTTACCCAGAACTATCGGATTTCGAAAAAACATTCAATCCATGCCCATATCAATTTTCACGATTGTATCTTTAGCCAGTTGGTCTGGGTGGTGGTACAACTTTTATCCCTTATTGGCCATTTTTACACCTAAAATTACGAATTTCCAAAAATTCATTCTAAGCTGACGTTTAGACGAAAAAGGGAACAACCGCCCCGAATTTCATCATCCTATCTACAGCCATTTCACCCAATTAGTAAGTCAAGTAATTTTGAATATATATATTACTAGTGGGCCCGGCAATGCTTCGCTATTGCATATGTTTTTAAAAAAATGCGAGTAAAAGTGGGCGTGGTCGAAAAAAAGTGTCCTATAAATCATGCCAGAGTCCCAGTTAAATGCTGTGAAAATTTCAAGAAGATCGTTCCAGAGGTTTGGTCTCCTATAAGGTACAAACAAACAAATAAATAAACAAACACACATTCCATTTTATATATATAGATGAAAATGTTATTTTAATCGTTAAACTAATATTACCGACATAACAATTTTTCAAATGGGGCGTGGCACCGCTCATTTCCCAGCGAGACGTAATCCCGCAGATACCATTTACATATGTAGCGAATCTCATTTTCTTACCTCTAATGGCTTCTAAAATATAAAAGATTGAAATTTTGGTTTGTGTGGGCGGTGCCACGCCCATTGTCTAATTATGCTTTTATGTATCCTATGATAGAGTTCCTACGGATAGTACTACAGAGTGAAAACTTCATTGAAATCGGTCCATTTATTTCGCCCAGATAACGATTTTTTCAAAGGGGCGTGACACCGCCCATTTTCCGGCGAGATGTAATCCTCTTTGTATCAGTAACATATGTAGCAATTCTCATCTTCTTATCATACCTATCTATGGCTCTTAAGATATGACCGATGGAAAATTCGGTTTGTGTTTGCGGTGCCACGCCCCTTTGTCTAATTATGTTTCCATGGGCCTATGGGCAGCATTATACAAAGAAAATATAATTGCAATCTGTTAATTTATTTGACCAATATAACTATTTTTAAAAGAGCGGTGTGCACCGCCCTTTTCTCAAAAAAAGTAATTTTTCTTGTACGACCAACAGATGTACCAAATCTCGACTTCATACCTATAATGATTTATGAGATACAGACATTTTAAATTTCAAGCTGTATGGGGCCCCCTTGCAGTTCGAAAAATTCCTTCTTAGTGCGCGCCTACATCATAAAAGGAACCTACATTCCGAATTTCAAGCCGTGGGGAGTGATCTGTCAGACACCCAAGCTTTTTATATATATAGACTGTTCTACTTAGTATAAAAAAGATGCATGCTCAGATGCCGCAATGAAGTGGGAGCATTGCGGCATCTGAGCATCCATCATTGCATAACAAGCCACAATAAATAATTCGTCAATTTGCCATAATTAGTGTTTACACTAAAGTGCAATGAAAATGTCAATTGTAATATAATAATGCCAGCACATTACCTGCAGTTAAGCAAAATAAACCTACAAACGTACCAATAGATATTAGTAAATTCAATAGACAAAAAATCCCTATGATTAAATAGCATCTAATCCCACGCAACATAAACAAGCAAATAGAAATGTAATATATTTTAAATCACACCTAAACTGAAAATCCTCATCAACGAGATTTACTAACTTACACCCAAAGGAATATCACAGCACTTTGTGTGTGAACACAGAAGCATCATAATCGCCATTGTCATCATCATGTAAACTGCGCTCACTAAATCGAAATCTATTGAATTCCCAGTTGCCGTAAATTGACAAGTGAATATTGACACACTGAGCCACAAAAAAATAGCCATTAAATGTAAAAATTCGTCTGAAAAATTACGTCTTGTTATTTTTTGAAAAATATTTACATACATGTAATGGAAATAAACGCAAGGGGAAAGGATTTTTCTCAAGATGTTGTTAAACAAAAAAATGTGTAAACAGCTAACAAGCACTGGATTTGGTACATGTTATATAACAGTTTGACATAACCTAATACCCAACGAAAGGTATTTCGCACATGTGTAGATTAGATGTTTCGGAGAACTAAATGTTGAACAATAAACAATTTATCTTAAAGGCAGTTAAGAAAATATTAATGAGTAGGCTAATTGCCTTTAACATATGGGTAAATCCGAAATAATGTATACCAAGGAAAGAATTTCAGAGTTGTTGAAACCACATATATTTGTTAATCCATAAATGGGCTGTATATTTAACCCTCTAAATTTATAAAGGATAAGCTTTTTCGGTGATCCATTTCTGAATGGCGGGTAAAAACCTACACCCACCTCGTGCTTTTGTTTATTTTCCTAAAATATATGTTTTGGAGATGTTCATAAAAATGGTAAAAAGAACCATATTTATTTTCCATTTTATAATAAACTTAAAATTTAATCAAGTTTCTACAATTACATGTAAAAAACGCATCGGTAGGTCATTAGGAAGATATAAAAAATGTTAAATGTTACATGTAACGTCCGCAACGGAAAATAAGGGTTTTTAAATATAACTGCTTTAATTTTTAGTTTTTCATCAATCGAAGTAAGTTCGTAAAGAGAGCCAATAGTGCACTTAAAATATAAATATATAAATATGTATTTTTACACCATTCTACAGGAAAATATGAATGACAAAGTGTGTAACGTCCGCAACGGAATGCATTTTTTCAAAAAAAAAAATTTTGACACAGCAATTGTGAACTCATATGAAGTGTTTGTGGAATGAGTTACTAGTTCTAGAGTTTCAGGTCCACGACACCACCTGGTGGCGGGTCTGATATTATGAGCATTTCTTTAACATCATTAAAATTTAACGATACGGGCATGTATTGTGGTTAATCCGCTGTTCTGGTGCCAGTGCCATATTGATCTGCATTGTATCAATGCAAATGTACATAAAATTTTTCCTCATGACCAAACAAACATACATGTTGAATTTCAGTTAAATTGGTACATCCATTCAAATTTTCAAAATAAGTCCACCCCAGCGCCACCTGTCGAGATCAATTTTACATAAATTGTTTTCTATGGATCAAACAAATATACATTCTAAGTTTTAGTTAAATTGGTTCATCCATTCAAATTTTCGAAATAAGTCCACTCCAGCGCCACCTATCGGGTCCATTCATATAATATATATAATTATTATATTTATACCTGTGTGTGTCAACAGCTCCTAAACAGGATGTCTGATGTTGATACAATTTTTAATGATATAAAAGATAGAAGGAAAAAGTGTAACGCCCGCAACGCAACGTCCGCAACAGACGAATTTAAAATATTTGGATGAACCAACAAATTTACAACTCTCATAAAAGTCTTTTTAAAATCCTTAAATATTCCTTTTTCCTTTATGTATTTCGATTTTTCTGGTTACTGTGCAATATTTGCTAAAAAAGATGCAAATGCACGTTGACATCCAAAACTACTTCCATTTTTTGTAACGTCCGCAACGGCACTTTTGGCACGAATATTGTTTTTGTCAAAATTAGTTAAGCAATCAATTAAATGTCATTTCTAAGTACTCTCAAATAACTGTTGTTGCTGAAGTTTATATGTAAATATCTCACTCATAGCGCAAACGGGAGCAATAAAACAAAACATAAATGAGTACGAATATAACGTCCGCAACACAGGATTTACCCATATGCAATATAGCCCCACTCCCTCAAGAACTTCCTATACAAAATGACATATTTGAGTTTGATCAGCTTTATTACTAGAAATCTGAAATTTTTGCCACACGATTTCCGCTACATCACATACGAGTGACCAAAATCTCCCTATAGTTTTACAATTTACTAAAGAAGCGAAAGAAGTAAAGAAGCGAAAAATATCAAAGCGGAGAAAAATATCAAAAATAAAATATAAAGTGAAATAAAAAATAGATAGAGACTATTAAAAACAAAAGAATATATAACAATCATTAAGTGAAGTATAAATTTTAATTAATAGATTATACTTATACTTAATAATTTGTGTATAAGTATCGCGTTGCGATGGCTGAATGCAGTAAATGCAGAACAGCGATAAGGGGGGAAACAGGTGTCAGATGCAATGGAGTGTGTAATAAAGTGTATCATTGTACAACTAAATGTGCTGGAATTGACCAATATTCAGCGAAAATTCTGGATACTGTGCGTTTTATATGCGATGATTGCATACAATACATTCATAATGTGGATCTTGTGCTGAAAGAAATTCAAGATGATGTAAATAGGAATAGACAAAGTATAGTTGACTACAAAGATGAATTTGAGTTGTCATTGCGGCGAAATGGAAATGAAATTAAAACTTTGCTGGAAGCAATAGAGAAGCGGTATGATGACCGCTTTAAGAAAATAGACAGTGTGCAAAAATGTTGTGAAAGGAACATGCAGGAAATTGCTAAATTATGCCAAAATGTGGGACAAAGTGAAAATAAAAACAAAGAAATGTGCCACGAAATTGAGAAAAGTAATGAAAAAATGTGTAATGAAATAAAGAAAGTGATCAAAGATACGAATGCCAAAACAAACAAAATGTCATATGCTCAATCAGTGAAGGAAAGTTTAGTGTTGCCAGATCTGACAAAACAAGTGTCACTAATTCTAAAACCTAAGGAAAGACAGGGAGTCGAAAGAACGAAAGAGGAGTTAAATAAAAGGGTGGATCCAATAAACTTAAAAATAACAAATGTAGAAAAGAGAAAAAATGGCACACTTGTTATTCAAAGTGAGAATAATGAAGAAAGAGACAAAATAAAAACGGCCATACAAAGCGAAATGAGTGATAATTATGAAATTAAGGTACCAAACAAAATAGATATGCAAATTATTATAACGGACATGAATTTTAAAATGGAAGAAAATGAAATACTAGAAAAATTAAAAAAACAGAACGATATATTGGAAAATAGTCAAATGAAAATTGTAAAATTTTTCGAAACTAAAAGATACAACAAGAAAATATTTAATTGCAAAATAATAATTGATAATGAATCATATGCAAAAGTGATAGCAGAAAAGAGACTTAAAGTAGGATGGGACATATGCCGAGTCTTCGATGGCACGACAGTAATGCAATGCTTCAAATGCAAAGGCTACAATCATAAATCATCGGAATGTAGAAACCAGGAAACTTGTTACAAATGTCATGGCAACCATAATAGTAAAGAGTGCAATAAGGAAGTGATAGTTAAATGTATAAATTGTGTCAGAAACAATAAAAGACTTAATTTGGGATTGGACGAAGATCATTTAACCAATGACAGAATATGCCCGGTATACCAAAATAAATTAAGCATGAAAATGCGAATGATGGGTCTTGTGGCCTAACAATCAAAGAAAATAACTGGTATCTACACGAATATACAAGGACTAGTTAATAATTTTAATCAATTGGAGATTATTGCCGGTACGTGCAACCCAGATTTTATAATATTATCTGAAACTCATCTAACGGAAAATATAGAAGAAAGCGAAATACAACTTGAAAACTACGATCATTATACGACATTATCGGAGTCGTCCAGAACAGGCGGTGTAACCATATATTTCAAAAACCAGTGGAATATTAAACAAATATATGAAAAAATTTGCAATACTAAATATTGGATAAGTGCATACATAGCAAAATATAAACAAACACACTTTATAATAATGGCTGTATACAGATCTCCTAGTAGCCAGAAAGCAGAGTTCTGCGAAATTTTCGAGGAAGTGTTGGATGAACTAAGTGATGAGAACATTGACATATTGATAGCTGGTGATTTTAACATCGATTGGGAAAAAGATTTTTATAAAGGGAAGATTGAACATATGCTTAATGATAACGGATTAAAACAAATTGTGACAGAATATACAAGAATAACACAGAATACAAAAACAATAATAGATTACATTATAACGAATAATGAAAATATATCTGTTAAAAACAATTTAAATAATAAAATATCGGACCATGAGTCAATAGATATCACAATAGAATGTGCACAAGATAACAAAGAACAAGTTACCAAAATAGAAAGATTTAAATATAATAAGCCCTTATTTAACAGAAAATTAAGAAATATAATTTTAAATAACACACCCATTGATATAAATAATAAATCATTATTCCTTGATACATGCATTGAAAATACAATAAAAAAATTTACGTATACAAAAGTAAGAAATGAAAAACAGAATTCAAACAAATGGTATAATCGGCAATTACATAAATTAAAACGTGAAAAAATAGTTAAATATCAAGCAGCACTTCTGGATAATACTATAGAATCGTGGAATGCATACAAAACATATCGAAATAAATATAAAGTTAAGATTGAAAACAGCAAAAATGAATACACAAATTATAAAATAAGTAATTCCAAAAACCAAAAAGAAATGTGGAGAGAAATAAAAAACCTAGTAATGAAGAAACCCAAAGATGTGATACAAAATGTGATATTTAACAACATAGAATATAGTGATAATTTAGAAATAGCTGATAATTTTAATAAATACTTTGTAAACAGTATAAAGTCCATTCAAGACTCCATAGAAAATGTGCAATATGTAAACCAAGTACCTGTAATATACAATAAATTTAAATTTCGTGCAATATCAATAATAGAATTAAAAAATATATGTAAGAACATGAAAAATAAACCTGACTACACTAACGTTTCTCCAAAGATAATTATGGATAACTGGAATATAATTGGCAATATATTACTTGAAATAATAAATAGGTCGCTAGAGACAGGAATATTCCCTGAAAGTTGGAAACATACAATGATAATACCGATCAAAAAAATAGCAAACACAAATAAATGTGAAGAATATCGCCCAATTAACACATTAAAAACGTGTGAAAAGATTTTTGAAAAAGTGGTCAAAGAACAACTAGAGCGTTATATTGAACAAAATGAGATTCTATCGAAATATCAATCAGGTTTTCGAAAAAAATACACATGTGAAACAGCGGTAAATTATGTTGTTGTTAATTATATGTTGAAAAAAATAAAAAAATTTTGGCACTATTTTTAGACTTTAAAAGAGCGTTTGAAACTATAGATCGGGAAATTCTAATAAAAAAACTACATAACTACGGAATTCAAGGGACTGAATTAAACTGGTTCAAGTCATACCTTACGAATCGGAAACAACAGACCAAAGTTAACAATGTAATATCGAATACCATAGACAACGATTTCGGAGTGCCTCAAGGATCGATTCTGGGAGCACTATTGTTTATTTTGTATATAAATGATATGCCAAATGTACTGGAAAGATGTGAAACAATATTATATGCGGATGACACTCTGATTTTTACAGAGGCAGACACGGAACAAAATTGCTACGAAAATTTAAATCATGACATGACAAATATAAATACTTGGCTTAAAATGAATAAATTAAAATTAAACGAAAATAAAACAAAACTAATGGAAATTAATATGGACACTTACATGGATTTCAAAATAAATGACGAAATAATTGAAAAAGTCACGAACATAAAATATTTGGGTTTCTTAATAGATAAAGACTTAAAATTTAAAGAACATATAGAATACATTTGCAAAAAAATTGGCAAAAAACTTGGATTCTTTAAACGAATAAGGAAAAAAGTTTCAACAATAACAGCAATAAATATTTACAACACAATTATAAAACCACACTTCGAATATGGATCAACTATTTTATACACGTGCTGCACAAAACTACAAATTGAAAGACTACAAAAACTTCAAAATAAGGGCATGAGATCGATTTTAAAATGTAATCGTTACACGTCTACAATTTACATGCTCAATGCTTTAAAATGGCTAAATGTATCTCAAAGACTTAAAGTTAATACTCTTCTATTTATACAAAAGCTTAAAAATGGAAATAGTGCAGAATACCTAATAAGGCAACTTCACTATGTCGGGGAAGTGCAACCATATAACCTCAGAAATTCAGAAGATTTCAGGCTACAAAGGGCGGACACAAGAGCTATGCAGAAGTCATTATTTTATAAAGGGCTACTACTTTACAACGATTTGAATGGCGACATAAAAAATGAAAGAAATTTTAATAATTTTAAAAGAAAAATTGTATTATTTGTTAGAAGTAATGAAAACTGAATTTTGTAAAAAATTTGATATTTTAAAATGGAATATTTTTTGTAATCGAAAAAGTATTTAAAAATACTACTTAATAAATCATAATAAATAATAATAAAAATTTCATATATAACTTTTAAGTAATCCCACTGAATTCAGTCATGTTTTACGTAATATGTACGCTTTTGAAAGTTTGACTTTGTTTTTAACACAGTATAACATTTTTTAGCTTATTGATTTAGGACTTAATTCTGAGTACTGCACGTGAAAGTAGTCCCAAAAAGAAGAAGTTGTGCATCATTCGTTTTATCAAGTTGCATACCATAATAATTTAATATCGATTTGAAGTTAGTAAGTATCGTATAGGGGAATTTGTGACGTTTTAGGCTCTTTTGTTATATGGTAGTGTATGACTATCGTAAGTCCCAAAATCAAGTGTTATACTGTGTTATGAATGTGTGACTCTGGAAAAAATATGGACTATATAGGAAGATCCCTGGTGGTACCTCTCATAAAAAGTGATTTATTTTTAGAAAAATTAAGTTATTCCCATAATTGTAGCTAAGTCTTAAGTGGATAATTTCCATTCGATTTGAAGTTAGTAAGTATCGTATAGGGGCAATAGTCACGTTTAAGGCTCTTTCAAATTGATATTAAATTATTATGGCATGGAACTTGACAAAACGAAAGATGCAGAATTTCTTCCTTTTGGGGCTACTTTCACGAGCAGTTCTCGGAATTGAGTCGCAAAATCATGTGTTGTACTGTGTAATATATCGATGTAAAAAATCAAGTTGTACTAATTTTGTTCGAATAAAATCTTTAATAAACCACAAATCCACAATATTGGAACGATGTGCGTATGAGTAATATAAAATTTGCATAAAATTAATATTATTCATACGTTGTACATACATTCATACATACTAGGGTGGTCGTAAAAATCCATGTTGGATTTTTTCCCGTCTGACTCCCAAAAAGAAAAGTCTTTGTAGATTTTAGCATAGCCAAAGTTTGAACACGATTGGAGTATTTTCACCCGTACCGCTTTGAGCTTAAAGTTATTAAGCTCCTACAGCCACATTTTAAGGGGGCTTTACTCAAGAACAGCTATTTTGATTTTGATGAAACAAAAATCCGAAATTTTTGTAGTTATAAATTAATTTATGAAAAAAAAAATTTCC